>CM072156.1:14322609-14666052 GCA_036850595.1 Rhyacichthys aspro
CGGTCCAGAGTGGATGGTTCCTGCGCACTGCGAGTTCGCCTCTGCGGTCCGGGGGAGGGCGGCCTCTCCCCGGCCGGACCCTTGGGAAGCGAGACCCAGACGCCCCGTCTGTCCAAGGTGCCATACGACGGAGCCCCTCCACCTGGCTGGCGGCCCCTGGGCGGGGGCCCCGGCCACAGAGTGGGGGGAATTGTCCGGAAGACATAAAGAGCCAACCCTTGCCCGGGGGGTCCTTGACTCAAGCCCGGGCCGGGAAACTGACCGCCGGGGAGAGCTCTCTGCCACTGGGCGGGCCCGCGCGCTTAGGTCCGAGGGCATGCACGGGGCGGCGCACGCGCCAGTCTGGTGGGGGGGCCGTTCCTCCCGGCTGTTTGTCAGCTTTTACGCAGCACGGTGTGGGGGTCCCACCGCGCGCCTCTGGGTACCCAACTCTCCTCTCCCCACCGGGGAGAGGCAGGGGGGTTCAATGTCTCCTACCCTGTTCTGCCCCGGCCGGTGAGCCTGCCGGGCTTAACAGGATGGAGCGCCTGTGAGGTCCTTTATCATACTTGAAACCTGTCTCTGAGTTTGTGTCCTGGGCACCGTTTTGCCGGGGAGGGGGCCCGTCTCTAAAATGGAATCTGGGAAAAACAGGAAAGCAAACTTACTAAAAATGCCTTGGTTTTTAAAGTTTAAAAATTGTAAAGAGAACGCAAGTGTGTTCTTTATAAAAACCAGGTGTACAAAATTAGAAAAACTGAAACATGAACGCAACTGTGTTCATGGTAAAATAAAAGGGTTTACATTAAGGGGGGCAGAATGGGTAGCAAGACCCAGACACTCTGTCTTTCCCAGGTGTCACATGACGGAGCCCCTCCGCCTGCCTGCCTGGTCGATGGGCTTACGTGACTCGCCTTCGCAGGGCCTCTGCTTGGTTCCGTCTCTGGTCCAGAGTGGATGGTTCCTGCGCACTGCGAGTTCGCCTCTGCGGTCCGGGGGAGGGAGGCCTCTCCCCGGCCGGACCCGTGGGAAGCGAGACCCAGACGCTCCAAGGAGCCATACGACGGAGCCCCTCCATCTGGCTGGCGGCCCCTCGGCGGGGGCCAAGCCACATAGTGAGGGGGTTGTCCGGAAGACACTTTTTCTCAAAGCCTGACTAAGAGCCACCCCTGCCCGGGGGGACTCGACTCAAGCCTGCTGCCCTGGGCCCGGGGCAGTATGGTGGGACCAGCTGAGCGGTGGCGCCCCGCTCAGCCACACGGGCTTCCTGCTTGATCCAGCTATAGTACTATGAAATATGCTTGTCTCAAAGGTTAAGTCATGTTGACTGATGAACTTAGCCTGCGCCGGGAAACTGACCGCCGGGGAGAGCTCTCTGCCACTGGGCGGGCCCGCGCGCTTAGCTCCGAGGGCATGCACGGGGCGGCGCACGCGCCAGTCTGGTGGGGGGGCCGTTCCTCCCGGCTGTTTGTCAGCTTTTACGCAGCACGGTGTGGGGGTCCCACCGCGCGCCTCTGGGTACCCAACTCTCCTCTGCCCACCGGGTAGAGGCAGGGGGGTTCAATGTCTCCTACCCTGTTCTGCCCCGGCCGGTGAGCCTGCCGGGCTTAACAGGATGGAGCGCCTGTGAGGTCCTTTATCATACTTGAAACCTGTCTCTGAGTTTGTGTCCTGCGCACTGGGAGTTCGCCTCTGCGGTCCGGGGGAGGGCGGCCTCTCCCCGGCCGGATCCGTGGGAAGCGAGACCCAGACGCCCCGTCTGTCCAAAGTGCCATACGACGGAGCCCCTCCACCTGGCTGGCGGCCCCTGGGCGGGGGGCTCGGCCACAGAGTGGATGTAATTGTCCGGAAGACACTTTTTCTCAAAGCCTGACTAAGAGCCACCCCTGCCCGGGGGGACTCGACTCAAGCCTGCTGCCCTGGGCCCGGGCAGTATGGTGAAACCAGCTGAGCGGTGATGCCCCGCTCAGCCACACGGGCTTCCTGCTTAATCCTGCTATAGTACTGTGTCTCATATGCTTGTCTCACAGGTTAAGTCATGTTGACTGATGAACTTAGCCTGCGCCGGGAAACTGACCGCCGGGGAGAGCTCTCTGCCACTGGGCGGGCCCGCGCGCTTAGCTCCGACGGTATACACGGGGCGGCGCACGCGCCAGTCTCGTGGGGAGGCCCGTTCCTCCCGGCTGTTTGTCAGCTTTTACGCAGCACGGTGTGGGGGTCCCACCGCGCGCCTCTGGGTACCCAACTCTCCTCTCCTCACCGGGGAGAGGCGGGGGAGTTTAATGTCTCCTACCCTGTTCTGACCCGGGCTTAACAGGATGGAGCGCCTGTGAGGTCCTTTATCAAACTTGAAACCTGTCTCTGAGTTTGTGTCCACACGAAACAAGCGCATAAGCGCCTGTGAAATTTCCCGAAAGATGGCCTGAATTATGCATGGGCTACCATGTCCCCGTAGAAATAACTCATATCCATGTAGAAAAAGAGAGATGGAGGGGGAAGAAGAAGGGCTCAAAGGGTGGAGTGTTGGGGGCTATACTCCGGGGAGTGGCTCCTGCTCTAAGTTCTGTCACGGAGTACCAAGGGCAAGTTTTAAGTGTGTGTGTGTGTGTAGAACCAGGGGCTGAGCCTGGGCCTGGATGTGGAGCACGGGGCTTGGCTTGGCCCTCTGATGTGTTCAGAGAACCAGGAGCACGGGCCGGACCGGGGCTTGGCACATAAACAGGGAGGGTGCTTAAGAGTGGGTGTACGGTTGGAGAGGTGAAAAAACCCCTCTGCGCCTAATGGGTTCATTCAGTTGCACCCCCCATGGACCACCACAAAATGTTAATACATAATAAGTTTAATGAAGAAGTTGTATTTTTGCAAAATTTTGGCAAATATCTGCTACAACACAAAATGTCTAAACGTTTCTTTCTTGGCCCGACCAAACCCTGGGACTTGTGGAGGTTATTTTTCTGTCTAAACTGGTTTATAGTGACGCCTTGTTAAAATGTGTTGTACAAAGAAAAAGGCTATTTCTCTATGGACACCTTTAATGGTAGCAATTCATTACCTTTATTTACAACAAACAAATCAGCCATTTTGACTTTCAAATTTCAGTCGTCCCTTTTTTCAGTCTCAGTTTGCTTGAATACAAAAGACTAATATCAACACCAAACTCTCATCCAGCATTAAAAAGCTCTCACACACATTATATGACATTTGAAAGTAAAAACAAAACATCTTTTGGTGCAAACATTCATTCACAATAGTGTCATTTACCACATGGCAGTGTAAAAATAACATTAATATCAAGAGGTTGTTTATCCAAAACATGCTAACATCATCTGGAAAGTGTTTGGTGCACATTTGAAATGACAGATCAGTGAAGGGGGTTCTTTTGTTTTGTGTTTTTGGGAGTCACTTTCCTTTAGTACAGTCTCACGCTCTTTGTGAATTGTTAGTTCTCATGAGTCTCAGACCAGAGATGTGCTACTCTCAGGGTTGATCCTGACCGGTCTGGTCCTCTTCCTCAGGTCTAGCCGGTTTGCCTACGCTCTCCTCAAACCTGAGCTCTAACCACAGGCAGCACCATGAAACTCTTCTTCACCGGGTCTTGCTCACAGCGGAGACTGTAGTCCTCATGCTGCACAGCGACCAGGATCATCTCCAGCAGAACCACGTGCAGCTCAGGGAAGTACAGCTTCAGGCGATCTTAGTCAGCTGCTCCTTGGCCTTTTTAACACACTCTGCTGCAGTGGACAGGCTCTCTTTACTCTTTACACCTGTGAAACACAACAGCTCATCTTAGTGGACTGTCCAGATTTCTTTTTAGTCTTACTAACTTTACCCCAGCGTCTTCTTCCTACCTGTTTGCTGAAGGCATCCACAAACATCCTCATGGCTGATCCGGACCAGACCACAAAGGCCGAGTAGCAGCCTGTGTTTCCTGCAAAGTCCATTTCAAATTCTTTGTCTGTCTCTAACAGAAGGGTCCGCGGGAGGGGTGGCTCCGCTGTTGGCACGCGTTACAGTAAAACACGTCGCACTGCTCACACATCACGGTCGCGTCCACTGGGTTGCAGTCGCACAGCTGGCACTTTACGGCCGTGGATGAGGCGGAACCGGCGCCACCTCGGTTCTGCTAGTACCGCGCTACTGTTGCCTCCAGCAGCCGGTTCCTCGAGAAGCCCTCAGCCCCCGCTCTTCCAGACTCACGCTCCGGTGACACAGCCGACCCTCACGCCGTTGGGAGACTTGAGCTGGCAGGACGTGTGGTCCGTCTCGCTGCACAGACTCATCTTGTCCATGTCCAAGTAGTCGTAGTGCGAGCTGCCCGAGGCTCTGCTCTAAACCGTGATGCTCCAGGAACACGTTGTGGGAACACGGCAGCAAAATGAGCTCCTTGAACAGAGAACCGCACACCGGACATTTTAACTCTTCCTCCACGGCTCCTGTCTTGTGTGAGGGCAGGCTTCTGCCTCCTGCTTCAGTGAAAACACTCAGCAGCTCCTAGAGCTCAGCTGCGCATGCGCGGAGAGGAGGGGTGGAGGTTTTGAGGGGCCAGTGTTTTGAATTAGCCCTTTAGACGCCGAGGTTTATTGCTGGTCGCTGGCTCCCCGTGTGACTGTGGGAACTAAAGAACATACAGTCAGTCAGAAGTGAGGGCAGGATTAGAAACTACAACCTTCCAAGTGTTAGAGCCCATGACTCATTAGACTTTTAGAGGAAACTGTTTAAGATGATCATTTTGTTTTTATTCTTCTTAATTGTCTGGATCGAAGCTGCAGCAAGCAATATTTAGATTTTTACGTCATTCAAAAAAATAAATAAATTAATTAAAAGAATCCTTCCATTTTGCGTTTACGCCCTCTGGCCGTTCTCTTACCCTTCCTGTTCTCCCATTACACCTCCTGTTGAAGTACCTGTTCTGGCCTTTGTTTATTTGTTCTGGCCTTGCCTTCTGCCCTGTCTCAGCCCAGTCCCATCACATGTGTAGTTTGCTGTTTATTTGTCACCGGTGTTTGTTGCCCTGTTGCAGGATGTCACCCTCCGCAGGGGACTCCTCTCATACTTGAACTCTCTCTTATGTCTGGTTCTCCTCCGCAGGAGAACAACACCGCGCCAACTCTCTGATTCGAACCCGGGTTCTCCGATAGACGTCCATCTGTTTTAAGCATATGCCACTGTAGCAACTGCACTGACCTCTGTCTTTATCACTGAAAAGCTTAAATCTGTAAGTGTTTGGCAAATAAAATAATTTTGAGCTAGTTTGATTTACAGGGTGTTACTGGGCTTGAACCTGCCACCTTTGTGACTTTAAGCTGGTTCCTTTGCCTCTGCTCTATCATGTGCACGCTGAAACAGGGATTTTATTTTATCATGGTGTCTTTGTTCTGGTAAAAACTTGTTAAGCATCACTAGAACTCATAACCTACTCATTCAAACTGATGGATTTCCTACAAAACTACAACCAAAACCAAAGACACACTCAGACTCTTTAATAGTCCAGAATGGTGAATGTTAATACAAACCAATGGGATTTGACCTTACAACCTTCTACTTCTTAAGCAGAATCCATTCCAACTTTTTTGTGCTCTGATTGGTTACTTAGAGCTTCCTGGTTCTTCCACTGCAACTCGCTTGACTTTTTATTGCTTTAGTTTGGTTTTATCCAGATTTTTTACTGACATTTTTCCAAATATGGTCATCCTTTCTTGCTTTAAAACCCTCCATTATTAGTTTATTTGTGAGCCGTCCACTGTTCTCCTACTGTCTGTGCTCGAGATGCTTATTGTTAAAAGTCTTCTTAAGGTAAAAGCGTTGTAAAAATGTCGGATCACGTGACTGGTCCATCTTCATCTGAGTTTTTAGGGATTGTTTGCGTCACGTCCATCTTCCGTGTAGCTGGCATGTGTCCTGACTGCAGAGCATGTTCCCTCTGACTCCTTCTGTAACTGATGTTTGTAGAGCTATAGGACGCCTTTCTGTACAAAAAAAAAAAAAATAGAAGATGGTCTAAATTCAACATGAATGATCCCTGAAAGTCTGTTGAATCAAAATTTCAGTGGATGCATGATTGATCCTAGTTTTAATATATATATATAAAAAAATAGAAAACAGTCAGACACTGATGTAGCTCCTTTAAGGTTAAGCTCAGACAAAATGGGACAAAACGTTCATTGTACATGTCTTTATTTCTTGACATATCAAAATGCTCACTAAACAAGTTGCTATGTAAGTTACTTGAATTTATTTAAAGGGATAGTTCAGTATTTTGTCATAAAGTGGTTCTCTCTGCTTCTCTAAACCTGGAGAGCACTGACAAATATAAGGTAATACATAAGCTCCTTATCCGACTTTTTACAAAATACTAGACTATCCCTTTAAGCGTCATCACTAAAGACAATTTCCAAACATTTGGAAAGCCCATGAACGATCGCAAATGTTTCCTCCATAAACTAAAAAAATCCGTAAAAATGTTCCAAACAATAAAATCACATTTACACATAATGTTTTGTTTAGTTGTCTCTTGTATTGTACAATATGTTTTTATGGACAATAAAATAAGTAGCTAGCAAGACTAAAAACGTAAAATGTCTAAATTTTCATGCATTAAATTCATGTAACTCATAAATGTAACAATCACAAAAAAAGGCAACAATAAATGTCATTTTCTCACCACTGCTCTTGTTAACTAAATATTATGTTAATTAATGTATGCAAAATAATAAATTTATGTATGAAACTAGTTCCTAAAGGGTCCACGTAAGCACAGCTCGCATCTTTGTACTAAGCAAGTTTATAAAAAAGAAACTTATTTCAGCGCCTGGATGTATTTTTATTATTTTATTATTAAAATAAATTAATAATAACACGAGATAATTCCTAGATTTTACGCTTCTCGCTAGAAGTTTAATCAAATGTGATTTTAGTGCTCAAAATAGGCAATGAAATAGCATTTTATGTCCAAAAATCTTCGTAAGTCGGCCATGTTTTCCTCTAGCGTCTGCGGCAGCTCTGACATCACGTGACATCAATAGAAAAGAATGAAACAAACAAACAAACAAAAACGTGACAGTGTCACAAATTTCGGTTCCGTTTTGTGAAATGTATACGTTTTACCATGTGGACCAACGTGACTATTTTACATTTTGTCGTGAGACTGGGTTGAAAGATTATGTACAAGCCTCGAGGTTGTTGAACATCGTGAAGTGAAAGAAGGTTAAAGGTGGACTTGGAGATTTTTTTATTACATCTCTTGCTATATTACTATAAATAATGAGTGCTGAAAGAAAATATATTACTATATGTCAGCTGTAGATGCAGTGGGGCCTTCCTTTTTAGAGAAGCATTTGATTTAGCCTAAATTTAGTCTGATATTTATTGTTTTCAATATTTATTTTTATCGTTTCCTTTGGATGATTTTAATATTTTATTTATTTTATTGTTATTATTGGGTCTTGTTGCAGATATATTTCTTTCACAGTAAAGCACTTTGTAACTTTGTTTAGAGAAGTGCTATACAACTAAAGTGTATTATTATTATTATTATTATTATTATTATTATTATTATTATTATTATTATTATTATTATTATTAATAATATTAATAATAATAATAATAATAAGAACATCAGCCAACAATTGAGGCTGTCATCTCTTTTACCATTGTTTTACCGGGTTGTCAGTCATTCTGTGAGACGTGCGTGCTCTGGATAATTATAATATAAGGATTCTAAGTCATATTTCCCAGAAACTATGCAGTTTGTCCAATACTACAGCCACTTTCATGTTTTTTGTGCCAGTTTCTCCGTTGAAGGTTGACGTATTCTTCACAAAGTTTTCTCCCCAGGGATATTAACGACCGAGTTTCTCTTTGTGCTAAATGTTATATTTTAAAAACTGGGATACGGCTCAAAACAAGGATTCTATATTTAAACACATTAACTTGGTGTTCATTTAAGACCACATTTAAGCCCCCTCCCGGTTTATGTGCCAAGCCCCGGGCCGGCCCGTGCTCCTGGTTCTCTGAACACATCAGAGGGCCAAGCCTAGACCCGTGCTCCACATCCAGGCCCAGGCTCAGCCCCTGGTTCTACACACACACACTTAAAACTTGCCCTTGGTACTCCGTGACAGAACTTAGAGCAGGAGCCAGCCCCGGGGCGCACTCCCCGGCGTATAGCCCCCAACTCCCGCTCCTTCATCCAAGCTTAAGCTCCCCCACCACTACACCCTTTGAGCCCGTATCTTCCCCCTCCATCTCTCTTTTTCTACGGTTGTGTGTTTGGTTGATTCTACATGGATATGAGTTATTTCTACGGGGACATGGTACTCTGCTGCTCCGGGAAGGACCCGATTCTGCCAGTACCGTTCATCAAAAGTGGCTTCTTACCCATTTAAAGTTTGAGAATAGGTTGAGATAATTTCGCTTTACCAAATAAAACTGCGAGAGTTGGAGCTCCAGCTATCCTGACGGAAACTTGAGAGGGAACCAGCTACTACTGGTTCTATTAGTCTTTTGCTCCTATAAAAAGGAAAACTCCACATGAGTTTCCCCTCTGGCTTCACCAATTCAGCCCGTCTTTCGGGAAATTTCACAGGCGCTTATGCGCTTGTTTCGTGTGGACAAAAACTCAGAGACAGGTTTCAAGTTTGATAAAGGACCTCACAGGCGCTCCATCCAGTTAAGCCCGGGTCAGAACAGGGTAGGAGACATTAAACTCCCCCGCCTCTCCCCGGTGAGGAGAGGAGAGTTGGGTACCCAGAGGCGCGCGGTGGGACCCCCACACCGTGCTGCGTAAAAGCTGACAAACAGCCGGGAGGAACGGGCCTCCCCACGAGACTGGCGCGTGAGCCGCCCCGTGTATACCGTCGGAGCTAAGCGCGCGGGCCCGCCCAGTGGCAGAGAGCTCTCCCCGGCGGTCAGTTTCCCGGCGCAGGCTAAGTTCATCAGTCAACATGACTTAACCTGTGAGACAAGCATATGAGACACAGTACTATAGCAGGATTAAGCAGGAAGCCCGTGTGGCTGAGCGGGGCATCACCGCTCAGCTGGTTTCACCATACTGCCCCGGGCCCAGGGCAGCAGGCTTGAGTCGAGTCCCTCTGGGCAGGGGTGGCTCTTAGTCAGGCTTTGAAAAAAAGTGTCTTCCGGACAATTACATCCACTCTGTGGCCGAGCCCCCCGCCCAGGGGCCGCCAGCCAGGTGGAGGGGCTCCGTCGTATGGCACTTTGGACCGTGGGTCTCGCTTCCCACGGATCCGGCCGGGGAGAGGCCGCCCTCCCCCGGACCGCAGAGGCGAACTCCCAGTGCGCAGGACACAAACTCAGAGACAGGTTTCAAGTATGATAAAGGACCTCACAGGCGCTCCATCCTGTTAAGCCCGGCAGGCTCACCGGCCGGGGCAGAACAGGGTAGGAGACACTGAACCCCCCTGCCTCTACCCGGTGGGGAGAGGAGCGTTGGGTACCCAGAGGCGCGCGGTGGGACCCCCACACCGTGCTGCGTAAAAGCTGACAAACAGCCAGGAGGAACGGCCCCCCCACCAGACTGGCGCGTGCGCCGCCTCGTGCATGCCCTCGGAGCTAAGAGCGCGGGCCCGCCCAGTGGCAGAGAGCTCTCCCCGGCGGTCAGTTTCCCGGCCCAGGCTAAGTTCATCAGTCAACATGACTTAACCTTTGAGACAAGCATATTTCATAGTACTATAGCTGGATCAAGCAGGAAGCCCGTGTTGACAGACGTACCCATTTCACACTAGTGGGTAGTATAATGCCAATATTTAACAAACTAAAAATTGAATATAGAAACATTTTATAATAAATGTTTAGTTAGGGCATATTCATATCGTAAAAGAAGTAAGAATGCTAGAAAAGGTCGCTAGCAAGGCACAAAACGTGAAATACCTACAATTTCCAAACATTCGGAAAGCTCGTGAATGATCGCAAATGTTTCCTCCATAAACTAAAGAAATCCGTAAAAATGTTCCAAACAATAAAATCACATTTACACATAATGTTTTGTTTAGTTGTCTCTTGTATTGTACAATATGTTTTTATGGACAATAAAATAAGTAGCTAGCAAGACTAAAAACGTAAAATGTCTAAATTTTCATGCATTCAATTTATATAACTCATAAATGTAAAAGGTTGAAGCCCATAATCACAAATAAAGGCAACAATAAATGTCATTTTCTCACCACTGCTCTTGTTAACTAAATTATTTTAATTAATGTATGCAAAATAATAAAGGTATGTATGAAACTAGTTCCTAAAGAGTCCACGTAAGCACAGCTCGCATCTTTGTACTAAGCAAGTTTATAAAAAAGAAACTTATTTCAGCGCCTGTATTTTTATTATTATTTTATTATTAAAATAAATTAATAATAACACGAGATAATTCCTAGATTTTACGCTGAAAAACATAGAGATAACCAGTGAAACAAAACGTGAAAGTATAACAATTTTAACAATGTTGGGACAAGATCTTCGTTTAAACTCATAAATAAAAGTGTATATGAATTAAATAGTTGAAAATTATGAGATTAAAGACCACACTTCTCGCTAGAAATTTAACCAAATTGATTTTAGTGCTCAAAATAGGCAATAAAATTCGTAAGTCGGCCATGTTTTCCCCTAGCGTCTGCGGCAGCTTTGACATCACGTGACATCAATAGAAAAGAATGGAACAAAAAAACGTGACAGTGTCACAAATTTCGGGCCCGTTTTGTGAAATGTATACGTTTTACCATGTGGACCAACGTGACTATTTTACATTTTGTGCTGAGACTGGGTTGTACTATACTATCTCAATGACATGTGTGCAAAGCATCACTAGAGGAGCTCATTCCTATTACATACCTACTGCCTTTGTACCTGTAGAATTAATATTGGTAATCGTACTTAATTCATGCTGTTCAGATCAAGTCCCCATGCTCTGTCTCAGCTGCTCTGTGCTGTGGTACATTTATTGACGATACACCGATCCAATCCGAGGTTAATAACTGGCCTCTTCATTTCCAGACGAGGGAAAAAGTAAACTCACCAGATCCACGTATTAGGGAGTGACAAACTCATCCATCACGGTTGCTTGGTGACAGTGTCTAAATCCGTGTGGTATCCTGGCAACTGCGCCTAAACAAAAGGCTGCGTGTAGTGGGCATGTAGCCGCTGATTTAGCCGGCTGTGTTGGAGATGAGTCGCCCCAGCAGTGGCCTCGAAAAAAACAGTGACGACCAAAATGAAGACCAGGGAGGTCAGCCCTCGGTGTTTACCTGCAGCACACTCAGCGCCGCTGCGGTGCAACCCGAAACAAGGCTGTTATCCGCCTTTAAGAAAGATACTGAAGCAAGCAAAATTTACCTGGCAGGACGAGGTGAGTTCACTGTGGAGCATCACCCGCGGGAGAAACTACAATACTGACATTGCTTTCTTTGAAGCTGATGTCGTGCTGGTGTGGAATGAAAGAGATCAAATTAGCATTTTTTTTAAACTATAGGTCTGTGATGCTTATTCTGAGGTCACAGAATGCATTACATAAAGCAGCAATTATGACTCTCTATGAAGCTTTTACTTATGATTTCTAGGAAAATTTCTGATTTGTACTTACTACACCTTTAACTTTATTGAGAAAATAAAAGGTAAGATTCAAAATACAACATTGGCACAAAGCGATCCTCAAACAGACCTTACCTGATATGCTTAGTACTACTCTAATAGTGTATTGTTAAAGCATTTGTGGGAAAAAAAAAAGGCTTTATGAAGGCGTCTACAGTTTATACTAATGGATTTTAATACATAAGAACCTCTATTCAGGAACAGAAAACTGCTCTCAGTGTCACATGCTCAAAAAAGGAGCACTCCTATTGGTTGACACTAGCTTGTCAATAAACATGCAATAAACAATTTCCCAGTGTAATGTAAGAAATAGGGTATAGAAAGGGCTCTAAACATTGAATAGGCCGACAACAACAGTAATAATGATAATATTGTTGCCCTTTTTTCAGAGGATTACTTGGTTGTGTTTGGTTGCCATTGCCTTTAAATAACAGTAAATCTGAAAGCTATATGTTTGTGAGTGTTGAGTTTTGATGTTTTCCTATTTCCACAGAGTATTTCAATGAGCAAGGGCAGACGTTTGAGCTACGACTGGTTGGAAAAATAAAGCAACAGTTAAGCACTGACCCTACTCTTCGCCCAGAGTATCCATCTCCTCTCGGTCTAACAGAATTTACCAGGCAAGCCACAAAAGTTGCATTGGGGAGAAGCTTGAAGCCAGTACTGGAGAACCGGGTATAACAGCTTTTCAGTATTATCGATGTATTGTTCCATTTCATATTGCTGTCTCTGAGCACTATAGTTACCAGGGAAAACTACAAATGATGGAGTCCTGGATTTTAGCAGCTTTTTCAGCATCTAATCAATGAGAACTGCTTTATTTCCTGTTTTACCACAGCCTTTTGTTGCAGGTCTTAGAAGTCCAAACTCCTGGTTTCTCTGCTGCTGTGCGTCTCGGAGCTGAGCTTTTAAGGCATTTGTGTGATGTTAGCGCTGATCGGTGTGGACCAGTTTACCTTTCAAGTCCTTGTGATGGTAACTACACTTTACCACCAGTTATTTCAGTTAAAGGTACCCCATTATGCTACTTTCTGGAGAATACAGTTTGATAGCCCAGTTTTAAAACCTTTATTTAAGCCCATTGAGAACAAATTCTCATTTACAGTGACAACCTGTTTGAGTCCATACATCAGAAAAAAAGCTTCAGTGCTTTTAGCAGTTGAAATTCAATCTTAATCAGGTTTTTGAAGAAAATCCTGCATGTTATATCTTCAAACCTAGGTTTACATTAGGTCAGATGTTTTGGCTGTTGAAATCCTCTCGTAACCTCTCTGAGCTATTTTTGGCAGCTGAGTGAAATACAATTTTCAATACTCAAAGGCCTTATATAACAAATCTTACAAATAACTTCAAACTCCACCAACTCCCAGTCATTTCCAAAATATTTTTATTGACTCATAAATCCTTGAATGGTCTTGCTTTGCCGTATCTGTCTTCTGACCTGATCCATCTACTGTATATGCTCCATTGTGGCCTCTCTGTAAACTGGTTCCTTAAGATGAAGTGCAGTGTTTCAAAACTCCAGTTCCACCTGAGATTTTTAAAATGCACCTTTTCTTCTTTTAACACAGTTTGATTTGTTGGCTATGGCACCCATTGTTAATTTGTATGTTTATGTTTCTGCCTTTTGTGTGTGTGTTTTGGCCAACTGCACTGTTTTGGCTTTTAAATATGCTTTAATATGTTTCACTTCTGTTTTCTTATAAAATATCAAGTTTGCCCCTTAAGTGTACTTATACATTTTCTTTATCCTGAGGACTTGATCCAGATTTATGCATCTACTTTAATGTTTTTTGTCTTGATCCTCCCTGCAGGCTCATTGGCAGGTATCTTCCAGGCAGCAGGGATCCACGATATCCGCCAGTATTACTATTGGGATGATAAGCAGCGTGGTATTTGTTTAGAGAAGCTTGTGGAGGATCTGGAGAGAGCTCCGGAGCGAAGTGTTGTGCTTTTGTCCGCATCTGGCCACTACCCAACTGGAGCAGACCTCTCCGAAAAGCAATGGGATGCAATTATACAAATTATCAAGGTAAATTGTTTTATATTGGAATGAAATTTACCAAAGAAACAGTTAATCACCACTATTCAAGTTACCATTTTTGCACTTTCCTAAAGGGAAGCAGGCTTTTCCCATTCTTTTTGCTGCCTGGACAAGCTCTCAGCACTGGAGATTTAGAGCGTGATGCAAGGCCCGTTCAGAAGTGTGCAGCGATGGGGATGGAGCTCATCTGTGCGCAGTCGTTTTCCCACTGTTTCGGACAATACGGTAGGAATTCATAGAAAATCATTTCAGTGGTTTCTCAGAAATAAAAAAATCAGCCCATAAAAACTGCAACGGTTCCAGTGAATATGGCCTTATTTCCTCTTCTTTCTTTTGTTACCAGAGTACAGCCTCTCATAGCATTTTGTTGCTCATTAATTGCCTTATCTCAACAGCTACCAATATCAGTGTAACATAAAGAGTACTAGACACTATGACATCCTAAAATGTCTTACCTTTTTTTTTCCATTTTTTTTATCAGGTGAGGCTGTTGGTCACCTTTTGTGTGTCTTAAAACACAGCTCTTTACTGCTACCAATGCAGTCTCAAACTACAAAGATTGTCAAATCCCTGTGGGCTCAGCCATCTGTAATGGGTGCACAAATTGTTGCCACAATTCTCAGTAATCCTGCCCATTTTGTTGAATGGTGAGTGGTATTTAATTTGAATGAATAATAGTCTTTCAACTGTTGATATAGTTAATAATGGTCAAAATTCAGTTTCACTAGTAGTTTTGTTTTGTGTTCACACTACGACACAATTGTTTCATGGTTACTTTATTTTTTTACTCTTTCCCTAGGCAAGAAGAGATTAAACACATTGTTGAAAGATGCATTCTAATTCGACAAGTTTTAAGAGATCGGTTGAGACATTTGGGATCTCCAGGTTTCTGGGACCACCTGACTCAACAAAGGGGTCTGTTCAGTTGTACAGGCTTGACTGGTGAGAGGTTAAAAGTACACGATCTAATATATACGGACTAATGACTGGCAGTCAAGAGGAGTGTCATAATGCTTGTGTCTCTCCATTCTAAAGCACATTAGTTCTATTTCTGACTCTGATCGGTGATTATCAAGAAAAGTGTTTTATTGATACAATTAAATAATAGTACAGTATGTGATTTTTCTCTCTAATTTAGGCCCACAGTTGGAATTTCTCTGTAACTCGAAGCACGTCTACCTGCTTCCAGATGGCTGCTTTAACGTGAGTGCAATCAACGGTCGGAACCTGGAGTATGTAGCCGAGTCGATCCATCAGGCAGTGACCACTTCACTCTGACATTGTGGCTTTTAAACAGCTCGAGGGCACATTTGAGCCTGATTGTAACATATTCTCAGTGAAAACTATGAAAGTTCATTTGATTTGACCATTTACTATGCTTCAAGGAGAATTTCTTTATCATTGCTTGTAAAAACTAGTCACAAACCTAATGTGCTATACGTGATTTTACAAAAAGTTCAATTAACATTAAGGAAAAGATCAAAAAGGTCAACTAAAGCCTCCAATAAAATGAGTCATCATGCAAAATATTAAATAAATATTAGGTTAATAAGTTATTTAAACTGCTCCAATAGAAGAAATTTGTCTGAGTGCATTTTACTCATATAAAAAATGTGTAGATATTGGAATTGACTGACTGTGCCTTAAATGCCTTGAATGTGCAGCAGTTTATTCCTTTATTATTTCTCACAGATTGAACGCATAATTCAGTGAAACCCACTGATTTGGAATTAACAACATTAACCTTTTTATTATATGATGACCTAGATGACATTATTCCTCACAGTAACCTCTTTCTATAGCACAACATTGTCATTTAAAAAACAATCCATATATGTGTACAAGTAACATGACCAATATACAGTACATTTCCAATAAAGAAGACATTTTGGGTTTTCTTTTAGGGTAGGACTGTTTATTAAAAGTTACGTCCGAGTTTTTTTAAAATGTTAAAGATCTGTCACCATAATCATCTAAGACTGTGGTGAGACAAGCTGCACTGCCAGAGATCAGTAACAATACATTGTGTGGTGAATGTCATAGGTGTCCTTAGGTTACCCTTCAGAAGCATTAAGCCTTAAAAGCAAAATATCCGCAGATGTTCATTAATTATCTAAAAAAACTAGGAATTGCTGCTCAGTTTTTCAGTTTTTCCCTTTGTCAATATACTGTAGAGCTCCACATAGTAACATACAGCTAGGACCATTTTCTTGTGTTTAATCATGACAATCAATGAATTATTTGTTCAAAATATCCAATAAATAACCACAAATAGTTCATCTGTCTGTTTTTCGTCACTAGTTTGTCTTAGGTCATGTAAAATAACTTTAGTAAGAAATTAAACATTATATTTAAGCGTCATTGTGTTTTTTCCTCCAATTTGGAAAGAAGAAACAAATAAGTTTTTAATGTGGCCACATCAGTGAGTAGTCTGGGTTCATTCTCCTTTGCCTTGTTTCTTTGTGGACAGTAATGGAGCAATATGAAATGAGCATTTTAGTCTCATGTCATATAGTCACATAAAAGCCTCATATTCAGAATGTCTTTTGAAATCATCCAATTATATGACTAACTTTACGTCCCGGAGAGCTCCCTTTCATTTGCGAGACATACCACTATTGTCCCTGCATGCTTTTTATTTCCATGAAAAGAGCTGCGACAAGGTATTTTAATGCAGCCGTGGGTTTGATCTTTTCATTTGAGCAACCTCGAGGGAACTGTGTGGCCAATCAACATGTTCCATCGTATACATAATCAGAACTTTTCGATGCAGCCGTGGCCCCTTAATGTACATCAAAGCATTCATAAAAGCATTGTTCAGGTGGATAGTTTAACAAGCGTATCTCTCAAGGTTTGATGTAATGTCATTCATAATTGCTATATATGATTTTCATGTCTCAAGTCATGCGTGAGATTTCAACATCCTTCAACTCAAACTGCTTGGATTGAGTCTCACACTTGGACACATCCCTAAAGTCCCCTAAAATTGTGCGCTAAAATACCAACTGATCAAAGTCAATAATCCACAGTGAGTGCACACAGAGCATGCCTTCAATATGGCAGCTGCAAATTATTTCAGGCGATCATTTGCCGAGGTGGGCCACTCGAGTGTCGGGAGTCCTGAGCTGATTAATGGTGATCAATGATTAGCCGTGACTTACACTGAAGAACGAACATCAGTTTCTTTGAGTGTTTGTTACCACCTTTTATGGCTGCTGTCAAATTTGAAAGCTTACTTTCTTATGCTGCTACACCGCGCTGGTATTTGACAGGTTAAAAAAAAAGCATGGATGTTTGACTTTGATTATTATGATGAACTAAAATAAAAAATCTCACCTTTCAAAGCTCTGTTGAAAACGTAATATTGACCTGGCACAGATTGTAGAGGTTTGGTGCAGGATGTTGTTCATGTAAAGTGAATAGTTCAAGGAAAGATAATAAGAGATAAGATATTCTATACCAAAATTACTATTATTTTATTTCAAGTATCGACTTTTTTGGCTAAGAAAGAGGCAATAATGGAACCAATAAAGAAATGAGCTCAATAAGCAATTTGAATAAACTAACAACTGCAATTTTCTATTATAATAAATACAATGCTGTATTCAAAGTCCACAATTTACACTGTGCCCATGTGCACCTTTTCAATTAAAGCACTAAATTGTATGTACCTTTCCTTTAAACACAACTACCAAGCTTTGCAGGTTTTATTTTGATCTTTCCAACAGACCAAAACACGTTTAGTGATGATGCCTGATTTTTCAAGCCAATTCACATAAAAGTCTGGTTCTGAAGTGACACCACAGCTGCACACAGTGTGAATTATTTTCCAAATTGTCACCGTGTGCTCCGTGATGTTATATTCATGAGAGAATTTCACACTGACGCTGGATTAAGTTGGACTTTCGGATGTTGTATTCACCTTTTCACTCCTCGACCAAGAGCCAAAACCCTTGACTCCCAAAATGGAAAACAAATCTCTCATCTCCAGCTTCGAAAAAGTGTTTGCCATTGGCTTAAGAGCTTTAGCGGTCAAAAAATCCACTTGTATCGCTCCTAAACCTAGCAACACATGTTTTTGTACTTAAGTTTTCTTTTTGTTATATTTTGTTGGTTTGTTCAATCTTGAGTAGCTATTCTCTCCAGGACCTAACACTCATCAGAACACTGCAGTGTGACTGGTTGCAGACAGAAAAGGTAGTGCAGGTTAATCTGTTGATTGACACTACTGTAGTCTTAAATCAAGCCAAAGTTGCAAAATGACACCTTCCCTGCTCAGAGCATCAGGCTCTCCTCACTGTGGTCTGTTCATTTGGCTTCACACCACTTGATTGATCTACAATCAGCAGCCTAATGCCAGGGTGTAGTCATAATTGGGAGCTGGTGAGCAAAATGGCCTTGAGCAAAACCCTCCTCTGGATTCAAACATCACATCACGTCATCCTCTTATCACTGTGCACCTTGCTCCTCTTTTCAAATATTTGAGAAGGATGACTCCTGGACAAACACTAGATCACAGTGGCAGTAACCTCTGCTGCATTAATCCACACTCTAACATCACCTTTAGCCTACAATATGTGCTCTAAAATGAACAGAGTGGCTACGTTATTGTTCTGCCACATCATCCAATATATTAATTTCACCTTTCAGTTCTTTTTGATGACAAGTGGAGCTTCAGCAAAGTCAAATAATAAGAACAGGAATAAGACTTAAGCAATAGTTAAAGATTTAAACATACATATTCAGAACACATGATTTTTAGATCCACTTTCTAGTACTTTCTTGTGTGTCCTTGATGCCTGACCGTCCTCTCTGTGCCTGTGGATCAGGACAAGCGCGCTGGGTAGACGCGCGTCACAAGCGCCCCCTAGTCTTCGAGCTGTCAGTCAAGTTTACAGGCGCATAAATACGCGATCCGTCCCTCAGTGCGCACATAGGCTGCTACCACGGGCTCGTTACAGCTTCAGTAATGAGTGATCGCGCTGATCATGTGACAGCAGAAGCTTCAGGTGGTGGACGCGCGGGCTCGGAGCTGCTCCGTGAACCTTTGTGTTTGCGCCAGTGTTGCATCCCGTTTCTCTCAGTCGACTCTGATCAGCGCTCGCAACGGAGACACAGAAAGGTAAGAGAGCACAATATGTTACATGTAATTATGTAATGTGTGTAAGTTACGTGTAAGTTTGAAAAGTCGTCCTAATTAACCAGGCTATGCGTAGATCGTTATGTGTTAAACTGGTCTGGTTTTGTGCTGATCTGAAATTGAGCTTTTAATTGAAATCAGTCCATGTGATATCAAAATGTCTCTTTTTCCTTCATAGTGGTGTTTTTTTTAGCTTTAAACTTATGTGACTATGTTGCATGATCCTATTAGATCTCATCACTGCTTTACGCACAGTACAGTACATACAATGGGTTTCTGTCAATGTAATTATTATTACTTGAAGCCAAGTTAGGTGTTATATATTCATCGTGTGTAGTCCATTCACAGCCAGGATTTAAATTTAAACGCTGCAAATTGTGTCATAAATTAACTAATAATGAGTTGATGTATACTCATATCCATCAGCCATGTTCATTTCTCTGCCTAATGTTCAAACCCATCTGAAGTGAGTATAAATAACGAAAGGCGCACTCGATCTTATGCTGAATATCTAAATCATGCATCAGCAATGGCTTTCACTGAAGTTCAGAACATCTTACATGGCCACTGCATTGCAGCAACAGAAAGACCATTACTTCAAAACAGAATTTAATGTAATGCAAGACTTGAAAATGACTCATTAAACTGTGAAGCATGTCACAGCGTCATCAAAAAAAAAAACCCCCCAAAACGTTTCCAGTTAGTCTTAATGAGGTTCATAACAGAAAAGCTGTGTTCCTCTGTCACATTCAGTGCGTTCTGTGGAGGTCGACACTTTGACATTTAACAGTGCATGTTATTGAATACATGGCCTATTTCACATTAATGACATTACCTTTTTTCCAGGTGTTTATCACCAAATGGGGATGGAGAGCACAGGCAGTGTGTGGCCCACAGAGCTCACTTCGCCATGTTGTATGATGCATGGTATAAATGAAAATGACACAGTCCGGGTGTTTGAGGTGGCGCTGCAGAACGGCTCGTCCAAACGCAGCCCCCAGTTTGTAGGCGTGGAGCTGCTACAGTCCTTCAAGCTGCTCATCATTCCTTGTTACACTGTTGTGGCTCTGGTGGGTGTTTTTGGTAATTATCTCCTTCTCTACGTGATCTGTTGCACCCGCAAGATGCACAATGTCACCAACTTTTTCATTGGAAACCTGGCCTTTTCTGACATGCTGATGTGTGCCACATGTGTGCCTTTTACTTTGGCCTACGCCTTCAACCCACACGGCTGGGTGTTTGGCCGCTTCATGTGCTACCTGGTCTATCTGATCCAGCCTGTGACTGTGTACGTGTCAGTCTTCACTCTCACTGCCATTGGAGTGGACCGGTAAGTCAATGCCATAATCAAGACACATTCAATCAATAACTGAGAAATGAAGTGTACAAAAATAGTGTTGAAGGAGTCTGCACACATGACAATATCAGACCATGGGCAAATTACTTTTATGCCAGCTCTAAACCTCATTACTGGGGTTTCAGTATCTTCTTCTCTTTTCTTTTTTGCCATGTGTGGTTCAAAATAGTGCATTTCAAGATAAATGAATCTTTCTTAAAATAGCACTGAGAAGCCAACATTACATGGTGACAAGGAATAAAATGGAAAATCAAGGACGAAACAAAGATTGTTAGACTTCATAATAGTTTAATTCTCCTGTCTATACACATGCTCTGGCGTGCTTCAACATTTTGGCAAACATTTTTGACAGTTTTTCTCCTTCTTTCTTTACAGATATTATGCCACTGTGCATCCTCTAAAGAAGCGTCTCTCAGTTTTGTCCTGCACCTACCTCCTGACTGGGATCTGGCTGCTGTCCTGCAGTCTGGTGGCGCCGGCTGTGGCACACACTTACCATGTGGAGTTTAAGAACGAGGGCTTTACCATCTGCGAAGAGTTCTGGATGGGCCAAGAACGTGAGCGCCTGGCTTACGCATACAGCACTCTGTTTGTCACCTACGTTCTACCTCTGTCTGCGCTCTCCATCTCATACCTGTGCATCTCAGTCAAACTGCGAAACTGTGTTGTGCCTGGGCATCTCACACAGAGCCAAGCAGAAGCTCAGCGTATGCGTAAACGCAAGACATTCCGGCTGGTTGCTCTCGTTGTGGCAGCGTTTGGCGTTTGCTGGATGCCCATCAGTGTGTTCAACGTACTGCGTGACATCGACATTGGTTTGATAGATAAGCGTTACTTCCTGCTCATTCAGCTGCTCTGTCACCTGTGCGCAATGAGCTCGTCGTGCTGCAACCCTTTCCTGTATGCCTGGCTGCACGACCGTTTTCGTGCCGAGCTGCGCAAAATGTTCACCTGCCGACAGCGCATTGGCATCTCTGCCAATAACTGTGCCACAGCCAGTGTGGTCTAGTCATTTTTGTTTCTGTTGAGCAAACATGTCCAATAAAAGTTCATAAGTGAATTCAACTTGTAATTTGTGTTCCCTGCCTCATACTACACTCAACAAGTGCATTGTTGATGATGCTACAAATTGTACTCGTGTTTTTAAATGTCCACAGCATTTCAGTTTTTGACCAAATTAGTTACAAACCCTCAGACAGGTATAGAGGAAAGCTGTGTATTCACTGTCCAGATAAAAGGCTCTTTGACATCCTTTTTGTATGCTAACACTTAATGCTTGAGGGCCTTGGACTAAAATGCATAGACATAATTAGGTATATATTAAAAACATACACATTTGCCCAGGTGTATAATTCTGTGGCTGGCCGAGTCTGTATTGTGAGGTGCATGAATAGCTGTGTGCTTGTTCAGTGTAAAAAGCGTCCCTTTGGAAATGTATTACTTATGAGTTTCAATAAAATAGAATATATTTATTTATAGCTTGTGTGTACAGAATGTAAACATTTCTACTCTTCTAAAATGGAATTTCTTTCAAAAACATGTCACCTATTAAAATAAAAATGTGGATATGCTGTTTCTTTTAGGGTGCTCTGTTTTGTCTGTCCTTTATTGACAGTAACATACAGCAAAATTCGAAAGGAAACACTGTGGTAAAATAATTAGTGTCTTTAATTGAAAATATAATTTTTGTTCCTCAGAGCAACACAGTACAGTAGTCTCCACTCCCAAAAACAGAAGTGAGGTAGCCAGCAACTGCCCAATCCATTAGACAGGTCGAAGGAAGGAAATAGAAAGGCACAAATCTACACATTATTAAAGATCAATTTGTAGCTCAAAACATCAAATAATAATGTAGTGTATCAATGATGGATTATTTGTTAAATTTTTTCCATTTTCAGGACAATGCTGGCTTTGATTGATGATTACACTTTTTTATATAAATACAAAACAATTAAGAATGTCCCTCATTAATCACAGTATACTAAGAGGTGACACCTTTACACAATATCTTATATAAAACAATTAAGTGCAATAAACAGAATACATTTAATCACTGTTCTGTTATAAATAAGCAACTTGTACCAGTGTTTTTATCATATGTTGTTATTGTAATAGCTTGAGACTGAGAGAAAATCCTATGTGTGAGTTTAGGAACAGGAAGACAGACTGACAATTACCTGTGGTCAGTAATGGGTGGTAATTTGTACCCGATTTTTGCATGAAAATTGACTTTAATGATGGTGGAAAGCTACTGACTCATATTGTGGTTGTGTTCAAATAAAATGGACAAATAGTTATAGTCAAAAACATACCTTTTGAAGGAATTTTACATAAAAGCTGTAATTATTGGAAAGTTCATGTCCAGTGTACAGAAATGAAATATAGTTTGTAAAATAACATTTCTTGAGTGACCTAGATATTAAATAAGGCATATCTCAGTGTTTTAAATTATTTGAAAGACTTTAGTGTGAATAAATACATTCTTTTGTAAGGTAAAAGACATGCTTGTTAGCAGTTTGACATTCAAAGCGAGATAAAAAAAAAAAAGTGCATATGCTGTTCACCCCCCAGATTCATATATATATATACAGTACAAACATATAGTTGGATTACTTAACACCTTACACAGGCTTGGCAGCATTGAGGGCATGCAGTATGGTGGGCTTCTCTTCTATGACACGTACCAGCAGGTTGTCTATGTACTCCTCCAGCTCAACTATCTTTGCGTCTTTCTTCGACAGGTCCGCCTGCTGCTTTACAACTAGTGTGATCAACTCTTCTTGTGTGAGCTGAGTGTAAGGCCCACTTTTTGATGAGCCAGACACCTGCGGGGAGACAACACACAACAGAAATGCAAAAATGTACAACTTTTACAATCCAAAACTCTAAGAAAAGAATTTGATACTATTTCTATTAATGTGGCAAAAAAAAAAAAAAAATTACATTGATGGTATCGCCCCGTAAATGTCAAATATATTATGAAAAGGCTGTGTGTTTATCTCAACTGTGGAGTACCTTATTCTTGGCTGGTGCGCTATCATGGACCTTTATTTTTTCTTTGAAAGCAGGAGCACTTGTCGGCTGCTGGCTATCAGCTGGGTTCAGAGGCTTGACGGGATGTGGTCTGTAAAAGAAATGCTTACGTTACTTTAAAGTCCTTGAAGAAGAAATAAGGCTGGGTGTATGGACAAAAGCAAAAGGAAGGTCAGAATTATAATAAGTGACAGAAGATGAAATTTAAGTTTTTCCAGCGTTTCATTGTTTATCTGAGTCCACTATCCACAATCAAACTGAGCAAAACGACCAAGAAAAATGTCACAAAAGCCGCACCCAAAATAAATCCCAGCACCTCCTTTGCCTGCCCAAAGCAGAATGATATCAACAAATTGTCTCCATCTCACCTGCGTTGGCTTAATGCTAGCCCACCGCCACTGCTATTCTGAGCACTGACAGGCTGAACCTCAGAAGGTGAGACCCATGCTCGCAAAGGAGTCTTTCCTGCTGCCAAACCACCAGCTGCTGGTTCCTCCATAACTACAGGAAGGGGCTCCGAGGACACCATGAGTGATGATGAGGGCATAAATGGGTTTTGTATTTTGAGGTCAATTTGATGCTGTGGTGTTAGAGACTTATTCATGTCTTCAGTGTCTTCATCAGAATCAGCGCCATTTAAAACAGTGAAAGGATCGGTTGTTTTCTTCGAACTAAAAATGTTATCAAGATCATCCGCTGTCATTCCTTGTTCTTCAGGTTTTTTCTCTTTCTGCAAGTTGCCTGTAAAGAGGTTATCTACATCCTGATTATGCTTCGTTTGCCCCCATGGGTCTTTGGAGAGGAGCTCGTTATTGGGGAAGGGGTCAAACTGAGCAAAGTTTTCTTTTCTTTCTCTAATGTTCACATTAGAATCAGAGACTGTATTTCTGTCTGGGGCTTTCACTGAATCTTCTTGGAGCGCTGGCTCTTTGCCACTAACCCTTTGCCGAGGTTTGGCCGTGGGTGCATCTTTGTTTGCTGATGTTTGAGTGTTGCTTTGGTTGCCTTGTGGTGATTTATCTGGATCAGTTTGGCTTTTGGGTGTGGGGGGTTGTAAAGCTGTTGTTGGTGGGCGCAATACTTTCCGTGGTCCATCACTGGGCGTCACAGACTCAACACTTGTCCTATCAGTGCTCACTTGTCTTTGCGATGGAGAAGGATCAGAGCTCTCATTAGATGAACGAGTCTGGCTATTGTTCTGTCTTTGTTTTTGACTGGATTCATCCTGTGATCTTAACTGTGGTGGTGCCCTTGGTTTGGGGGGATCTGGGGCTGCCACATTTTTTGAAGAGACTGGTTTTGGCAGCTGTGGGGGTGTTTGATATTGTTGTGCAGTGGAGCTCTCTCGGGGAAGACTTGTCTCCCTCTCTTCCGGGCCATCCACGCTCATCTCTTTGCCAGAAAATTCAACATGACTGTCTCTATGTTTTTGATTGACCTCAGCGATGATATGGTCCCACCGAGTGTGCCCCTGCACTCCATGTCTCTTCTGAGGAAACAGTGTGTCATAATCAGGAAGTGGTAAAGACATCCTTTGGCTTTGCTGTGGTGCGTCCGGCTCAACATAAGCGGGATTGTGGATCTCTCTGCCTCCGGTGTGGGTGCCGTTGACCCCATAAGACGGGGGCAAAGGGGCTCTTCTCTTCTTTTCCGCCATGGTGTCTGAATCTTCCAGTGATGGAAGATTCTCTGTGCTGCCACAAGGAGAATTAGATAGGCTTCTGTTTTGTGGAGCAAGTGAAGAATGGAGCTTGTGAAAACTATCAAAAGACTCAGATGGGGCAATAGAGAGGGTAGAGTCTGGGGCAGCTGGGGAAGGACACTGCTGACTGGAGGTTTGACAGTCAGTAGGGTCAGACTTCAGAGTGTCAGAGAGTGTCAATCTGCCAGAGAGTGAAAACAAAGGCCTACAGGTCAGTGGGACCACCATTAGATCCACTAATATACAGCCCATCACCACATTTTCACTACTTCATTTACACCTACAACTAAGCTTCCCTGTACAACACTAGCAAAATAGACTGGATATTACAAAGCAACAGTCTTCAACAGGACAACAAGACAACTTCTGAACCAAAACACCTAAACAGAGCCTTGTTGAGACATTAACCAGAAAGAGGAATCAGAGACTAATCTAAACTGATAGAATATGCAAATTATGCAACAGTACAACTACCTTTTGTCTACACCGACACACAACTCTTTAAAAGACTATACCACACTATACTATTATATCAAAGAATGCATTTACAAGCAAGAGTTCCTTACCATCAAGATCCCAACAACCACATACAGACGCAGGTAACAAATACTGTGCTGTTCTTTCCTTATGTGCAATAACCAGCCCTCAACCTGCTCTACAACATGGGCCCAACAAAAGACACGCCCCAAATCTCATTAGCATAGACACCAAACTAGTCTAACTGGTCAGTCAGTTGCAGACAGGAATCCACAGTTTTGGTAATTCAAGACTTCCATGAGGTACGGTAACAGATACAGGGGTTTTCCAAATTTCACTTTTAACATGTACATAAGGCCTAAAGGCAAAAGTGGACAACTGTAGTAGTAATCTAGAGCCATTTTGTCATAGGTTTTCTAAACAAAAATATTTAATCCGGTCGTTCTCGTGGAGAAACAGGAAATTACTGCAGTGTCGGGAAATGCTCAAATGCAACACAGGAAAAGTATAGAGCAGATGAAAATGGACAAACAACATGAAAAAACTCATAGAAACACTGAGTGATTTCTTCTCTCTCTTATTCACTAGATTGTCTAGTCTAGTTGTTAATGATCCAAATTTCTATATGTGTTAAATTTGTGTATATGTATAAAAATGTTATTGCTCATAAAATATCCCACTACAGCATTTGCATCGTAGCTTGTATTTTTGAGACATTTTTCTTGAGAAATGAAATACTACATTAATAAGTTCTGAATGGGTAAAGGCCTACCTGGGTTTCACTGCAGACACTTTGGCTGTACGGTTGAGGAAGACCATGGCAGAAGGAATGGATGGGTTGCTGCTGGGTTTTGACTCAGTTGGGCTTTCGTTACTGCTCACTGCAAGATCTGAACTGAGGGAAATCTCCTCAAAAGGATTGGTGGATTTGTGGGAAGCTGGTAGGTCTTGGTCTCTTGTCTGACGTACAGCAGGAGAAGGCGGCTCTTCTTTGACCTCTTGGGCTACATCCTCCTTTTTCTCCTCTTTCTTTCGAATCATCCCAAAGAGAGAGGTCAGCCGCTCGCTCATGGAGGCCTCCTCCTGCCTCTTCTGCTCCTCTGCTTTCAGAGCTTGTTCCTGCCGCCTCAGTTCCTCCTGACGACGCTCCTCTTCACGCTTCTCATTCTCTGCTGCCTCCAGCATCCGACGCTCTTCTTCTTGCTTTCTCCACATTTCTTCCTCCTCCTTCTGCTTCTTTCTTCTTGCCTCATCTTCTAAGAGCCTTCTCTTCCTGTTTTGTTCCTCTTGGTGGCGTCGTTCCTCTTCCTGCTGTAGTATTAAGGCCTCTGCTCTCTTCTTCTCCTCCTCTTCTAATCTCTTGGCCTCTGCTATTCGTCTCTGCTCCTCTTGATGGCGCTGTTGCTCCAGTAAGGCCCAATCTGTAGACTGGCAGTTGGAATGCATTGGTGCACTTTTAAAGGTATCAGCAGGGAGATCTAAGGTTTGCTTGCTGATGTCTTCCACAGATCCCTGTCCTGAGCTGTTCAGACTGATTGTAGACCCACTCTTGGCTTCAGCCTCCTCTGAGTAAACATGGCTGCCATTGATGCACAGGTTATTCAAATCATTTTGCTTGGAGCGGCCCAGAATTGAGAAAGGCCCTTGAGAAACCCTGCTGTCGGAGCTGCCAGTTCGCTTGTGGCCCAGGAATTTGAATTTCTTTTTAACTGTGAAAGGCAGGCAAAATATGACGTCAGTGTTTACATGTAAAACACATTACACAATCTGTAGGTACTCTCTGCGGGTTAAATGTTAACTCACCTCCAGGAGAGTCTACGTTGAGGCCAGACGAGCGGCTGCTACTAAGGGATGAATTCTTCTCGGGAAGGGTACCCAGAGTAGACATGGACTGAGAAATGTTACGCTGCAGGTTTGATTTGGGTGCAAATAATGTTTTGATTTTGGACTTCTTTTTCTCTTCTGGAGTTTGATTGAGTGAGACAGCATCAGCCTCCCCCTCACTGTCTGTCAGGACCTGACTGACAGACGGCACAATGGCTGAAGCCGAATCAGAGAAGCCATCTTTTTTCTTCCCTCGCACTTTGTCTTTCAGCTTGGAGATGCGGGAGCGAGGTTTGTCCTGCATGGAAAGGTCAAGCATGCTGGCTGACATGTTGTTTCTCAAGAACTGGATGTCGAGCAGCACCTCCCCTCGTGCTTTGTCCTCTTTCCCAGTTTTATCCACGAGTTTGAACCAACTGTAATTGACAGAAAGGATCAGTCAGATGTTTTTGACAGAACCACTGGTATCAACATGTGTTACTATTGTTACAGTGGTTAAAGCTATGTAGAAAATTAGTTTTGAGCTCATTTATGAAACATAGCATTTCAATAACCAAAATTTAATATTCTAAACCAAATATCAAGTCAAGTCCTTCTGAGTCTGTATAAAATTTATTTTCTTGTTTTATCCCATCAAGTACTGTGGCCTTGTCATATAAATGCAGCACAGTATAGCTGATTTATATTGTTGTCTATTGTTTGCATTTTAGTGACTTAATGAACCGAAGTCCTATTAAACAAAAGACAGCTTCAAGGGACTGAAAGGTGTCATTACCAACGTACAGTTTGTTCTAGTTCAAACCGCAGGGAGGACAAGAAGAACTTTGTTTAGGGCCCGCCCCATGTCCACTCTGTTACAGGATCAACACTTGATGTGTAGGGGAGTGTTCTGGAGTGGCCTTTTTAAAATTAAACCCAGACAAGCAATTAGTCCATTACATGCTGACGATGTGGCTGTAAGTAACACCCTGCAATTAAACGACTCACCACCCTTTTATGACAGCATTTGGCCATTATGTGAAAGCTTTGACCTTTTACTTTTCCCCACTGCTTAACTCTCTTACCACTTTATTAAAGAAAAGTTATGAATGTTAGCAAAATAAGGTTGAATTACTATTACACTCATACATCACAATTAGGGAGTGTTCACTATAAGTAACATGACTGGGTCAAGCCCTCTGCTTTGCAACAGAGGATATATTTTGTGGTATCCCGTTGCTTTTTATCCAATCAGCAAGCTCTGTGAGTTAACTGGCTTTTATATTCATGGAGGCAGCAATTGTTTTGTTTAAAGTGCTTTCATTTAGATTAACAGAGGAGATGATGCTATAAACTATTAAACGTGTGTAGGGAGGCTCTAGAGCTCATGCCAATGTAATAATCTACTGTATCTACAAACCAAGTAGAACAGAGCAGACAGTAAAAGAAGATAGAGGTTCTTAGTAATATGAAGGCGATTAAGTTGTTCCAGTGGTGCGCTCACTTATCCTGTTTGGCTAGTTCCGTCGGTTAACTTTAAGGTCACTTCTTTTTCATTGTCAATTATTAACAACACAGACAACCTCATGAGAGTGGACTTGGCTTTAACACGTAAATACAAAATAGACAAATTGTGAAATAATCTAGTTTGTATAATAAACTAATGTTAGGAAGGAAAAACATGCATTTCCCAACCAGAATCTGATATGGCAAGGTAATCTGACACTGAAGCCTTGTGTGACTTGTGCCAATGGAAATAATCGGTACTAAACTCACACACTGATAAATTAATATACACCACTCTATTGTATCTCAGGCAATGACGACACAGCTCCCTTTCAGCAAGAAAACAAAGTCCTCAATGTCACGCCCTGAAAAGGCACAACTGGGAAACACAAAGGTAATCCAATACTAACATGCTCTGAGACCAAACCAGCAACATCTGATACCTATCTCCTCAATGAGGGCTTCAGAGGAGACACAAAAACCAAGAAGATCAGCCTTATGAAATGGACTTTGTCTCATGAGTATAAAAAAGAAACACAAAGCAAACAGAAGATAACACTTAAGATATGGCAGTGCAACAGCCAAGTGAATGAGGTCATATAATAGTGTAGTGGGAAAAAGCTGTCCTTGGGTGAATTACAGAAGAATCACAAACCACTTCATTAAGCTGAGACCAGTCTATAATAAGGCTTTATTATTTTTTTCTAATCCTCTTATGTAAAAGGGAGTATGTCCAAACTACACAAAAACATGGGTTTGTTTTTGTTCTTGTTCCACCTGTTACACCCAAGCAACGTCAGGCCACAGATGTCATTGAGACTAATTTAACATCTATGGGTGTGAGCAGGTGTACTGTAAGCTACTATAATAACAGAGGAACTTTAACTATAAGGAAATGATTTTCTTTTAACATCAAGAGAATTTGGTGGGAGTTGGTTTCAAATCGAAGTCTTGCTTAATTTAAGAGATAGAGTAGAGAGTAGAGAAATCTGATGGCATTGCATTGGCATTGTATATTTGTTTTAATTTCAACTCAGGACTTGGAATCTTCTTGAATGAGGTGAAATTTAGAAACTGTCAAAACTGTTTCATATGTTTCATTCTGATTTTTTTCCCCCCCCAGATGTTGCCTTTTTTTAATATATATTCACTTCTAGATAACATGTATGGCTGTGTATTTCTTAACAAAGCCCCTATTTGTTTGATCAATATTCACCTAAAAAGGTCATACATTATAACAGCACAAGGCCATGGGTTGACAATTAATTCTCTAAAAGTGACATATTTTCTAGTAGCAAGTAACAAGTGACGTTATAACATTCATTTGAGTCACTTTTTGGATGAGTTCTCCCATTGCATTGATCCACATACTTATGTATCTCCTCATGTCTTTTTGTTTCTGGTTGCTATTTTGTATTTATGTTATTTTGGTTACTTCACTAATGAGTTATTTTTAGATATTTTTGGTATAAAACCTACCTTTAGTACTTTTTAATACAGCTCACTCTGCATTGCATAGGCCTACTGTTATGGGGAAAATGTATCTATGGTGGGAGTACTTACTTTGTACTTTTGTGGGCCTTGTTGTCATGCTGCTCCAGTAAATTGACCACAGCCTGCCCCAGGAACTTGTCAAGCCCCACTTGGGCCCGATGCATCACAATGATGTACAGCGTGCACCGTTCAGCGTTTCCCGGGTGGAACAGTGGCAGGTCAAACGACGCCTCTTCTTTCCACACTGGGGCGACACATTTCTCTGCCACACACGTAGAAAACTTGTCTTTTGCCACCTGAATGATGGCATAAGCGTCGTTGGTGCCATTTTTCCCTTTGACGCGCAGGTCCTTAGCTTGATGCACCGTTACGCGCACACTCGTTGGAAACCACTGCTGACTCTGATCGGCCAGAGACATCCTCCGAAGTCTGTAGAAAGTAAACTACAGTTAAACAAAATTATCTAGACAAACGTTGAAATGCTGGCAAACTTTGTCGGGCCTCGGGTTCACCCTTCCCGTCCTCTGCCGCTGTGGGTTTAGGTTACCTAGTTTCAGGAAGCTCAGGTTGGTGTCGTGTCGTAATGCTACTCCCTCGTCTTCGTAACGCTCTGTTAAGTACTACCCCCAAAGTTATAATACTTCACTCAACCCCACTATGCGAACTATTGCGGCACAATGAAGACAGTGTGTGCCGGCTAATTCCTTTAAGAGGCTTTTAATAAACACAATTCAGTTGTTTTGCCTCGGTAGTTCCACTGTGGACTTCCCTGATGTTGTAAAGTTTCCTCCCATACTCTACATCCTTGAACCTAATTGGATCATGTTGATGTCAGTGGGCGTCAATGGTTGGATATCAAAGTAAGAGGGCGGGACTACGCGTACCGTTAACCAGCAGTGTGTGGGGACTGATCGGGAGTCAGTGGTCTGCTTTTCCAAACTGACTCACTGCACTGCTGCACTGCACTTCAAATGCAGCACACCACTTCATTGACAAGACAGCAGCCTATCCCGTCATCTTTGAATAGGTCCAGCTATAACTGGCCAAGACTCTCCTGAGCTGAGATGTGGAATGAATCAAAAGAAATATACTTGTATTAAGAGGCAGCAATAGGGACATAGAGTTAACTGGCTACAGAAAGTATAGAATTTACTAGATTTTTTTTTTTTTTTATCAAACAAAAACAAAGAAAAAAATGTAGACTATCATGAGTTATCTGTTTTTTGTTTTAATTATCTGAGTTTGTATTGAAATGTTCAGTTTTGCTCTTTGGAAAGAATGTGGTAGCCTGTACAAACTGTGGAAATAAAGGAAACACATATTTCTCATTACTATATGTGAATTGTGGCTTTTGAAATACACTTGAAAGGACACATGGTGTTTTACTTAATTTTAAGTTCATTTTCCATGCAGCACTTATCAAATGATTAACCAGATGAATGATGACTGATACTGAGAGCATTGGTACATATAGAACATGACAATAGTACACAGAGATATGTAGTGGGAACATTATAGTTTGTTTTTTCAACAAAAGATGAAATGTGCACAGATTATATATTTTTATTTAAACTGTCTGTTGTATAAAATGTTTTGGAGCCACAACACACACTTCGTGTCTAAAAGCCGATTTTTGGATTCTTGAATTTTGGTTTTGATAAAAATTAGTTAGACAACATGCCACACTAATGTCAGCCAATAAGAGAAAAATATCCAGGAGAGGATGCAATAATGCATTAAATTAAAGCCTTTTCTCTGATATGAAAATAGTTGAATGGGGTATTGTATCTTTTCTGGTATTTTGTCAGGTTTGCAGAGCTTGGAGTGATACATACAGAAAAATATTCTTTATGTTTTCTTGTTTACTCTGAGACGCTCATTCAAATACTCTTGGCACTACATGTGCCTATACACAAACACACGCACACAAATAAACAATGCACACACAAATAATACAAACACACTAGCAAGTGCATACAAAAGCATAAACACAAGATTGTCCACAGAGTAAAAGTATGTAGCTGGATTTTTGAAATGGCCTGCTTTTCCATTTCCTGCTTTGATATGCATTAAAAGATCAAAACATTAAAGCTTCCATATAATCAACATCATATGTTGATCTTAAAAATACTTGCATCTTATGGTAAATTAAACACACATACACAAGTATACATTTTTAATAATAAAACATCTGCTTTTTCATTAGCTATTTGACTTCAAACATTTAAAGTTTTACCGTTTTACAAAGGTGGAAAGTACCAGTTTATGGTCCTAGATGGCTACATGATTTTACATCATAAATTAATTAATATAATCAAAACATTTGAACACAACTGAACCCAATCATTTAAAACCATTAAGGTTGTGCATAGATCACACAGATGTAGAGATTACACTGTAGTTTCACTCTTCCACAAACCACTTTTCATTCCTGTGGAGCTGTGGGAGTGGTCTGTGCCACTCATGTCCTGCTCTAAATCTACCACAGAGATTTTGAGGTTTCCATTTGGAGTTGCGGCCCCTGGCACTGTGGCAGTGATGCAGTTCAAAGGGTAGGAGCAGCGCTTAGCGTCTCTCTCTGCAGCTGCTGCCAGTTTTACATTGTCTCTGCTGGCGCAGCGTCTCTGATTACTGTTGGTTGCTCTGCTGGCTGCTGAGGGAAGCAAAGGGAATGGCTTGCGACTCCCGCTGCTGCCCCCATCACTTCCCTCAGAGAAACTTGTGGGCACAGACTCTCCGTGGCGCTTCCCATTTGTCAGGGGGCAGCCCTGGCTCTCTGAGAGGCTGTGGTGGATGCTGCCATTTTCACTTGTGGCCTGTTTATGAACTGCATGTGAAGAACTTAGGTGTTCCAAGCCTGTTGGCACTAATGCTCCGAGGCTACCCCCAGCACCAGTAGTCCTAAGAGCTTTGTGACGATAGTGACCTCTGCTCTCACCCCGATGGTGATACTGGCTGTTTCCCTGTTTAGTTCTGCTGCTAATCTTTCTCCTTTGTGGATGCACTGGGGCAGCAGAGTTTATGGAGGGTATAATGTTGTTTGTTGACTTGGTAATGTTGTCAGTACTGGTGCTTGTAATATTGCCCGCTGCACGTGTGGTGTTGTTTAAATTGTCTTGTGCCACCTGCAGCAGGTTGGTGAGCTTACAGGGGCCAGGGCCCATGCTGCTGATCCCACTGGGAGTAGATGATGACCTGGCCGATGAGGAGTTATGGGAGTCAACGGGTGGGTGGCAGTTAATGAAGAGTTGTGATCCTTGCTCTGAGGTGTGCACTCCACTCCCTGTTGTACAAGTGTGTGTGTATGTGGAAGAGGGGTGAGGGCGCTGATAGCCAGGGCAGCATGCCTGCCATGAAGCCTGCACATCGTGACGGCGAAAGCAGTGATGTACCATAAGCAACACCCCCAGAAGTGTGGCAGCTATTCCATAAAGACAGCTGAACAACAAGCTAGTGTTTCCTGTGAACCACACTGCCATGGCTCCACAACACCACAGAGCCACAAACAGGAAGTGGGTGGCCACCAGCATCAAGAACTGTGTCTTCAGTGAGTACTGGTCCTCTACAACAGGAGTTATAGGGCTCACCACAGAGTCTGTGGAGAGGAGGCTGGTACTTCCTGCTAAAGCAGGCTGGCTCTCAGTCCCAGGGGAGGACAGGGTGGTTCCTGTGCATTCTTTGGCCACACGTTGCCTCAGGCGGAACACAGTACACAGGAAATAGACCCAGGTCACAAAGACCACAAGGCTCGCTGGGACAAAGAATGAACCCAGACTGGGGCGCCACACAAGCCAGCAGCTGCAAGGGGTAGAGCAGAAGTCAGGAGGGTCAGTATCGAACAAGGACATGACTGTGCATTCATTATTACAAAGAATGTCACTTCAACACCAAACAAACCAAACACCAAGACACGGCCCAAGTAAATCAAGAATAAAAAGAGAGGTACTCACTAAGGGCTATTGTCTCCATAGTTGTTGACATTGACAGCTGCAGTTATTCCACAAATGATAAGAGGAACTCCACCAGCGATTAAATAAAACCTTGAGTGACAGAGAGTGAAAGAGCAAACATGAGTTTGTGTGTGGCACAGAACTGTGTGACCAACAGTTTTAAAATGTGCCTCTTGTTTCTTCCAATTTTTTCACTATTTGTCATCGTGCTTCTCTATACATTTTAGTGGTTTGGTATGTTCCTGTAAATAGTTGGATGTGACCTCTTATGGCTTGACCCTACACAGTCAGCTGCACAATATACAGATCACAGGGACAAGGAGGGGACCTAAATTACTCCTGACACCATTTATGACAACCCCCTCTGCTTCTGCTGTTAGTACACATTCCTCTCTTCCCCCGCATGGAAATATAATATTTTTTATGCCAGCAGAGCTCTACAGTGACTCCAAGGTTTCTTTTTAAACACAGAGACTTTGGTTGTTGAACATAATGACTGTCTTTTATAGAGCAGAGTCTGGGTGGCCATGACCATGAACACCAGCATCTGTTTTACCACAAAGTGTATTGACAGCAAACAACAACCTCATTGAACAGGAAGTAGGTGAAGGCAAGTGCTGGCTTGCTCTGACCTGAGCATAGGGCGCTGAGTAGGTGGAGTGGGAGACTCTCCATCTTGGTGCCGAGGCATTCTCCACAAAGTCTCTTTGTAAATGACCCTGGCACTGACTCCAATCCACAGCAGAGTGGATAGTGATGAGTAGTGCAGGGCAATGCCAACCTGTTACAGAACAAAGCAGACATGAGACACTGGGCTAGTGCAGCAATATACTAACTGCAATGTAAGCAGAAGGTAAGTACTTACTGCTTGACACACCACTGGGTAGCTTGTCAAACTAATGCCTCCTGCATAGATGGCTGTGGTCATTGCAATGTGGAAGCAGGTGTTCAGTAAGGTGTGCCAGCTTTTTCTTGATATGTGGATAGAACTATTTTGCAAAAACAAATAATAGTAAAATAACTGCAAATGCTAAATTGAAAAGAGCATTTGTGAGTCTGATTGCAGCTTACCTGTGGTGAAGTATGTGTGTGATGATGATAGTAAAGAGGCAAAGAAGAATTACTGCAGTACATGCATAGACCACAGGGTGGAGCACTCTCACAGGTATGGATGTAGAATTGGGAAAGTCAGGCACCTCCTGGAAAAAAAACCAAAACAAACAACATTCAAGTACAATGAAAACCTCTAAATCAGCACTATTCAGAATGATACAATTATGTATAATATATATTATAAATCAGAAGAAAAGCCTTGACAAAGAATGCTGTTTAAATATTGTTGTTTATCCAATATAATCAATGACACACTTGCAAAACTGTTACTTGACATTGAAACTGACTTGTGTGAGGCTTGTGAATATGTTTTTTTACCTGCAGCACAGCATAGTTGCTGAGTAGAGCGCAGCGCATTGTTGAAGTGCTACTGTCACTTTGGACTAGTTGACAGCCATCCTGGCTCCAGCCTCCCTGCCTCTCCAGAGCCCTCAGACTCCAGTGGGCTGCCAGTGCATCAGTGCCAGGGGACAAGTGGCGCAGTGACACCAAGATGGCCTCAGAATGGTTCCACATTTTGCAGCCATCTGTCATAGACAGAAATTATTCACCCAGTGTGTTCATATATCATCCTATTCTGTTTTCTGTCAAAAATGTTTTTGGTCAGGGCAGTAGATGTAATCTATCAGAGCCAAAGAGAAAACTTTTCGCTTACCTAGGCCAACAAAGATAACTGGTGTGTTGACAATTCGCCTGCGTGAATGCTCTCCAGTGTTGCTTGAGTTCCCAGATACAGGAAAAAAACTGCCAGTTCTGAAGGCTATGAACTGAAGTTTACAGTCAGCAGGTGCATCAGGAGGGAAGAGAGTGGCAGGGAGAGTCACTGAGGCCAGAGCCACTGAGTTCTGTGAGAAAGAAGAGCCGAGAACAAAGCCCATAACATCCAGTTTAATGTATATAAAATACACAGCTGAAAGCATACTTTGTCGGTAAATGGTTACCTTAAGTGGGAAATGGTTTAAAGAGGTGTTATGAGCACCAGTAATGCATCGGAAACGGAGCTGATGTTCATGAGAGCTATCTGTCATTTCCATTCCCAGGCTGCTGAGCAAAACTTCACGCCGCTGATAGACAATACAGGTAATGCCAGTAAAATGGGCTGGCCGAATTAGGTGAGCCTCCATGACTATGTTTCTAGACCCCTGTGCACACAAACCAATATGAAGATTAATTGTTTTAATGTGTTTAGATATATTTAAATCATTTCAGTTTTTTAGGCTTTAAAAAATGGCATTTATAATAACTACCATAGAAAAGTCTTGAGCATGACTATGCAGTTGAGGCCAGGCCAGAGTCTCCAAGGAGTAGACAATGGAGCTACAAGCTCTCTTCTCCTTTTGGGCCAAAGCTAGAATCTGGTCATCCACCTGCATCAGGTTACTGCCCATCTCTACTAACACCTCTGATAGCTAGTGCAAACAAACACATGCATTCACAATGAGGAAGTGTTTACATTTTGCAAAAAGGACACATATCCAGGAGCTGATTAAAACAAACTCTCACCTCTCGCAGTTGCACAATGTATTCCATAAACTTATCCATTAACTGCGCCACATACAACACATCCACTGAGTCAGTGAAGCCAGCTGCCTCCAGTGTGTAGGTGCGCACCTGATGTGCCATGGTCACAGCATTTGATGCATTTATTGGCCTCTGTAAAAAAAATAAATAAAAATGAACCAACATAAAACAACATATGAGTATTAATAACTATCCTCTGTTATTCTTCTATTATGCTAATCTTGCACTGCTACTGACCAAGATAAATGTATGGAGGACGCGGGTGATGCCATTGGTGTAGTGGCAGTTGGTGTAATTGCCCTCCAGCCACTTTCCAGAGCGGTCACAATAACGAGAGGCTTTCTTCTGCTCCATACCTCCCTCCACTGACAGGGAGGGGTAACGCAGCTGCAGGCAGTACTGATGTGAGGTGATGCCTGCCAGAGTTCTTGGCCACCTTCAATCAACCCCACAGACTTTTCAAAGGGGTGACTCTTATAATATATATATGGAATACACATGATAAGTTTAAATATAACTTACCTAAACTCCCCTCTGTTGTTGACCACTTTTTCCTCTGGGCAGAAGGAGGCACTGTTCTCCAACACCACTATTTCAACACTCCGAGATACATTGCCTCGCCCAGTGGACACCACACACTCCCATTCTCCGCTGGCCTCCACATGCACGTTGTAGAGAATCAGTTCACTTGATAAAGAGGAGACAGATCATAAATGCAGTCATGTACAGGGCATTCTAGGCTTTTGAACTATTGAATAATTAAATAACAACAGTACTTTTATGCTTTTGAAAACACTTGTTTACCTGGTGATAAAAGTGCAGTCATGAACCACGCTGTTCTCCAGTTGGATGCCAATCTCTGGGTCAGAGGTTACTATTTGACCATTATGCCTCCAGTGCAGTGTGGTAATTTTGTCCACCAGCGCAGCAGTGCAATGAAAGGGCAAGCGGTCACCTTTGAAGACCACCTGACGCTGGGATGGCAGCAGGGAATGGGTGTGCAACTCCAGAGGACCATCTGAGCAAAAGAAAGGACACATGTGACTCTCAATAAGTGCTTATTTCTCAATGCCTAATTGTTTCCACTATGATGTACAGATGTTTTAATAAAATATTGATGAACCCTATGTACTTGAGCGGACTGCTGTTATTTGTTGGATATGTTTTTCAAGTCAAAGAGGTTCATTAATTCAGACACTCACCACAGGTCAGCTGGCTTTCACGAAGTCCTCGCAGGGGCTTCCCCCTCAGACTACTGGGGAAGGCACACAGGGTCTCATCGCCCAGTCGGACTGAACTACTGCGAAAGAAGCCTGGTACCCAACGCAACCCACAGTCACACAACAGGTAGTCTGAGTTGAAGTTTCTGATGAGAGAAATGACAGCTGATGATGTTGATGAAGGAGGGATTATTCTGACTTTTTATGAGAATCAGAACAACCTTAAAGCTACATATTGTAATGGTTATGTTTTTTTTTTCTGGTATAAAGTAGGGTTAATTTAACCAAAGGAAATTGATACACTTTATCATTCATAATACTGAAAGTGCACCATTGACACGATTGGCGTGAACAGTTTCTCTACTCACACTTGCTTGAGGAACGGCAGCTCCTGAAATACTCCTGGATCCACTGTAGATATGATGTTGCCAGAGAGATTCCTTACAATAGCGAAATTAGAGATATTAGAAAATTAGCTAACAGCTTTCCCAGCATGCACGAATGATAATGTTTTATTTTGTTTAATTGATTTGTATGTATGTATGTCTTACAGTTTTGTGAGATTGGTCATCCCCTGGAACATGTCTGCAGTCAAACAGCCAATGCGGTTGTTGGATAGGTCGCTAAAAGTGTCCAAGACATAGGAATGTGTTGGTTATTTTCAAGCCAAGTCATGAATTGTGATATATTCTCTTTTACACCGTGTTATTTTTGGAATATCACAACAAATCCACTCACACAACAGACATGAATCATTGGGCAGCACATTCTTGCAAAATAAAATCAATACTTATGTAGAATTATCTATGCACAGTCCCTGACACTTAGCCTTATCTCATCTCAGTAGGTCGCCAGTAAAAGTTTATCACAAATGAGGTAAAAGCAGGGCCTCTGCAGAGCTGTCTACCTCTGAGTGTGATGTATGGCCACAGTTAGAGAGGGATCTGCTCTGTTACACCTCTGACACTACCCAGCAGAGAGCTGTCCAGAGCATGTGTTTATCTCCCCCTGTTTGTTTTGAGAAGCCCCAGACCTTGCAGGGAAAACACAAGAAGGGGGAGGAGGGATGGGGAGTCACGCGGCGACCAGCAACGACCAGCGTCCAGTGATTACCACACTGTCGCCAAACCTCGGCGTCCAAAAACAGAATGAGTGGGATACAAGTCCTTGCCAACTACCACTCTGCAGAGCCTCGGCATGACCCTCAAGGTTTACACTTTGGACAAATTTCCACTGGAGTGAGGCACCCAACATGACTCTGCAGCCCCCCAACGAATAAGCAGAAGCACTTATGCTCAAAACCAATGCCAAATCTGCCAAAACTGCCTACACTTAAGATAGATGTGAGAGGATATAACCGCTGACTCCCTCATCCATCTGAAACCAAACAACAGATTACAAAATTTCCATTGCAGTGTTTGTGTTCCCCTCTTACATGACCTATTGTGCTCATTTCTTCATCATTTTGCTTATCATACAAAGCTGGTTGGACATGTCAGACCTGAGGCTGTGGGACTTTATAAAATTCAACCCCTTTAAGTATAGAGTATAAAAAGCAACAAACATAAGCATATTGTTCAAATAGTTTAGGATTCTTGTTGACTTACAGTTTCCGAAGCTCAGTCAGGCCTTGGAAAGCGCCAGGCATGATGGTGCTGATTAAGTTGTGCTTGAGGTCCCTGGAGAAAGAGAATATTAGGTCAATGAGGCAATGCATGCTGGGATGATGTGAACACAATTCTTTTTCCTAACACACAAACTTTTTTTAACCTCTTCTTTTTGATCAAGTATTAAACTATAATCCAGTTCCCACATGCATGGCTCGACCTGTACACATTCAAAAATCACTTTTATGGCCCAGGTGGGAAAAGCAAGGTTAGAGCAGGTCAAGGGAGTGCGAGTTATCTACAGGCCCAGTCAGAGAAGAGCATTTCCTTACAGGAGCACACAAGCATCAACACCACAGAACACAGGCCACATTTCTCTCAGTTTCTTTGCTTCCCAAGATGCCACTGTGGTAGGCCAAACCTCAAGGGACTTTCTGGTCCTTTTTTTTCCCACCAAAATAATCCATCAACAGCGCTCTGTACTTCGCTGTGTCACACCGTGTCCAACCTCAGGCATCTCGTAACCATTGTCTTGTCCACATTCCAAATCATAAGCTATTTTGATCAAACTGGGGCAGGAAAATTGTTTTAGAAAATGGCTTCCAGTAAAAGAGAAAAGAGTTTTGCTGTTGAGCCAAGCTCCCCCACAAACATTATCAGGGTTAAAGACGGGTTGGGTTATAATAATGCTAAAACATGGATGCCTTTTAACCAAAAGCCAATTGTTGGTTGTACCGAGGGCAGACAACCTTGGAGAGTTTAGTTTTTTAAGAGCATGCCAACTTGACAGACATCAAATTTGCAGCTCCAACTTTAAGGTGGAGACATCTCAAAGGAAATAAAACCCTAAAACTGCTAGTTGACAAACCAAGTCGCTATGTCTGGTGAAAAACAAGTGTGATTGTGTGTGGCCCTGTTTGCTACAGAGCGTGTGCTAATGTTTGTGCTCTTATGTATCCTGTTGTGAATGTACATGTGTTTCTGTGTGTCAGTAGCTCTATAGGTTTTGTTGACTGGGGCAGGGGGAGAACAATGAGGCTGTTTCCAGTCTGGGTGTCCCAGCACTCATTAGTGGCGCGATGAAAGGCCAGAGGCACAGCCCACCTTTTCCTCTCTCTGATAGCCGTTTGCCCCTCAAGACTGCTTCTGACACAAGGATCACCACACCTCCTTTTGCTGTGTAATACTGATGTGTGCAACATTTTCACAAGCTGAGAATGAAAGATGTAACTATATTCAAGCAGTGTAATAGAATAACATGTTTTTGTCTTTTTTAGTCTTTCAGAGAAGAAGACATATCTAGTCTAATAGCTCAGCATTTTTTTGGTAGGTCCCACAGCAAAATCTCTATCCTTTCAAAGTGCTGTTTGTATTTTTCTGTCCACTTCCAAGGGCGTAGGGTCATATAATTACCCCGGAGCAATGTCAACAGGGCGCTACTTCTGATACACTCCCTACTTTATCACTGATCTGGGGAATGTAGAGTGTCAAAAGCACTAGGCTGATGCTCAAACCCGTCATAGCCATAATATCAGCTCTCATCACCTCAGTCCCATCTACCGTCACATCACAGCCCAACGGACAGAGTGTTTGAGACCTGACTCCAAGCACTATCACAGCAGTAGCCTCTGTGGCAGACTGTGCTGTTCCTGACAACAGCTTCACAGCCCAATGGCCTCAACACTGATGACAACAGCTGTCACCAAGTGCCATGAAAATATCAGAGCTGCTCCAAAGGAAACTTCAGTGAGTGGTAGTATGTCACTGTAAAAGAGGCTGTGAGGGTCAGCTTACAACACATAAATAATAATGAACAGAATCATACATAAACAATCACACATGTCCAGAAAGGTGTGTCAAGAAATATGAATTAATTTAATGCCACCCGCGTTTGATAATTATTAGTAGTAACAATAGTACTAAAGTAATAGTATTATTACTACAAGCTTGTAGCAGATCAATGTAACAGACCCATTCACTCTTTGTTAGTACAAAGAGTGGTGCATGCATTTTGGAAACAGAATTTAAGTAGGTTACAGTAGACCAAAGAGCATTTGCCACCAAAAATGCAGGCAAACGGCAACGGACAATCCAATGTGTGCCCTGTCAGTGAGTGGGTTTCAAGAACATTAGTAATGTAACAATACACAGCAACACCAGCTATAGGCCACAGGTCACTGCAGGCTTAGGACTAACAAAAACACATGCTTCTTCATTCGAGACCACAAAACTGCTGTTGAAATTATGATATGCATTTGTTAAGATCCTTGAATTAGCACACACCTGTAAATGGCCAATGACACTGCCACAAGGCACTATGACAGATCAAAGGTGGAATAACATTCCTGTTTTGGCTATAACATATTTGTTATAATGATTATGTTATATTTGACTTTAAAGTGCTTCTGTAGTTGCTCTGAAACAGTGAGATCCTGTCAGAATCCAGCACAACTTAAGTACAACCATGATATTGATTCTGTTAAATATGAATGCTGCCTGTAAGTAAATTATTACATTAACAATTATTGCAATGTTGTTTTTTAACTTGCTTAAACAGAAATCATTTATAATGGGATTTATTTTTGTTGCCCCATTGGGTGTGTATTTGATTTGTAAAGGCTCCATATTACTGTACTGTACTTGTAAAAGTTAGACTCTTAAGAATTCGACCTAAATATACTACGATGAGCAGAAATTTCAAATATCTGTTGTAGTTCATTATTATCATGTTTGATAGCTTTGAAAGCTGCGACCTTTGAGTTGTGCTTTATAACCTTAGGAGTGAGGTGCTTTATGCGCCTCGCCACATGTGGCCTGTGTGATTGAATTGTGACAATCCAGAGCTAAAGAGGTCATTGTTTGACGCTGCTGGGCCTAACACCAGTGGTATCCATTAAGAGCGTCCTTTTTTCTTAAAGAATCATTTCTCTGTGAGCACATGGGATGAGCACCTGGGCCCCATGCAAGCTTGCAGGCTGATGAGAGGGTCATAATGAAGACATGGAGTGTAAAGCGTCCCAGACACAGAGGAGTGGAGGACTGCTCCCATTAACAGGGACACAGCGGCGCAGCTTGGAGTGCTACACTGACATTGTTTAAAGAGGGAGCTGGGAACATGACTGAAGCAAGGGAAAGGCCACTCATTATCACTGCTCTGGAATCAGGAAATTCCTCTTCCTGGATTTTTAACACGGAAAGACAATTAATGCTCTATTAGATACCTTAACTGAGCTCATCTGTAACCACAATACACAAAACATTCTAAAACAAACAAAATATATTTGTATTTGTAAAGGTACGTTGGACGTGGGGCAGTGAACTGGCACAATGGTTTCTGCCAAAGGTCAGCAGAGACAATTTTTGTGCTGCGTGTCATTTCCTGTCTGGTTGGCGTCTAGCAGAGGCCCTCGCTCGTTTATTTTTACAGTTTCCTTTTTCTACATTTTTACTACCTAGCTTTCCTCAGTCGGGAGGGGCAGGTGGGTCCTTAGATTGAGCTCTGAGCGGGGGGGGGGGGGGCGGGGGGGTGGGAAAGGGGGGGGCCAAAAAAGAGGGGGGGGGGGGGTTGCCCCCCCCCCTCCTTTTTTTTTTTTTTTTTGGTGGGGGGGGGGGAAACCCTCCCCCCCCCCTTCCCCCGAGGCCCAAAACACGGGTGTATGAATGTGAGTGGTTGTAGAGGTGAGTTTGGTGGTGGTTGGAAGGCTTGGCGCCTGGTGTATGGCCCCCCGCTCATAGGGTGGTGTGAATGTGTGTGAATGGGGTGAATGGAAGCATGATGTAGTTTGGGTGTGAGAAGGGATGAAAGTATATTTTTCTGAGCAAGTCGTCCCTGCATATGGCCCCGCAGACCCCACCTCCCTACTCTTCAACACACTTGCTCACAATGGGGGCTCTGTAACAGGCCCCAAACCTACTCCTGCCTTCCCCCAAAACAGGAAACCAGGATCTGCAGAGCTCTTGTTTTTCTTCTAATTTCCTGCTTTACTGCCCATTCCTGAGTGTATATTTTTTCTGAGTTCCCCTCAGATTTGACTTCTATTCCAGCTTTTGTCTGTAATTATCTAAAAATGCTTCTTTATCACTTCAATTTGTTCATGCATGAGCAAAACGTTTTCAAACCCAGCAGCCAATGTTATTAAAACAGTAAGGCCCTGAAGTCTGTGATGAATGAATGAAACATAAACCCAGCTCCATAGCAGTTAGTGGAAAACACAATATAATCTACACTTCTATTTAAGTGTAACATTTCCCGAGTTGATTATACGTTTAATGTGCAAAAGGTCTGCATATAGCTCTGCCAAAGAAAACTCTGGAACCCCGTAGCAGTATTGGCTTCCGAGACTTCTCGAAAGGGGACAAATGTAGAGTATAAATCTGAGCATTTCATATGGCACTTAGTTTTTATACTTTCAAAGAAAACTGAAGAACTCAAGCAGACATTGCCTTTCAGCTGTTAATGGAAGCAGTGTGAACTGATGGAGTTGTAGCCAGTAGGTGGACTACAGCATGCAGAGAGTGGGAAGGGGGAGGAACAGTGAGCTGAGAGAGATGCAAACATAAAGCAGAAAAAAAACGCAGCGGAAGTGGGGGGAAGCAGGCCCAGAGAAAGCTCAAGTTCCTCTGGAGGAAAACGCTATTGAAACCATATCAAGTTTGCCGAAAGAGAGTGTGAGAGGGTCGCTGGCTATATAGCGTACAATTTGGTGATGGGCTCATAAGGGGCTTGCTCGCTTTTTCAATAAACCCCCAGAGCCATGAGCGAGCTAGGCTTGCAATACAAACACACCCCGTTCCTTGAGTTTATCTGAAAGACACATCTGGAGTCTATCAACTGCAGCAGCACCCCCCTTTCTGTTTCCACTCTGGAGCACGCTTAACCCCTTCCTCACCCACTCCACCCCTTAATGTCCCGCTCTCTCATTAGCTGACCATCGCCTAACTGCACGCCTATGAGTGGCGTGTGCAGGAAAACAAGACATATGTCCATCTTTATAATGAAAGTACTACTTTGCAGCTGCTCTGTGAGTAGAGGCCTTGGTCTAGACCAGGCAGGCCTGCAAAAAACATTTGAGTTAATAATATGTTGTCCAGTGGAGACAAAAATAGACAAAAACAACGCCAAATATTACTAAAAAGGAACTCAATGACACTAAAGTTATAGCTTTAAAGGAAAATTAAACTGGACAAAATGACTTTAGTGGCTGTTCATATTTTAAAGTTTGACATAGGGTCCTTTTACCTTCTGCACATCATCTGCAGGGTTTTAATGTGAACACTTAGGCTTTGTTCCACTCATTAAGATCATTTGTTTAGCCCCTGTAGAAATAATGCTAACCTCCTGCTAAGAAAAACAGCCTCAGATTTATATAAGACAGACTGCAGGACTGTGTGTTGTTCCCCTCCCCTCTTGGAGAGTTCCTCACTCCAGCCACCATACCATCTTTAGCCATCTCGGCTCCACTAGCCCTGTGTCAGATGGTAAAGTTGTTTAAGTTGGACCACTTCCTAACCCCAGCTGCTTAGAATGGCAGAGGCGAATTTAAGGGTTGGTTTCAGAAGAGGCTTGTGCAAAGACTTTCCTTTTGCTTTTGTAATAATATATATTATCCAACAACAGCTTAGTTATTTTAGAGCCTGGATAAAGTTGTATATATTTCATGCACATCATCATTTCCTGTATAAGTCAAATTCACAAACATGCCTTGTTATAAATAAACATCAGGGTTTGGCACCAACAGGTCAAAAGCTCCATGTTAGGATTTTTTTTTAAAATAAAAGCTATTAGTGACATCTGTTCAGAGCCCAAATTACACAAGCAAAAGGCAGAACAGTGAGTTATGATTATTATTTATAATAATAATAATAATAATAATAATAATAATAATAATAATAATAATAATAATAAGAAGAAGAAGAAGAAGAAGAATGTCAAGAATAAAAAAAAAAAAAAATATTATTATTATTTTTTTTTTTTTTTTTTTTTTTTTTTTTTTTTTTTTTTTTTTTTTTTTTTTGGGTTTTTTTTTTTTTTGGGGGGGGGGGGGAAAAGAAAAAAAAAAAAAAATAAAAAAATTGTTTTTTTGGTTGGTTTTTTTGGTTAATGGTACTCTAGGGTTATCACCCAATTGTACTGTACAATGGGGCCCATACTCTTCTTTCCACACACAAATATACTAAATCATCATTGTAAAATCTGTGTTCAAATGTTAAATGAAATGTTGAAATGTTGAAATGTCGGTTGTAATGATTTTTTGCCTGGCCCTGCTTACAACTCCTCCTTTTAGTGAAGTGCAGATCACGTCAGGTAGATTCAAGGATGGTTTTATATCTCTTGTTGACACAGTCTATCATGCTGCCAGCACCTCCAGCCTGTGCCCGTCCTGACCACAGTCCTCGCTGGTGTACGGCGCCCTGCTGCTCCCTCATCCATCAGCCTCTGCTCAGCCGCCCTGCTCCCTCGTTCCCCTGTAGGGTGAACAGACCTGGTAATGAGAGGCCCTTGTGCCCTGCCTGCCTGTCCTGTGTCCCATGGTGCAGTGGGGCCCAGCTTGGACAAGAGCCAGACACTGTCTTTACCCTCATTGCTCATTATTCTCATTACCTCGCCTCAAATCAGCGCAAGACAGGCTGCTGGGATCTGTCCACAACTCGTAAAGGTCCCGGCTCATTAGTGGGTTTGCCAACTTCAGCTCTCGTCAAAAAGGGTGAGGTACTCAAATAGGTGAGTACAATATGTGTCAGTTTAGCAACCTAGGTGATTCAGCTGGTGTTTCATCCCAAATGTTGGAAAGAAATGTTCCAACGTACAAATGTAGCTCTTGGATGGCACAGTCGTTTAAAAGAGCTACAAAAACACTAGTCCAGTAATCAGGCAAAAAACAAACAGGTCTAAATTGCTCCTCTGCACTTGGGTGGCTTGGCAGGTTATGAAGGCAGTAGTGGCTTTGAGGAGGTTAGTCCCAATGAAAGGACTAACTGGGCAGATTGTGTAGATTGTAGTGTCTGGCTCAAGCCTACGGGCGGGCGGCCTATCCTGGAGCCGCATTCTCCCACTAACAACGGCAGATTAGACCACATTCAGCTCTGAATAGATGTCTGGTGCGAGCTAGGATTGTGCATCTGCTAAGAGAGTCAAGATTTCAAGTGATCGCTATAGAAGGAAACACACTCAAGTCACAACAGGGCACGAGCCCATGTGTGCACTGTTTAACCTCGTCCCATAGGGCCAAGAGATGCAGCGTAATTCCCTGATGTGTGTTTACTCAACCCTAGTGGGCCGGCCTCTATTACAGCACTGACCACATAATATGAGTAAGTGCACACTACCGCTCAAAATGACAAGCACATGTAGACAACAGGCTAGGAACAAAGATGGCAGGGTCTGAGTGTCTGGGAACAAGGTAAAGTCGTCAAACCGTGTTGCTGCACTTAGGACTGGTCTTGCTTTTGACATCATTTTCTCGAGCCCTTAGAATTTAAATCATATATATATTTTTTTTTCTCTTTCTCTTATGTTAGTCTCCTTTACTTCCAATATAACTTTGGAAAGTCTCCAGTCTGTCTTTTAGTGTGACTCCTCCAAGCTCTAGGGCAAACATTCAAACTTTTCCATCACTCTACATTTCAATGTGTTACGTTTACCCATCAGACAATTTTTTCCCATGAGCTCAGAAGTAATTATAAGTTGTGGATGGCTGTGTTAAATGTGGCCAGCGTGAGTGAGCAGATCCGTGCTGCTGTCACAGAGCTAGAAGATTGAAATGATGCTTTAGATGGCTACGCACGTCCTTCAGAATAGCCTCTTACCCTCTGTCTGCTCATACTCTACAACCACACACTCCCTCAGGTGAAAGGCCTGTTAGTGGAGAAGCTCATGTTACCCCAATCCCCCCATCAGTGCTGCGCTACAGGGAACCATGTCCACACGTACAAAAACAAGCTCATTTTACATCAAAGTCTTCGCCATCTTCTACAGATTGACTTTAGGGTAAACACTTTCCATTCATCGTCACGCAGCAGAGGTGTACTGTTTTCCTGTCTGCAGTGTAATGTGTTTACTACAGCAGGGTGCAAAGCATTTAAGGTAAGAGCTGAGAATTTGGGCTGTAAATCTTTTGACTTTTTACACGGAGGACGTACAGTAAAATGGGGGAAGAAAACGCAATCTCAGCAAATCTGGCTTTTGTTCTCCTCTGGCAGGTCTGGGGTGAGCTCCAGTAGGTGAGTGCTAAAGAGCTTTAACAACGGCAGCAAATTACCATATTTTTCCAACACTTTTTTGGAGAGTTTCATTAGCTTCATGGGTGGCAGCTCAGAGTGGCATGTGGAACCAATATGCCTCCAGCATACCGCCCCCTCAACACCACTACCCTTCCAACAACAAATGTCTCCAGACAAAACTTTATCCTTTCACTTGTGTGTTTCTATTACTAATAACAGCCTGAGGAAAGGATGTGTCATATATTGTATTAATTTATGCAAAATAACTCAATTTTTTAGTCTTTACTTCATTGATGTTGATATGTTAAGTGAAATTTGATGCCCTAGTCACATAACTGAGAATTTAAATGCTTGTTCTGTCTAATGTTAACTAACCAAAGACCCATCTCTGCTACTTTTAGTTTTCAAAGAACAAAATATCAAATTCCACAAATCTGTGACAGCTATTTTAAATAATTCTTGCTAAGATGTATGGCTTACATTTAGTTCTTTTGCTTCATCAAAGCTGGCTATTGGAAAAAGGTCTGAAAACTTCTACACAAAATTAGATTGACTGTTGAAGCTGCCAGCTAACATCTCCTCCCAGACATCTTGCTTATCTTGTCCTGCGGAGTGGAGCTTACCTGATAATGAAGCACTGAAATGTAATTATATGACCTTTTCAACATTACTCTGTGATAACAAGTCTGAGTGGATCATCCTCCCTGCTGGAAACAAGCCTATTGGATAGAAGTCCTGAATGAACAAGAGCTGCTCAGATCTCACTGATAGCCCGTCTGTGTTTCTCTACAAAGGCCTTGAATCAGGCTAAAATAACACATGGGCACAGTGGATGGGGTATTTCAGGCATACGGAAACAATACATCAGTATCCTCACAAGTGAAAAGGTACTCACAGCTTCTCCAAAGCGTAAAGTCCAACGAATGATCCATTCCTCAGAACTCGTATTTTGTTGTGGCTTAGGATGCTGTAAAGACAGGCAGAAAGAAAAAATGACTAAAACCATGTATTTTGAAAAAACGTTTATCTGTTATTCAAAAAACAAACACACAGGGGTTAAACAGGGATGATGGTAACTGAATGTCCTGTTGGCACTGCAGTCTCACATCAGATTAGCCAGGCCATAGATATTAGAGTAAGATGTTTCCACTTAATGTTAAGGATGGAATGGGATCTTGAGATTAGGAGGAGAGCTGTAATCATGATAGTCATTTTGGAAGCTTTTTTCATCAAAGGGAAGACATTTCACATCAAAAGCTTCGCAGCACATGGCAAGTGACATCCATTAGCCTTTTCTGTATTGATTTTTGACTGAAAGATCTCCAGGACAGACTTGAGGAAACAGTTTCCTCTACAAAACATTGGCCTTTGATTTACTTCTTTTGCAAAGTCTGGCTTGGGGTCAATTGTGGACAGAGGTCAGCTTTTTCCATTCTGCAGTTTAAAAAAATATTGTCATTCAGCACTGGCAAATTGTTTTATTAAATGACACAAGTTCAAAATGCAATTGCTATTGGAAACAAATGTGTCCTGCTGTTTCACTGAACATAAATTAGTTTGGAGACAGTCAGCCCTTTCTGTCCCTATTGAAATACATTTAAACACCATTGCCTGTCTGTTTGAATTTAATCCTATATGATCTATTTTTAGAAGCTGGGCAGTTCACACCACCATGTTTGGTCCCGTGCAGACAGTGTTGTGTCTAAACAATCCCTGTCCTCTGAGCAGGGGTTCAAGGTGACATAAAGGGCACTGTGCACTGGTGACAGGCCGCCATCATTAACACACCCTTCAGTTTCACATCGTCCTCACTCTAACCACATTCAGCTTAATGGGCTGTTTGCGACATTAAGTGTGTTTTTAATCGAGAGAGTGTGTATGCCTTTAAAAGAGGGAGCTGACTGTGAACAGTCTGCGAGATTTACAGATTCAGCAGCAGCAGCAGTCGCCCCCCTGTTTCCTGCCACATCAATAAAAACACTGCCTTCAGCTCTGCGCCTTCCAACTCACTTAATGACCAGATTTAATCATCCAGACTTGGTATACACTGGGACAAGACGGCCACTTTACTCCAGGAACTTCCTTCACAAAAGCAGTGGAAGAGAAGTCACACCTTAAATGAGCAAACTAAAAAAAAGTTTTCAAGTAAATCTTACGCTCTAGTTATCTTGGACAGGGCATGGTCAGTTCCTACTATTATGTGCTAAAATTAGAAACCGGATTTTGAAATCCGGCTGCAATCAAGATGTGAAACCTGCTTCACTGATAATAGCTGTAATTGAATTGAAACCACATCCATTTGGATTATTTTGGCATTGGAAACAACATGATCCTTATAAATATTAAACTGTGTTATCAGAGATCTGCAAAAGTAATGAAGAAAAACTGCAGTGTGGATTTGCCATGTTCACAAATCCACACTGCACTAATAACAATAAATCACTGTCAGTGAGTCAAGACGTTTTTACTATTCGTGAGCAATGCTCTCGTGCCGCAGCCTGGTTTTGAACCTATGACTCCAGACCCTGAGGTCTCCTGCTTGACTTTGGGCACAGAATCTGTCCTCTAACTAGAGACAGGCCTGAGATGAAAGCTGCCGAAGATCCGGAACTACTTGAATAATTCAACACAGATAGGAGAAAGTCACATCTGGCAAAGAAACAATCCATTTAATTCAACACAGACAGATAGACTGGTTTATTATGCACAAATAGTCAAACAACTGGACTTGGGCACAATGTCTTGTTTGATGCAGTGGATTATTGCAGTTTGTATCTGTTAAGATTTATTTCTTTTCAGGTGCCATGTTTAGCCCTCTATGGTAAAGTACAACACAGTATTTGAAATCTCTTCTATGTGACTTAATAGTTTACATATACAAATAACTCCCCCAGACAACAAAAAGACATTTTTACAACTACAGTGATTGCTGGACACGACTATATAATTGCCACTACTTCATGTTGAAAGCACCACTGTAGTAAGAGCATTGTTCTTTCTTCACGTTGAACAATACAGAGAGCACAACTGTGGACAGGGAGCTCTGTAAACAGACAGAAATAGTTTGTGTGTTCCCATCAGGCCAAACAGGAAACCCAGCCAATTAGCTGTTTATGCAAAACCCAGTTTCTAGAGGTCATGGGTTGTCGAGAGAGCACTTCCTGGACGACTATTGGAAGAATGGGGCAGTGTTCAGAGGCAGGTGACAGTGACGGTCTGGGGACAGCACAGACAAATGAGTATCCAACACTGAGCTTACTTTACAAACAGAAGAGCAGTCTGCTTTACATTGTTCCTACAGTTAGGTCTCAGCTAAAAGACAGTGCTACCGAGGCTCTACACAAGCTGCATCTTTCAACTTTCATGCCAGATCAGATGGCGGATCGACTTGATGTTATTTCTGGAGCAACAAGCTGTTCGCTCCGTGGCATGACAGTGCGTTAATTCATTCCAGACAGTATGGATAGTATCTGTGAGCTGCATTTAGCATCTCTCATTCACTTAACCCTTTCAGACCACATAGGCCTCTAAGAATCAGACTGGCTAATTGAATCCATCTCATCTATGGAAAAAAAAACAGGGCCACATGTCAGGATCCAGGAGCCCACTGAGCCATTTCATCTAATTCATTTATATGTAGATCAAAAGGCAGAAGGTCATATGAGAAGAGCACAGACCCAGCAGAGGGGTTAAACACGGTCAGCAGGACCAAGTCAGACATGATGTCAACACACGCTGATAGAGTCAAGAGGCTGCATATTTTAATATCATTATTTTTTATTAATGATCAATGCCAAAGTATTAAAAAAAACTGCCTCTGGTTATTTCAATCAGCTATAATTAGGATAACATTTAGGGGCCCCTTTTTGAGCCTAAACACTTTTAGTGCTCACACAGAGACTTGTCCCTGTGCTCGTAAACCACAGCAGCTCCTCCCTGTGTGATGCCACTCACTTTGTTGGTTTGCTCAATTTGCTTCCTAAAGCCACAAAGCCTTTGAGGGCCACACAGGGGCATGACAGCATGTCGCAAATCCTATTTGCTCACTGATTTACTTCCGCTCTTCCCCTTCACTTTAACTGGAAGCCATTGTTATGTCTTATGTCTAGTGGAAGAGCATTTAGTGCATGTTTCTGTCATTTCTGTCTCTCAAAAGATACAAGCTTTCTCCAACCTCTCGTAGTAATATCTTTACTTTTCTTGGCTTGAGCTTTAAAGAAGGTTGCATTTGCTCTGTTACTGGAAAAACTATGACTGTACCATTTTAACTGTGCAGCAAAACATACATCATTAACACTCACATTAACACTTTCTTACTCCTTTTTGAACCACAGTCAGAAAACTCGAAAAAACAAACAACCAGGATGTTTTCACTAAAAGCCTGATGATATTATTATTATCTGCCTGATATTATTCACCTCACATGTGGTCCCTCTGGACTCGTTGGTATTTTGAGTGAAAATCATACAGGAAATGATTCTCCAAGCCTTGACAGTTCAGGACATCAATCAAATGCATTGAAGTGAAAACTGTTCATTCCCTCTTCGTGTTCTCAAGGAGGCTGATATATAAGGAGGCTAAATATAGTGAAATACAAGTGAGAACGAATGGCACATGTATTAGAATAACACAACTGCAGGTCAAGCAAGACCTAAAATGGGCACATTTCTATTGCAGTTATACAGTCACATATAAGTTTCACAATGAGAAATCCTCCATGTAATTGGATGACCATTGAGTCGATGAAAGGCCAACACAGACAGAGAGGCGCAGGTTTGGTGTAATGAACAGAGTCAAAACAAGCCGAGCACCCACTGTGTAAACATCATTTAACTTTGGATAGGTCTTTTACCCGCCAGGACCACACGGGAGGTGAAAGACAAGAACCCTTGAAAGAGATTGGTAACGTGCCATAAATCCACTAACTCTCTCCGAGCAATACTAGACCGATAATGAGACTTTAAGAGGGTCTCAAAACGTCATTATTGAATTAAGCCTGCTTTAATTAGCATGCTGACTTGATAAAGCACGCATTGGTCTGTATCACAGCAGTGCTTAGGTTCATAAGAATAAAAAGCCTTTGGAGAATTTTCCTTAGAGGTAATTAAATTCTGCTGACAGCAACACGATTATCCACTCTTTCACTCTGCAAACCATTCTGCAAGGCTACTAATATGTTTATGTTGCAGCTGTGAACATTCTACACACAGCCCACCGCTTTTTTTTTTATTGTATTTTCCCTCTTTACTCTCTCATTTACTTTCCCAGCGTTGCATTTCACATACACTGGCACAGTTGACTACGGAAAACTAAGTGGACATGGCAACGTTTCCCTTTCTATACACTTCACTGTGGGAGTAATGAGGGCAGACATAGTGGATCAACAAAAAATTGTGGTTGAACCAAAAAGCTGGATTAAAAGCTCTTAATTTGTAACTTGGCTGTTACCAGGTTTTCCAAGATGGTTCACTCGATCCAAGTGTCAAGTTTAGTCAATCAAAGACTATTACGTACTGCATTACAGCACAGTTTATCGTCACAGACAAAGAAATCTGGCCTTAAACAAAACTTTGGTGCTTTTTTTTTCATTAGATCAGAGCAGGTTGGTGGAAAGTACTACAGATGACTCAAGTAAAGCTCATTAAAACATGAATAAGTATAATAAAGTGAAAGATGATGATGAGAAAGATTATGTCGAAATGGAAAAATATACAAATAAAAAAAACCACAAAAACAATTGCAAAATGTACTTCAGTGGGCATTTAGTATCCCATGCTTTCAAAATAAAATAAAAAATAGTGTGCTGCAGTTTAATTTGGGAAGATAACATGTTTGCTGTTTAATTTTGTCTGAGGTTTGGCCAGACCTAGTGGAGCTTTTGTGTGTTTATAGTTCTGGGAAAGTAAATTATCATTTCAGGAATTTGGAAAGAAAGTGTAAAACACAATGACCTGTCTGAACTTGGAACATTAAATGACATATTAGACTTTTTGATAGTACACATCCCCAAAAGTAAACAAATAAAAATGAGTGTAAGAAAACAACCTCATGAAAAGAACTGTAAGAGTTAAAACCTGTGATAGATTTTTTTCATTTTAATTTTAAATGGTCGCAGGTGTTAAGAGCTAAGTAAACCTTTTCTGTTTTGTGTGTCTTTGTCCCTAAAGCACACTTTTGCCAAGACAGGAGATGAAAGAAACCATAAGGACAGGGGATCTCTGAGAGTGGGAGAGGGCTATGTCATCTTTGTTACACTAAGTACTTCATGAGAGGCCTATATAGACCATACTGACAGTTCAGTGCCTGGGTCCGTCTAAATGACTTAACCCTTTCACAGAACAAACAGGGAAACACGGCTGTCCCGGTGAGCCCCTTATCCGCCCTGTGCTTGTCCTCACAGTCCTCACCGAATCACTCTGAATGCAACAGAGAGACTAAATGCCCTTGAGGACAACAGGCACTTTATCAGCAAATGCATGTCGAGATGTGAATGTGCCCATTGTCCCTGATTCTGCGGAGAGCTTGTAGCTTCCACCAAACTACGAGCCCCATTTACCGCCTGTCATGGGAGGGGGGGATCCATGAAATTGCATGCAAAACATTTAATTATTTTCCAAATCCTTATTGAGTGCATCAACAACCGAACAGTGAGAAGAGGCCACATAAAAAGACTGATTCGGATTCTTGTTGTCCGAGTTTAAATGACAAAACACATGAAAGAGAGGATTTACAGCCTGTAGGAAACCTTGCATTACTTGACTTCAATATCAGACTTTCCTGCCTTGGAGCTACAAAAGGACAGTGAGCTCCTGCTTTTGATATGTGCAACCACTTATTATAGAGTGCCGTGCATTGTGCTTGGGTTACCAGGCTGGGCCAGGGAGTATGGCTTTGTGGTTTGTGGCTCTGTGTGTGCGACCTATCACATTTATTTATATGGAAAGTGTGTATTTGTATGTGTGACTGTGTGCACGCATAAATGGTCCAAAAGCTACTGGTCTAAAATTAAAATCTAGGTTTTTTAAATGTCTCTAATTAGAGAGGAGAGGACTGAAGCCTATTTTGGGACTTGTGGCCATGCACGCCCTACCCATATGTGTGCGCAAAAAGACACACTGTCCACAAAATCAGTCATATTGCACAAATAATTGAATATGGCTTGCAGAAAATGTCACTTTCTATATAAAGCAAAGAACTGTTGAATTCAAGTAAACATTGACTGCTTAGACAAATAACAGTGAATGAGTGAAAGTCAAAACTGTAAAGACTAGCCGAGACTAACGTAAATCTAGTTTTATGAGCACAGAGAAAACACAATAGCTGGTTTAATCACAGTGTTTTTATGCTTTTAATGAGGCAATTTAGTAATTTATCCTTTAGAAACAGTGAGTGGCATGCAGTGAATGCCTGGCTAAAATTGTCTCATTGTTCTGTCTCATAACCAGCCACTGTTTTCTCCTCATGAGCAAAGACTGCTGGGAAATCAGGCTGCTTTTACAAAGGGTTCGGATAAAATGTTTCTGCCCCAGATATTCTCACGGTGCCGTTGGAGAAAACTGTGACAAGATAGTGCTATTGTTTTTAGGTATGGAGTTGGCTTACATCCATGACGTCAACATAATAAAGACAAATTATAGTGAAAAAGTCTGACATACATTCAACAGAAAAAAAAACAGGGCACAAAATCCCTGTAATTGCTCTCATTGGCCCAGTTACATATCACCCAAAAGTGACTCATGGATTATTAAAATAGATAAAGCACATAACACAAACTTAGTAAACCATCATTCTTTCCAAGTCATCTTTTAATTATAGCAAACTACTGCTCACACAGGGCAGCTTCAGAATGTGGTTTACTCAAGCAACACACTTTATTAAAGGCATATTGCTCATTTTCACAGCTGTCATTGTCTCTTTGAACTAGCTCGTATTTACAGCCATAGTAATGACATAAAATATTATTGGGACTGGCTGTTAATATTTGTGGTTTTGTGTTACAGTAAGTAACTGCGTACTGAGCGGACAAATGTTACTGAGCAGGGCTGGAGAGAAGCAGCAGGAAAGAAAAGAACTGCTGGTTAATAGATTGGACTGTTTTATGAGGTGACCCTATATGCCTTAGCATACAAAAAAATGCCTTTTAAAATAAAAAAAAATGAAAAAAAAAAAAAAAAATATATATATATATATATATATATATATATATATATATATATATATATATATATATATATATATATAGACTTAGGTTGTGTATTAAATTTAAAGATTCAAGACTTATTCTCACAGAGCCATGTTCGGCGCTGAAAATACACCTTCTCAGCAGCCATAACACTTCCTGGAACATCATATGACAAGCCTGTGTAGACCAATGGGAGCACTCCCTTTTGAGCATGTGACTTTTCTTTCTGTTGTATTAAGTATTTGAAACAAGCATAAATAATAATACTACAATAAAAACAGTCTACAGCCTAATGATAACCAGTTCAAAGTCTAATAGTTTTGTTTAGATTTCTCAGTATCCAAACACTATTGCAAATTAAATATGCTTATTGCTTTAACTTGTTTAATCCTCAAATAGCATATTGTTAAAAGAATGATCTCTAAAAACTGTTAACCTTAAGATGTAGCCTAATATTATTTTAATGCATGAGTTTTGGCCATCCTCACATATAAAGGAGACTGCTACCATTCAAACTAAGGGAGGCTCCCATTGGCTGTTGGTCTATAGCTTGTCAACATTGAAATAACGACAGCAGAAAATACAGTGAAAGTGTCCCTGCACTTACACAGTGGAAAACACAAAAAGAGAAATGAAATGCTAAGTTCCCCAAACACATTAGCCTCGTCTTCAAAAGAAGTAAATGTGTGTGTTATACCAGATTAGTGGATAGTGATGGTTAAAAGTAACAACATGGGAAACATTAAGCATTAAAGCCACTACATTCCTGCAGAATAAACCCATTATCTATGTTTGTATCCCAGTGTTGTTGACCCCGGGCAGGAACGTTGGGGGCAGCTGTGGTCAGGCACAGGGGAAGTTAAGTGCTGGCAAAAGAAAGCCAAAGTCAGGCCTTTTTGGAGTAAGATAAGAAGAACGCAGAGCGAAAGGAAAAACTAAAATAATAAGAAAAAATCACTAGAGGGAATGACATTACAAAGACAACACAACTCTCCCTTTTTCCAGATTTTGAACTAACTTTTAATCAATAAACATAACGAGGTGATAAGTGACGTACGCTTTCATCCGAACAGCACGGCACTGTAGTTGACTGGAGGTGTCCCACTCTGCTCATGTTACTCTGACCCACGAGGGCACAGCCAAACCCTGGAAATGTGTGGCATTGGCAGGTGCTGCAGCTGAGTATAAAGCCGCTGTATCCAATGTCAAGCCTTTGTTTGCTTTTTTGATTTATTGCTGACCACTGCCCCACCTAACATGTGCGGAGGAGCGCCCAGTCCCCCTCCTCTCAACACCTTTCCCCACATAAATAAACTCTATCGCTGCAGGAATGCCTGGGGTCCGGCTCTCTCCCTGCCATTGGAATTCACCCCGCTGATAAGACGATCGTTTGGGACGTTTCATCGAAAAGTCCTCCCCGACTCAACAAGTAAAAGACCCAAATGTAAACCACCGGCACATCTGGCAGCTCTTTGGTATCTGTCCACACGGGCCACAACTGAGAACCCGACCATGTGACTCAAAAGATAAGTTTGGCGATTAAAGATGCACACATTCGCCAGTGGCTCATTCTGTTGAGGTGAGTCGGCCTTGACAGACCAGAGATAGTTGGGACTCATCAAATCCGATAAATGATAACAGACTGTCAGTGGTGGTCTAAAAAGAGAACAGGTTATTAGTGGTAAGGCGTAAAAAAAAAAGGAAAAAAGATGAGAGTAGATGAAGGAGTAACTACTGTATATCAAAGCTGTTAAGAAATAATGTCTAAGAATATTTTTTTTCCAAATAACAAGCGACAATTCACTGCAGTTGCACCACAGAGTTACCACAGTTCTCCAAATAACAAATAACTCTAATTATAAACTAATAAAATCTTATGGACAGCAGTGAATATTGTCTTGCAGATTGCATCACTGGCATTTCTGGGCTCAAGTGAAACAATGTTCGGAACAACTGTCATGTCCATGCTGCAGCTGTCTTTGGTAAAGGGGCAACGGGCCAAGGATGGCAGTGCTGACCTTAAGCCCTGATGTATTTGGGCCCACTCAATGCTGCTGGCACCCATAGAGAAACCATCGGTCACTGTTAAAACACATACAGCAAGGGAGGAGTAACCTTGAGTAAATGAAATGAAATAAAATAAGCTGCCATACACTGCCATTAAAACATTAAAACAGCTGCACTATGTTGTAGAGCCTTCATTTTAAACAGACACGGATTTGATTATGTTTACCAACCATAAAAATCATATACAAAGGCAAATAATCATAACTGTGCCCCATCATTTAAAGTTCTTACATAGTGGAGTAATGTACTGAGAGAGTGGGTTATTTCAAATTTTTTTAATGTCAGGGAATGGCTTAAAAAATGGCTGTATTGTGATATTAACATCGGCAGCTAAATGTGGACTGTATTGTTTTGTAAGCTACTCTTTGATTCTTAACCGTACTTATAAGATGAATGTGTAATATGTGCCTATGTATAGAAAGTTTTCATTTCTCCACGTTCCCAGGAAAGATTTTTGGAAGTGAGGCTCGTCTGCTACACTCCTCCTCTCCCCAGCGTTGTAGAAGTGGGGAGTTTTCAGTCTCCAGGGGCACATCTCTCTGAAGCGCCTGCCAAGCTTCTCCTCTCCCTCCTCCATCCATCCTCATGCTCGGCGCCCTTTCTTTGTTCCCCCCCAAAAAACGCTTCTTCAACGTTCCACCTCTTTCCTGACTTCGACTTCTTTAACGTCCGCAGTTTCCTTCATTAAATCCCACTTTCCCCCTTAGCGATTTTTCAGCTTTCACACTCTTATCTGTTTTTCACCCTCTACCCTTCCCTTCCTCTTCCTCCCGCAGTGATTCAGCTTCGCAGCCGTGCATAATTAGCCCTAAACACAAGGCTGCACAGGCTCACATCTGGAAGGAGTTTGGACATGGCAGTTTCCAACCAAGACGACTAAATATTTAGGTTGAGAGTTACTGCGTGTGGATGAACTCATGATGGAAGGGGGTAAGAAGGGGAGCAAAAATGGAGATAAAGAAAAGGAGGGAAACGGGGTTCAGGGCGGAGGGATAAGAATAGCAGATGCATCATTAGAAAAGTGATAAGTGTTCAGCAATTTCGAAGCACATTCACAAGTGTAGGCAGAAGGTGATAATATAGGAGCGACTGGTTGCTGCTTTATGGCTGGCAGAAACAACAAACAGCCAACTAATCGTTTTAATAAACAAAACCCCGTCGGGATTTCCCATGAGGCTAAGGGGCCTCAGCTGGAATGTTCACAGGGGCCAGCTGTTGTGCATTACACATAGCAGCCGCCCGGAAGCCTGGGCCTATGTCTTGCACGGACCAGAGTATTCTTCTAAGCACCAGAGGACAGTGTGAGCAAACCAGAGGTTCGATAAGAGCAGGATCCCAGGTGTAGGCCACCACGGGTTGGTTAGGATGGTGTGTGCAGCCTCGGAGCTGACTCAGGAATAACAGGAATATCAATGCAGCTTCTCACATTCCACATCTGGAGCTAATGTCATGAGCTACAACAAAAAAGTGCGAGTGCTTGAGCAACCTTTGGGAAAATAAAGATCGCAGACATGAGGTTTCCTGGGATAGTAAAGAAAATGGCGGATTCGAAGCCAATCACAAAGTCATGAAAAGTAAATGATTGAAAGGTCTTCTCAATGTTTTATTAACTCTACTGTCATCGAAGCCTGTGTTTTCATCAATGTGTTCCCCAGATGTTTATTCTGCTGTTATTAAAAGAGACATATAAGGCCCTATAAATGGTACGGAGGCTGCTTTTGGTTCTTTGGGGGCATAAATCTCCTGACTTTACCTCATCTGCTTGATCCTGAGGGCCATTTCTCAAAGGCCAACATGTTGAAGCACTGTTATAGTGACACAGTGTGGGAACAAGCAAAATCTGCGCAGCCGCAAACAAAGTCATGACAAAACTGAATTCCAAGACGTGTTTGAAAACACCACCCAGAAAAAAATGTGTCACTGAAAGAAAGTCTATTTATCATAGCGGCTAATGTCATCTATGTCGTCTGAGCACAAATAGAAGATTATAGAAGAATATATGTATTCTTTATTCTATATATAGAAGAATTTTATAGTCCAGTTTATGCCAGATGGTTTTAGAGGTCAGTTTTTATTGCCAGAAGCGTGTCAAGGACAGCGGCTGAAAATAAAAACAAGTAAATGCTTTTTAATTCTATTTTTAAAAGGCAGAAAGTCAGCTGTACGCAGAGAGAGGAGCATTGGCGGGACAAAGGCTGAGTGAAATTTAAAGTGACAGAGTTGTGTCAAAGAGGCAGGGCCCAGATGACGGCTGCAGCAGGCCTGCCCTCTCGCTGATCTTCTTCTAATGCATTACAGAGAAGAGACACACAGGCCTGCTTCACAGTTAAACTAGATCAAGATGTAAACTTCTGACCTAACAAGTCTTATTACTGCAACAAGTCCTCAGTACAGTTAAAATTTAGGCCATGAGGTCAAAGTGACGCACGGCTGACAGTGTGGGCCTTGTGGGAATGCTGGAGCTCCACACAGGGCTGTATACTGTGGTGTTGTTTAATGTATATCCAAACAAGATGCAGATAAAAATAGGCTTTTCTGTCTTTGCCTGTGAAAAGGCTGCTTCTTTTTGCCATAAAAGTAATTTGCATTTAGAAACTACTGACTATTGTAGCAGTACTTTAAAACAAACAGAAGTTAAAGGATACAGTATGATTATTACTATTACCACATATATAAAAAACAACAATTCCTAATGTTTGATTTAAATTTACAACCAGAAAAGTAGACTGTGAGAAGCTATAGGATCTATTGCACTGAGGTCCCTTTTTTTTGTGAGCTTTAATGCTGTTTATTCACAAGTATCAAACTGAAATAAGGAGGAAAGTTTCAACGTTTGTAGTTTCCATACTTTGACTTGATGGGGCAGAGTATAGTCCACTGTTTTACTTACAGAGTGATGGTCCTGTTGGGCAGCAGGCTGGCGTCCGGAGGTTCAGACAGGTCCTCTTTGCTGCAGCTCACCCTTCTGCCCACCGTCTGGACGCCGTGGCCTTTGGAGCGCTCGTCCGTACAGCTGCAGCCGCCGGTGGACGCGATGGGCCCGGGACAGACGACAGACAGCGAGAGGCCTGGCTCCAAGGGGAACGCGAACAGGAGCAGCATCAGCACCAGACGCGCGGGGATGCCACACATTGTCCTCGGGCTGGATGTCACCTCAGCTGCACCCCCGCCCCCGGTCATCATCCCATATCTCCAGCCTGAGCGCTACTTACACAGGACCGTTATGACACGCCGGCCACGCACTTCTCACCAAGTTAGTAAATCCAAAAGACGCGTGCGTAAAAGTTGGAACAAATTCACATCCAGATCACTTTCTGGTTTGTTTTTTCGTTAAAAGAGACTCCAGCGTCTCACATCCACACTGTCTTCTGTAGAGCTCAAAACTTCTGTCAGTTGTACCGCAAACTCTTCACAGAGTCTTCATTGTTTCCGCTCGATGTGTGCGCCTCCCAAATGGAACCAGTTCGAGCAAAAAACAGAACAAAAAAAAGCCCAAGCTTTTCTCACACAGCGATTTAACAATTCGTCCCAAAGTAGAGGTTTTTTACTTTCCTTCTGCCTCTGTCACACTCCTGTTCTCTCTGTAACTTCAGCCCAAGTGCGACCATTCCCTCTGTGTGTGCGCGCTCTGGTCCCTGGGTCCTAGCGCATCCATCTAACGGACACAGGACGGGTCACGTGATCAGCGCCAAACCCACCTCTGTCACTTTGTGCAAGTTCATAACTTTGATGTCAAAGGCTCGATTGTGTTAGGTCTCTAGAGAGAGCCTGTAGTAAGATGAAGTAAGAATTGAAGTTTGCAGGAAAAGTGAAGTCATGAATGAAACGCTATACATAGTGTATATTCTAAAAACACTGGATCAAACACATTCATTGAATCAGCAGGAGGGAAAACATTTTTACACATAGCTTTGCTCTAAGCCAGAAATAAATATATACCAAAAAAAAAAAAAATATATATATATACACCAGCGGACACATTATAGACTCATTTATATGTATTATATATTATAGAAAAATTTTACTGTGTGAATGTAACTAGTCCATAAGACAAGGATTTTTCTCTGATTGATCTAACATTGGGTGCATGTGAAAAAATATCTCAAATATTTGTTAGTTTAGTGATATATTATATATCAAATATCTTAAAACTTTAAATAAAACAAAAACATGGGAGAAGCAGAAGATACTAACAGGAACAAGTCAAAGAATGGCAAAACAATGAATGAAAATGCATATGTATGTAGAAATATTAGTCTTTTTTTTCACAGGCAAGTAATATCTTAGAATAACACTGATCATCTACATTTTGATGACGTTTGATGAGTTTTATAGCTCAACAAATTCATAAGTGATAGATTTAGTTCAAATATTCCTCTCAAAGTTCAAACCCAGACCCATGACTTGGAGGTTTTACTTATGGGCTGTACTTTTTTAAATATTTCATATCTGCAGAGCCACACAGAATCTCAAAATACAGTATAAACTTCCTTACAGTATCCCTTTCACTTTTTTTTTTTTTTGCCAACCACCGGTTTGTGGTTGGAAAGTTCACAAAATACGGCACTCCACAGATTTGAGTTTTAAAATATTTTTTGATATCTGAGAAGCACAGGAAAGAATCAAGAGTGTGCAGCGGAGAAAGAATGTCATAATATGAGATGGTGAAGGAGAAATGCTCTTGAAAAGGGACTTTAGGCGATTGAGCTTGACATGTATTCACAGTCATATTGAAAGTGTAGGCACCTCAGTCATGAAAGCTTTGCCTATAGTATAATGGTGCACTGTGCTCTGGCCCTCACAGTGGACCCCAGTTTGTTATTCCTGTATATGATACTGTACACTGGAGCGCGCTCAAAAAGCCTAGGATTATTGAAAAAAAACACAAGTAGTGGATGGATGCCTGCTCCGGCAATGAAACACAGAGCTGTTTATCCAAGCTGTTAAATAAGGCTTCAAGTACAACACCCCCTCCGTCGTCTCAGGCCCAAATCTTTCTCATCTGGAGAGCACAGTTTCCATTTTAAATGTCACGTCCCAAACTGCACATTAGCCTACATCAAATTGTACTTAATGGCATCCAGACAAACTTTAATGTCGTTCCAACATTTTCTCTGTGCACCCTACAGCCCTGTTGCTCCCTATAGCCAAGCAAGCAGTCTCTCCAGCTCTACCCATGATTCCACATCTGGAGCCCATTCCAGGTGGGATATTGAGAAGGGGGGAGTGCTGGAAAGGAAAGGTAGAGTTGTAAAGTGCAACTGAGATAGAGATTTGAGATTGATGGCTGTTCAGTGACTCAAATGAAAATAAGAATAAAAGTAGGTTTGGACATGTCCAGCAGGCAGAGTGCTGGTTGTGTGAAACAGGCTTTGAGCAGCTTTTTGCCAGTTTAAATGTTTCTTACAGGAAGCAAGCAAATCAAATCAGCAAATGTGTGTGATTTTTCTGAGGAGTGTGCGACATCTAGTGGCACAACTGGTATAACACAACTGAGAGGTTACTTTAAAAACATATTCACTGTGAGAAAAAACGTGTACTTTATTAAATTGGAAATGAGTTATTTAAATGCCCTATGTAATTATTGTATAGGGTTCCGACTGGGTTTGGACGGTCTCTGTGGTTTTGCTGCCCTCTTTTGGTGGACATAAACAGTACCTACACGTTTGAACATGTCCCGTCACGTGGGTGACACCTACAGGCATTACAGGCATGTTCACGGTCCTGTCTTTATTTACACTTTCACTGGCACTGATAGAGGTGAGTCTGATTAGTGCCTTGTAAAATAGTTGACTAAAGATAGACTGTAACGTCCCCGTGGATAACTGTGTGTACAGAACAAAGGTGACAGCATTTTCCCATAATTTACCCCAAACTTAGCTCCGTGTGCACATTCCTGTTGCATTCAGTACATTTGAAGCAGCAGTGCAGCTCTCTCCAATATGCATCAGTAAAATGAGTTACACCTGTATTCAACATACTGTGTACAGCAAGGAGTGTTTTCAGATACTGTAGTAATGACAAAGTATATAACAAAAAACTCAGCTGACATCACAAGAGCTTTATGTTATTTTATTAAGTGCCACATTAAATGTGAAAAGTTCATCTCTGACTACTGGTTCAAATTGCTCAAGTGTACTGTGGTATCATCATAAATTCTTTTCGCACTTAATGTCTTGTGCATGTTATGCATGGTCTATAATATAGAATACATTTCAATTATAGTGAACAAGTCTATAGTCCCTCACAAGCAACAAGAAAAAGTTAGCATCTTTTTATTTTTTAACAACAGTTTTTTTTCTGCTTATAAGAAAGAAAAAAAAACAAAAAAACTCTGGATCTTTTGGCCTTACTCTAGCACAGAGTGCACAAACTCTTTGTGCAATCATTTGGACCCCTATTCACTCACATCTCATGCTCACTCACAAATGCAGATGCTAAGAAGGCATGCAGAAGCTATGACAGTTCTGCATGTAAAAGCATGCATCCACACACACGCAACCCCACACATGCTCACACAGCACCGTGTACAGTACTTCTTTAAATGGCATGCAGAATAAGTAAGGTTTGGTCCCTTTTGATTAACAAAGACTTTCAAAAGGCTATATTTCAATGTGATTGATCAGAGCCTCAAACAGTTCGAGACCAGTCCTGTTGGTTTTGTCAAAGGTGTTGGCCTTTGTACCATTCAAAGTACTTGGAACATTTGCATCAATAGAGCTAATAATAAACTAGAGACTGTGAAGACTAGGTCATATGAAATGAAGGCAAGAAAATTAATCATAATACAGCAAAAAAAAGGTGATCAGGAAAGAAAATCCACTGGCACGTCATAATCCACCTCTAGGTCCGTCCATAGGTCCTCAACTCAATTAGGATTGAACCCTCTGGCAGGGCGCAGCGCCATGTCCGATGAGGGCAGGTAAAGAGAACTCATTGGCGAGGAGACTGATCCGGCCCATGGTACCTCTGATTGGCATGCTTCTCACAGTACATCACATCGTCAACCCAAAAGTGCCCTCTCATCCTGAGGTTCAACCCACAATCTGTACATGTGTAGCACTCCGGATGGCGGAAGCGGTCGTCCATGATCCGCACTGCCTGTGTACTGCAATGACATATCAGGCACAAGTCAGGCTCAGGATCTGGATTTGGCTCATTTCCATTTCAAATTAGCTGCAGAGCTTAGAGGAGCACATCATTTGTATCATTACAACAACTGCACAATGTGATTTTAGAAATGTGTGTTTTGGGTTTCATTACTCAGATACATAAAGTGTGATAAGCCAATAACAGATAAATACAGAAATAATGAGACACTTACACAATGCTGGTGCCACATTTCTCACAGGTGTGGTATTTGTTAACTCCAGCCACTGATGTCACTGTTTGAGGTGGATTAGGAGAAAGTTTTCCTGGGAACCGCAAAGCAGCTTCTGGAATGAGACACATAAACAGAGCCGCTCAAAGTTTCTGACAGGACGGTGTCTGTCTGTTCACATAGGTTCATAAAGGTCAGTAGTTCTAATTGTGTGCTCTCTACCCTCTGTCAGCGCCCCCTGAGTGGAGCTTATTCCCATCATAGTTATGAAACATAGGGAATGTTTCATAAGATTGATTAATTGTGCCCTGAAAGAATGCTAGCCTTATCTTGATTTATGTGCTCTCAAATCTATTAGAGCAAAATGGAGCAGGGGAAACATGTATTTTATGGTGTGCTACTCACAGTATGCAAAGTGTAGATGAGAGGATTGAGGAACTAATCCTTTTGCTCCCATCTAATTCTTACATTGAGGGCACTTTCCATTTAATATGAAAACTGAGTGAACAATATGATGTAGATAATTTACAGCACAGTATCACTGCAAAGAAAAATGCTTGCTCTCCAGATAAACAGCAAAAGAAAGATTATTCCTAACCTTTCTCGTCAGCTTCAAGCACCTCTTGCAGCATCTTAAAAGTGTTGGATTGTCGAGGTGCTGTGCGGGACTCCTTGTTCTCCTGGATCATCTTGTACACTTCTGAGTCCCTGTCGAACTTCTGCATGGCAAATTCAGAGCTCGAACTGCTGTGGAACGGGACAAAACAGAAACATCTTACAGGAAGCATAACAAATAGCTCATTGTTTAAAGTTTGATGACATTAGGAAGACCTCTGAAACACTGGCATTTAAAAGCAAATGCGTGTCTGACTGAACACAGGAGTACTAAAGGAAGGTCAGCATGAAGCTTTCCGACTGTATATTCAGCTCAAACCACAGGAAGGTCAGTGTTCAGTCAAGAACTTGCACTGCATTAAGAAAAACAAATGACCACAGTACAATGAGTATGTCAAGATAACTGAACTGTACATTAGCTCTGTGAATGCCTCTGTAAAGTCGTCAGTAAAGGCATGTCTAGAGAACAGCCTTTGAACTTGATGTGTCTACAATTAGCAAATTCACAAACTAGTAAAAGTAGAGTGCTTTATTTAAAAGAGAAACTTTTCATTCCCTCATGTGTTGGGGAAGTGGTTAGGTTTTTACTGCTTCTGCTAAACCTAATGTGTGGTTGACTAGCAGAGGACGCTTGATGTGGATACAGGGACCGATCAAGTACAAGTGCTCTCGTGTCAGAGAATGTGTCTGGAGGGAACTGCTGAGTGTTTGCTGTCAGTACAAACTGGTTGGTCGGGTACGGCGCTTGGCCACAAGGTAAAAGGCACCAGCCACACCTGATCCATCGGAGAAACAGAATGTCACAACTTAAACTGACTGAATGTCTCGCTTGTCATCAGTAGTTCAGGAAAATAACGGCGCAAATATTTACCACAAAACCTGCACCTGTGCTGTGAAGAATCTACGGGGGGACGGGAAAGGTTTTATGTTGGGGCAGTATGCACAAAATGACAACGGATCTGAAAGCAGAGCCAGCTATTTACAGGTTTTTATTTATCTAGCTAAATGGTGCCTAGCTGTAGATGTTTTTGTTTAAGGCAAATATTCAACAGTCAGACAAACTACACAAATATGAACAAAATGGACAAAGTCAGACACAAGAGAATATGTAACTCAGGCAAATGTTCAAACTTTTTCCTCTGCATCAATGAACATGGTTCAAATTGAAAACAGACCTCAAAAGCACTCCCTCCACCCTCAGCAATCTGTTTCCCTTTTGCTCAACACAACCATCTCTCTTGACAAGCAATCTCGAAACAAATGGAAAAGTCTAGGACAAATGGGAGGGAAACATAAGACTGAGAGTTGCAAGGAAAACGATTCATCTGAAGGAGAAGAATTCATCACAATGCACAGGAGGGACTCAATGAAGTGTCGGTAAACTTGACAGGAACTTGTTTTCTGGGACATTGTGCTTTTAAATGTTTTCACATCGATGTCTACATCAGAGAAACAACTTAGCGGTTTCTGTGCCCAGACTGGAAACAGAGGCACAATAGAAATGATCGGGTGATAAGAGAGACTCAAACTGACAGTAGTCAAAACATTTTCACATCACAAGGCTAAATTCCAACCCCATTTCTCAAAACAGTCTCCACACTGCACAAATGTAAGCCACACTCAGCACTATACATCCTGACCATAGCCGGACTGACAATACAAAAACTAACAAGACGTACCTCAGAGAGAAAAAAAAAGTTCTTTCCAGAGGCTTGTTTCAAACACTCTTCAATGTGTGTAAGGGGAAAATATTAGCATGCACATATGGAGAACACACATCTCTATCTACAGCAGACGAGACAGAAAAACAATAGCCCGACTGAAAGGTGTGCCCCTGGGCGCACACTCATTGGCTGGACGCCGTAAAGGGGTGGGTAAATGGGTGTCACAGACTCTCCAATTGGTTGGAAAACAGCAAGGAGAGGCTTTGTGTGCAGGCTGGGGTCTCTGGACTGGGGGCCAATTAGGGGGAGAAGTAAAATCGGGCTTTTTAGGGAATATGTGGTGTTTGGATATGACTATAGTTCCTGACACGTCACATCACAGGCTACAGTTTCCCAAGGGCAGACAGGGGCCAAAGTCAACCGTCCCGCTATGTGAAAACACAGACACCAGGCTCTCCAGCAGAGAGTGGACACAAAGGAGTCTCTGAACGAGTAAAGAGTGGACACAAAGGACTTTCTAAGAGGCTAAAATAAAGTCACATTCTTCGTGTAGTTTAAAAAAAAAAAGAAAAACACACAGTAAGTCTTAATAAATGAAAAACATGTTCAGAGCACATGCACTGAGCGTCAAATGACCAGGTCAGGCTATCACCTCATCAGCAAACGGTTCTGCAGGTGGGAAACGCAATGTACTGTTTCCTGAATGCTCCAGACACAATTCCAAAGTCTGGCACAAAAATGCAGTTGAAAACAGCTCAATAAACATAAAATATCAGTGAGCACAATGGTTGGACAAATCACCCACTTTATTTGATTTTTGTGTAGGTCACAGCTTTAATACAATCCTGTTGCTAGAGGCATTTACCTGCGTCGAGGAGACATGGGTACATCGCGGTCAATAGGGCTGTGAGGCGAGTAGCGCCCAGGTGGGGTGGGGGTACGGCTGGACACAGAGTTGCTTCTGTAGTCAGGGGAGAACTCCTGTAAAACAAGAGGATAGTTTAAAAAAGACATATGGGAATTACATTACAGCCAACAGAATGCACACCAAGATCATATTTGCTGCACCGACAAGAAAAGTGTAAGGAGACCCTTTACAAGTCCAGGCCATGATGCAATGTTTCCATGAAAGACTTGCAGAAAGCTCCATGTTGAGTGCCATGGCTGGAACTCATTGCTTTTCAACTCCTCCTCAAACACGATTGACGCAGCATGAAGTGTCCTTATTTCAGGAAACTCTAAATCTTACTGACTATACTTTATGCCAAGGTGTAATAAAAGCGATTGAAGCGATCATTTCCTTGATTTGATGCATTTCAATAAAACTAGTCACACCCAACATTCCTCTCCTGCTGTTGTCAGCGCTAATCACTCTCAACAATCAAAACAACACCAGCAGGCGTCTTGATTACCATTCACCTCAGAATCACATTGAACCCTAACCCACACCTGGCATAATAGATAATACGTAGATAAATATGCTTACCACTTAAGTTCATGTGATCACTGTTTCAACAGGTTACAGATGAAGTAGTAAACTCTAGACTCTAAACTCACAAGACAAAAGAAGAGTGTTTGGTTAAAATTTCTACAGTTTGTGTCCAAAATTCACTTTGCCAAAACTGTACTTTGTGAAAACCTTCTGTAAGTAAGTAAACGTCCTCCATTCTGTCAATGCTAATAGTTTTGTGACAGGAGAGGGCGCTATAAACCTACTCTAAAGCTCCTGCACCAAGCAAATATGTCAGTGAGTTTTTTATTGTAGATGAAACCAAAGGGCAGACACAGTAATCAAAAAACAGTCAAAGGTTGATCCTGGATCTATTTAATCATGGCCTAGAAGTGTGTGACTGAATCACTAGTGAGAGTGACCTCAGGCACAGGTTCACACTCTGCACACCTGGTCAGAGTCTGAAGAGAACATAACTCACCTCAGACATTTTTACTGTCAGGAATCCCTGCAAACAAATTGTGCTGTCTGGCACTGAACTGTAATCCACCCACAAAAAAGCAATCTAACAAAATAACTTTCAAAAAATGAACATAGTTATTACTTTATTTCAGGCTTGTGAAGGATCCAGGAAATTTCGAGTATGGCTCAAATCACCCACAAACTAAATTTGGTTTAGTCACCAACTGGAATCACTGTTTTACAAGCTCCATCATTGGCATTAAATTCTCCAAAAGTCAGCACTTGTCTGAGAGTCTAGTGAGAGGTGACGCTGGAGCTCAGTGCTGAGACAGTGGCACTGATGGAGCTGAAGATTTGTGAGCCTGGTGCCAGCACCCGATTCCAATTCAGCAAGTCTTTGAACAATGTCTCTGTTCTCAATTGAGTCCAATTTTCCCTTTCTTTTTCCTTAGTGAGTGGGCAGATTAGTGGTGCATGCCAAGAAGCCTTTACCAGAAATGATCATCGGGACGTCTCTCTGCGATTCCTCCCAGGATAAACCCAGAATAATAAGAGCAGGCTCATAAGATCATATATTCCATATCAGCGAAGAACAAAAGTAAAGACATTCATGTTCTCTCCTGCTGTGAACCAATCTCAAGGGCCTATACCTTACAGCCATACGTGCTTTAGAGCTTCTCGGACAGAGAGAGTGAAGCTGCATACTATGTACATGTAAAACCACACTAATGCAAAACAAGCCAATGTTATATAAGAGTCTGGCTACTGAATGAGAATCCTCTATGCTTTCCAAGATGTGATTTTACACTGAATATCACAACTCTGATCTATGGGTCTCAGGAGGAATGTAATGAAAACAGAGGAGAGGAAAAACAAACGCACCGAAGGTATAAAAAAATCTGACTTCTTATTATCTTCATTGTCAGCATAGGCAGACTGCATTGCTGATTTTTAAAGTGTAACCGAGGATCCTCTAATCACTGCTGTTGTTAGCTGGTTATCAAGCCATTACACAAAGTCAGAGCTCGGTGCATGTGTACTGTACCATGGCAGTGCCAATGGAGTAAAACACCAGTTAACTAAGGGAGGGGCACATTTGAGCTAAGGGAAAGCCTATTATTTTGTCCTAGATGGGAAAGTAGTTTAGATATGGGAAAAAGCCTCTGGAGAAACTCATCAGCTAATTCTTCTTGGTTTCTGTGGCTGTCAAAAGGAGGAAACTCTGATTAAAGCTGAACTGAACTGTAATCAACTCGTACTCTAAGGCCGGGATCATTAAGGCTGTGTCATTGGTATGGGAGCCGAGTGTACAATAACATGCTAGCATTTGAACACAAGCTCTAAAATTACTTTTTATGTTGTAATCCAAATTCTCTCAAGCACACATGTCTGCAGACACGAACAACGATGGCGTATTTACTGTGCATGGCTGTGCAGTGACGTGGTGTTTATTTGAGTCCACCATTCATTCATCCATATTGTTATCATCATCCATAAACTAGATATTCCTGATATAAAGGAGCCCTGCGAACTGGTGTAGATTCAATGTGCAGGTTCTGTCACATATGCCTCTGAAACACAGAACAAGCGACTATCACCAGTGCTTCTTGTTGAGCATTTTCAGTTGTTTGTGTCTTTGAGTGAGGGCAGCTGTTTTAAATCAAGTCCCATGGGAGACAGTGCGGATGGTGCCAGTGGAAGAACCTCTGGTCTGGTTCTGAGCAAGAGTTCTGCATCATCATTACCACCCTGCAGCTTCAATTACAGGGCTTCAGGCCGAGTGGGACACATTAGAAATGCACGGGGGAGCTTTTATTTTGGTACTAGCTGTTGATTCACTGTCTTCACCACAGACATGACTGTTGGAGTAAAGGCGGGTGGAGGTGGAAGACATTAGGCGTCCTGGGCTGGGTAATAATCAGAGATGTGTATAGTGGTTCCTGTCCAGCAGTGCACGTTGGAGGAGGTCCTGTTCTAAGACCTGAGAACAACCTACTCATTATCCACTGTCACTGATAAACACTGCCTTATAATTATGTCTCAATGACGGTGCATTACTGTGTCCACATTCTGTAACGAATAAAGCACAGCATGAACACAAGAGATAGTTATATATAAAATCAAGCCATTAACATTCCTTAGCTTTCTTAACAATTTTTATGAGCTTAAATTCTCCCACAGCTTTTGATAGGTCTGATAAAAACACGTGTCTCATTCTTACTTCTCCAGGCCAAGCACCAATCATATGAAAGAACACCTATAAAAGTATAAGATAAGATATTAAATGAACAGCAGAGAGATAAAGCCAACAGTAGCCACTAAGCAACATGCAGTCAACATGCATTACTGCTTTGAATTACAGCCAATAGTAGTAACACTAATGAAATGTTGGCATTCACAAGTGGATGTGCAATAAAGAAAGTAGAGTCTATACTCTGCTTAACACTTCTGCAGCTCAGCAAAGCCCACATAATTGTGAATGTGTGTGCTATGTGTAAATGAAGTAACTGAAGGAAAAGCCAAATCCATCTCATGTGATGCTACAGTAGGTGGTCCAGGGGTGGGACTCACTCACACTGCCACCAAAAGCACGGGATGTACTGAAAAATGAATGAAGAGAAGTGTTTATTTATCCACAAAGGCTGCTACAAGCAACACATTAATCATTCAGTTCTCTACACGGCTCCAACTCAGATTGCATATGCTGCTCATTGTACATGGTGATCATAACAAACCGGCTCAAATAAAAAAAGTATTATGACTTTGACCCTCTTTTGATATACATAAGTAAAAGAAATCTAATAACAATATCATGTTCTTACAGTGCACTATTTGTGTTTTGAAATGTGTTGAGATAATTCCAGTTTCGATCATTTGTATTAAAAACAAGCATTAGACTAACAAGTAATAGAGAATATAATTCTGTTCTTGTGTGAATAATTTATGGCTGCATTAGGAATACAGTAATTACAGCTGATTGAACATGCATATACATGAAGTAGGCTGCACAGTAGAAAGTAGTACACACCAGTACTCATATTTCAACAGGAATTCCCTCAGATGGCTAACACAATCCATTATGTCACTAGTGCATGAATATGGCTCAGTGTAGCAAAAATAATACTTTAAGTTAACTGCAGATTGTAAAACAAACACCTTCAATTATAATTCATGACCCACAAAAGTATCCACAGTTGAGATCAGAGTGAAATGCAGGTGATGCCTTGTGTAAAACTAGGTCATATGCAGTTGTGTCTACTTTTGGAGTGACACAGTAAAGAGCAATTATGCACATCGTTCCCTTGACAACAACTTTTGGAATGTTGACATGCCCCTCAACCACCTTCATAAACAGAAGCAACAGTAAAAAGGCCCATCTATACCTGAGCCAACACTTCCCATAAAACCTGCAGGGCCCGTGACTTCGCCAGTGGCTTGGAAGGCCCAGGGAATCATAAGCCCCCTAGTTTGCCTTTCCACTCCAGGGGAAAGAAAAACATGCATGCTGATCAATCAGTGGGGATGAGGAGAGGCATGCTGCCCATGTAATGGCCACAATGGACGGCGTACTTAATGGCTCCAAGTCCACGTGAAAAGGCCTCACACTGTCCAGTCAGAGAAGAAAACATCCCTCCGCAATGGCCACCGCCAGCACTACTCCCCCTGACATTGGCTTGGCTTAGCAGCGCTCCCAACTGCCAAACCCAACAGCAGTTCCACTCATGTCAGACTTGAAATAGAGCATGATTACAAACCATCTTCATCAACAACTTTAAAGGAAAACCTCTATCCTAAAGATGTCACTACATCCTTTTAAGAAAACTTCTTTTCAGTAATTAACATCACATTGTGCCAAATGTAATTAAATTCAAGTTCTTAATTTAAAACATATGAATTTACTACCATTTTAATGTGCCAAGTCTATTTCTTCTCAAAAAGATAACCACAGCTTTGCAGTGTAGTCACAGCAGCCATTGGTTTGCCAGTGAGGATAAAATAAAGAGTGATGTATGGGTTATAGGCGGTGTGCATAAATACTTTTCCTGTCCTTTCTGAATAAAGCCCTTGGTGACACATGCCATTGCAAACTATCCACTAAAATTAGTATAAAGAGGAAAGATTTGGTCTGCATGATCTCTACACTGTCACTCTGCAAAAACTGGCCATTGTGCATGGCAAGAAATATTTTTAAAACAAACAAACAGTCCAAAGCACAGGATCCAACAGGCCACTTAGGCAGCCCTCAGGAACCTCAAAGTGCAGCAATGGCAAAGCCAGACGTGGAGCCTGGTCCTACTGGCCCATGATAGGTCATGTCTCGTGAATAGCAGTTTTGGTTTTGGCTCTGTTCGTCAAAACAGAGGCCCGTTGTGGTCCCTTCTTGATGATATAAACAGATGCTCTCAGTCATGACAGTGCCAGCAAGTTCAAATACAATCTCATGCCCTGCTTCCTGGAATGTAGGCTGCCTTTGCTTTTCTTCCTTTTCATTGAGTGGGCATTACAGAACATAAACAATACCAGTCAATCACTACCAGTTATAACAATAAAGTGGACTGTTTAAGAAACTTCAGCTTTAAATGTTACAACAAGTAGCTTGCCTTTATCCACTGACAGCCTTCTTACCCAAGCTTATATTTGAAAAGGTAGAAGTAAATATTGTATGCATAAGGAACACGTGTATCAGAAAAACATCATCTTGTTTATAAAACACACGCGACAACCATGCCAGTCTCAAGGATATGCGCAGTGTTTGAAAGCGTTAGCGGTCAACCCCACTGCACAACCCTGTCTGCTCCATCTGCCACAACACAACGACAAGCCTTGTGACGCAAAAAAAGAAAAAAGTAACACCAGCCACTGCCATCACAGCCACCATTGTACAGGGCATTTTCTCAGGATATCCAACGCTGTGGAAAATGGGGGATCCTGTTGCGCATCCCACTTTCTTCACTCATGGAGCCAAAACAAGGGTGGAAAAGCCTTTTAAGAGCCTTTCAGTGAGCCTGATCACCTGATACACTAGCACTCTGCACCTCTCAGGCAGGACAGAGGGCCTTGTCATGGTGCCTCTACATCTTAAAGCTCACTAGACTGCTGTGTTCCTGCCTGCCAGACCAGCATAATGCATAGTGCCCATAGCAGGGAGTGAACATGTATAAAAGAAGCACCAGACTGCACCTGAAGGAAGGATTACACTGTTGAACTGTCATAATTCCTTTTATTTACATTTATATTCCCATATAGACCGACAAGACATAAATGAAGTTCAAAATTTCTTTCTTTTTTATTTTATTAAAAATTTCTTCTGACTAAAATTTTTCTTTTCACTGTGTTTTCTGGTCTCGTCATTTAACACAGCATGGCCAGTTGAAAGGAGACTACAAACTATCATGCTGGGGACAATTTGATTTGCAGCCAGTAACACGTGGCAATAACTGTTTAGAAAAAAGCAATCATTGACTGACTTTGGTCTGACTTACATCATGGCCAGACTTCTCAGACTGAAAGGGATCAAGACATGTAATGTAAACCACTGCTCCCAGAGCCTGCACTGTGCACTGTCGAGTGTCACAGTCCATCTGTATTCAAGATTGCATGTGAACGACTAAAAGAATCTCAAAGCTGATGAGATATTTCAAAATTGGATCTTCTCAGCTGGCGGCTTCACAGAAGGAATGTGTGAATGTTTTGAAGTTCATACCCCTGCATATTTTTTAACTTATCCAGAAGTTATAAAAATGGATGGAATTCCTTGTGCCATTACAAAAGGTCTTGATTGTTTTTTCCTGCTCGCCTCTATCATCCTACATCTTTAGTGGGACCCAAACTTGGGACGAAGCATGTAGGCATAGTTGAAATAGCTTAAAAAGAACTTTCCCACAACATCTGTAACATACTGAGGTCTCCAGACGCCCAAGTCCCCCTCTTGGTTTTGTAGTTGGAATGGTAAATACTGTAAGTACAACATAGTTTAGCTGACATCAAAAACCCCAGGTCAACATTCGACCATTTCCCATTGTCACTGTTTACTGAGAGTAACACAGGAAAAGATAAGATGTTTGTTATTAATGAGTCTCTATTCAGACAACTAAAAGGTTATGGCATTTGTTTTAAAAAGCGTAATATTTTTCTTCATGGAGCACATTTTTAAATAGCTCCTACAGTTGAATGTCAGCAATCTGTGTTCAGTTGTTTTTTTTAAATGTCTGACCTTTGAGTTTTTACACTCCCTGTGTAAAAATGTCAAGTCGTTTCTGTTTCCTGCAGTTATCAGCATAATTAGACGTCGGCAGTCTATAGACATTTTGTGGAGAATCACAAGGAGAACTCAAGAGATATAATACAAAGCACTTACTGCACTACATCTTGGTGCACCATAAGGACTATACAAAAAAAGAACAAGCTCTTCTCTTTTTTGAACAAGAGCCAACAATTTTACACCCATAAAGCACATTCTTGAAGTTAGAGACAATTTATATTTGTAAGTTAAATGTATTAATCAAAATGATGTAATCTAAAAACTGAATTTACAGAGGGTCTGTTCTGGTGTAGATATAAACCAACCTGTGACAGTGGTCTGGACAGCCTGAGGCTCTTCTCCTCTGGAGACCATGAACGCAGCTGGACACTAAAAGGAAAGCAGCAAGAAACAGTAGGTTATGTCTGGAAGTTATATACAGTAAGTAAATGTATAGTTATGTCTCCACATTTTAAACCTCAGTTTACTGAAACTGTTTTTATCACACAGGAGCTGCATGGTATCAGGAAAACTTCTGACCTGCCATTTGTGAACACTCCCTTGGCATGTCAAAAGTTGAATTGAACTATAAAAGAATGCAAGCCTCTGGACTCTGGACTCACTTTCATATATTATTTAATTTTATAATTTGATCGGCAAACTTCTTTTACATGCAAAAAGAGAATATCTGTCACATGGAAGACCATAATAGGTGATTTTAGCACTTTTTTGTGATACAGATTTTGCAAATGATGTTTCAAATGTTGATATTGTGATCTAAGATATATCCAGTCTCTCATGGTCAACTGTTCAAAAGACTGATTAATGATGAAAGACCAAGATGGAGTTAACATTTAAACAAATAATGTATACTATATCCCATAACACTGAGAAAGCAGTAACCACATAACCAAGTTGCAGCCAAAGATAACTGTATTAATGCAAAAAAATAAACAAAAAACCAACAACAAATACATGCAGGTAACACACTGGTCGGAGTGTGACAAACAAAGTGCAAAAAAGTCAACATGTGTCCATGTGTAGAGAAAGCATGGTGAACATTCGCCATTCTGCCTTTTGTTAATGCGAATACAAACTGTGGAATGTGATCTCCTGTGCATTTCCTTTGTCACTACAGTACAATCCCATGGCTCCACTTGTGGTCTGTTATTCTCTTCCTTTACAACCAGCCTTTTGTGGAGTCAACAGAGCGCTTGTTGTGCCTGTACAAGATTTTATTACAAAGCTTGTACTTACAGTTTTTCTTCATTTGATGAAACAAATGTTAATAATTACCGCTTAAATGTTGTTGTATGTTGGCTTGTTTTTTGATTTAGAAAGTGTCATGAAGCAAGCTTGTATAAGTTTCAGTGCTGGAAAACTGGTAGCTCAATAGTGCATACGAATAATAAGAAAAACCTACATCAAGAGCTATTTTTAAAATAAATTTATTCTAAAAATAAAAAAGGCCTGCAAAAACATCTTGAGGGATGAAATCTAGTCTATGGATAAACGGATATAAACTGAATTTAACATCTTACAACAATGTATAAGAACAAAATCTACACACATTTATTGATCATTTCATTTCAAACTTATTGATGGAGCAAAATAAAACAATGTGTCTCTTTCTGCAAACACAGTGCAATATCCAATAAAACTATTGCTGTGTATAAGTTGGCACCTCTTATTGATGGAGGGAGTCAGTATCTCTCTTTTTCTATCAGGACTCGCAGGGGGGTCTGGTGAATAAGGTCCAGGCGACAATGAAGCGGGACTGGAGAGGGTGTACTCTCTGTAGTTCTGGTTCTCGTCTCGACTAACTATTACAGCCTCCTATAACACACCAAAAAACATGAAGGTGGATACTTTGATCCCTAACAAACTTGATATCAAAGTAAAAAAAAAAATGAAGACTCATACATATACATACATATTTTAGTTTATGAAAAATATGAAGTCAGCATCTGTATTGTCACAAATGTTACTATATGCATGATGGAAAAAAAAGTAAAGACATATGTAGCTTTATAGGCACTCACTTGAAAATGTCCGCTGAGCTGGTCAGGGGTCTTAACACCATTGGTCTGGGACAAAGATGGACCTTTCTGCCTTCAATAAAAAAGTGAATGTTAATGACATAGAGCACCACTCTTAATGTGAAGAGTCAGAAAGTAAGGTTAACAACAACAAGAATTGATAAATCAATAACCGTGTGTATAGCTAAATGTATTTGCAAGAGCTTTGAGTCATATGGGGATGACCAAATGTTCTTGTAGGGAATAAAAGTATTAGTTTGAAAGATTTATGGAAAGTTAACTTCAACTCTAGAAATATTTATCCAAGGTGTCTTCTCTTTCCAACTGTTACTTTAGCTTTAGGTGGCCTAAAAATAAAGCTCACTTTGTAAGCAACGCCATCATTGAATTTTGAAGGGGAAAATATGAGCAGCAAGCGCCAATGCAAACACAGTGGCCCCCTGGCTGCAGGGCCAGAGGCTGCCTGGCTCTTGGTTGAGCCCAGAGTAATGAAGCTCACAGGAAGGCCTAAATGCCTGTGGTAAATCACTCAGAAACACACTCTCCTAGTTTGAGCTTGTGCACTGCACACAAATGTCTTATGTTTTATGAAAAAGCCCCAAGACTTTCTGGAAAAGGGTTAATGTTTGAAGAATTTGCAATGAACTACAAAAGTTTACAATTCAACATATGGAAGACTAGGAGACTGAGCACTTTCATCGATACCAAGCACTGCAGAGCTGTTCATAACTATCATTGAGAGGGCCTGTTGTCACTCTGCCCCAGGGAGATTCTTTCAACGTTTACACTGTAAGAATTTCTATCTGCTTTGAGAATTTCATTATTACAAGCACTAAATAATCTTTTTCCAGGAAGAATTAAATCAACGAGATAAAAAAGGTTGTCTCCAACAGGCTTAAAGGATTTAATTAACTTAAGTAAAAACTTTTACAAGAAAAATGTGTATGTGTTTTTGCCTAAAATAAGTACTAAATGATAAATAATAGTGTTGCAGAAGACACCAGTATAGTGCCAGTGTCAGCCATAATTACATTTTTTATTGGGCAAAAGCATATAAAAAGAGAGTTAAGTCAACATCGACAGTACTACAAATTAAAAAATGAGATTTGAAGAAACTACAATGTCCAACAGTCTTAAATCAGTGGCTGGATGATTGAAAATGCACCACTTTTACACACAGCTGCAAAAAGAAAGACCTCATGCCATCTCCATCCAAAAATAGCAGCTGTGTGTGGAGCCCAATACCCACATCACTGATGGCAAACCAGATGTTGAACTGAAGAAAGGAAGCTCTCACAGCCCTAAACAAATGTGACATTAGAGTTTTGTTCTTAAATTACAGACCTCACAAGTACTTGTTTGAATAATTCATTCAGAATTCCAATAGATTAAAGGCTCCTGACTAAAACCATGATGCATTTACACAGTGGTGTTGAAGATAGAGTTGACTTGCAGAGTGGCATTGTCCTGGGCAGGCAGTAATAGTGGTTTTTTCAGACATTATTGGAGACACGAAGTCAGCTGAGAAATATTCTGGTCCCATGGACATTACAAATCCAAAAATTGAGTATCAGAAAGCACAGATGCTGTCTGTCATCTACAGTTATGCATGGATTCAAACAGAGGGCCAGTCACCATACACAAACATTTCAGTAGGTAGCTCCCTGTCATTCACATAAGATCTTGCCAAATATAAGAGGAGCACGGAAAGAAAACATGCAGGCATTTCCCCTGATTACAATCATTTGTTTTTGTTTGTACAATGCTGGCATGATAAAGCAGAAGGCAATGTTGGGAGGACAAGACCTGGGAACATTGTGGCATTGGCACACAACACAGAAAATATTTAATTCATATACAAATTTATGGCAGCATACCTCTCGACCACCAGCTGCAGATGCGTCTTGGAGCTCTTGATCTTGTTCTGGGCCTCAACATTCAACATGTCAGCTGTGTTTTCGCCGTTGATCTCCAATATGACGTCGCCAGGCTGTAGGTTTGCCAGTTCAGCCTTACTGCCCTCATTGACCTGTTGAAAAGAGAAATGAGCCTCTCTTGAATCCTCAAGGCAACAGGGTCTATTCCTATTCACTATTATAGTATAGTTTGAGGTGTTCATGGTTATGGAGAATTTGATGGCGACTGGAGTGCCACCAAATGATAAAATGTGAAATGTGTTGATAGATTTAAGGCAGACATGCAGCAACAACAGACAGATTCATGACACCCTTGGGCAGAAGTCATTAGTGTGACACTACTTGATGGTTTGACTGGGCCTGACCTTTGCCCCCAGGCTCACCGCATGTCAAAGCCAATGTTATACTTCCACATCTAAAGGAATTCCACACTAATGGCCAAAAACATAATGTTCCAGCCAGTGTCTCAGCATGGTTTGTCCGTGTGGTTTGTCCATGTGTCCAAGGTATACACTTTCAAATACAAAGGAATCACTAAAAAAAAAAACCAACAAAGGCAAACCTCAAGGGTTTACTTGAAAAAGTATAGCAATGCCCCATAATTAAAAAGAGAGGAATGTAATAAAAGAATTTTAAAGGCAATAGTTGCTGTGGTGCTGACCCACAATAGTGTGTGCCTTTTCTGATCATGACACGCCTGGTTAGACATCAACCAAAAAACAGGGGCACACATCACCCAGGCCAACAAGAACAAAAGAGGGCATCCAATGGTGTCTCTTTGCCAAGAGACTGCCCCTTCTTGGAGCCAAACCCAAGGGCTCCTTAGTATGGGAGAGAGGAGGGTCAATCCACAAAACAGACTAAATTTATTGATGAATGTTCAGTCTCTGTAGGGCCCTCTGTGTCTGTTTGATATTTGAGAGGAGCAAACATGATTTGTTTACTGGAGACCAGTAACAAAATCAGACACGGAGGCCATTATTTATGAGTTGTCTTGTTCTGGAAGAAAACTTGCCAAGAGAGGGCAAACAATAAATGCTTTTGAAGTTCAAGAAGCTTTAAATTCAGTCTTTGTACTGCCATGGTTTTAGTATAATTTATTTTTGTTCAAAAAAAGCGAAGAAATCCAAAAGATTTACTCTAAAGCAATGATGTGCAATGGGCAGAGTGTCTGGCATACCGGAGTTAGTCTGAGCAGGGTTTCCTGGCGGTGTTTACCGAGGACTGTCTGCTTACAGTGGCATTGTTTCAACTTCTTTAGTTCTTGACTTTTTTTTTTTTAACTCTGACTTAGGAAAAAAAGATCAGCCAAAACAATATTCACGTGGTGGTGTACACATGTGGGGATCGCAAACCCGTCACCTCCCATTTAAACTTCCACTTTTACTGTAATCACTGGCTTCCTACTAATGTAATCTACTTCCATCCATTCGAACAGGCTGCGTTGACAAGGAAACAGGTACACAGAGGCCGCCGACAAAAACAAAGGCAAGGAAAGCAATGTAAAAATGAGGAAGTTGACTTTGCGTGGCATGCCTTTATAGGTGGGGTTTTGTCAAAAACAGAGGATATGGTTTGATAAGGTGTGACAAAGTTCAGCAATAGCACGGGAGTGTATGGTACCTTTGATACAGTTATGGCTTTCTTAAAGTCTCTTCCTCCGTATATTCGAAAACCCCATGGTGAAGGACCGGTCAAGTTTACAGTCAGCGCCATCGAGGGACCAGTTCACAAACTCTTCTGAAAACTCTGGAAAAGACACACAAGAGAATACATAATGTATATTTAGCACGTATACACTCTGAGGCACTAAGACTAAACCCACAGATTATGGTCATGTTTAATATTAGATGAACAGATGATAGCACTGAAGATTTATATAAGATGACCTTTATTTCCTGACAGTTCACTTGACTTTACTCACAAGTGACTTAAGTCCCCTTGACATGAATTGTGTAACCACATCAAACAGGAATGGGAAGAATCTGAAACCAAAAACACATGACTAACATAGCTAAAGTGCCTGCGAAGCCCGATAGCTTCACGAAATGATCTTTGGACGAAAACAAAAGCAATGCTGTGAATGGACAGTGTACAAAAAGGCAAACATTTAATTCGTAACACACGTGTACATTTGACACAAGTGGTGCAGTATGATGGCTTGCGGTACAGGGATAAAGTACAGAGTATCTCATACAACAAAGACATTATTTGATGTTTTAGTACAACACAAACAGCCCAGCCTTGGTGTATAATTTGTTTGCAATAAAATGAAATGCTCTGATCTGAGTCAAAGTCCCAAATGGTCATCAATATTGTGGCTATTAAATACAACACTTTGTGAAAGTTGCAGCCCCAAATGTAGCAGGACTTGGACTACAGTCACACTAAACACTGGCTTATTTCATCTTCTCGACATTCCACAAGTTTTTTGGACAACCACTCATTGACAGTCTGGGCCAATTAGCAGGAATACGGCTCAGCATCATTAGAGCCTTTTAATTGCTGTGGCCTCCAGAAATAAGTGTAGCTGTTATAATGACAGGGATCAGCCGCCCAGAGTTTCCCAGCCTCTGGGGTGTCAATTAGTTCCATGAGCCTCAGTAGTTTCTCCTATAGAGCAAACATTATTAGCCAAGCACCCTGCTAATGCCCTGTGTAAATGTCTATGTCTGTACCCACCACAAAGAGCTTGTGATGGGTAATGTCAAGGTGAAAGGACAGTGAAGTATGCAGCAAAACACTAACTGGTGGTGGGGATAAGTGGCACACTCATAGTTGGGACTTAAATGGCCAGTGATGAGGTTTTAAGACCGCACTGTGCAGCTTCTCACAGAAAAGTGCTGATCATAGTCCAATAAAATCTCTTTACAAATAGTAGTACACATAATAGAAATGAGCAGTTGCCAGCAAACATAAAAGGTGAATTCTGTTCTGGTGACATCTCCCTCCATTCGCTGCCACAACAATTTGGCAGCACAATTCAACACACCCAAACAATGGCTGGAATTCTAGTCATGAAGTCATCTCGCAGTTTAACATCAGCTTCATTTACACAAAGAAAACTGGTACTATAAGTGTTGTAAAATATTCTTGTGTCTGACAAAACTGTAGCCTCATGTCAGGCACACATACAGCAAAGATGGCAAGTTTGAAAAATGACTTTTTTTTTTTACACTTCTTTAATGGCCTTCAGATATTTAAGACTAGCTCAGTTTAAACCGCTCAATCATCAAAGATTAGAGATGTAACTACTAAAATTCTTCACTGAAAAAGCTTTTTATTTGAACATACATTGCCATTAACAATATGGTCTTAAGTATATTTTCTGGCAATTATTCATCAGGTTAATGTACAAACCTACATTAAAATAATTGGATTAGCGTCAGTGATATTTATAAAAGACTGTCCCCAGTAGCAAATAGTGAGGTTAATTAGATGAACATGAAGAACAAATTGACAGGACTTTAATCGACACTTCCCTCCTGTCTTGTTTGCCATTTACACTCAGTAAGCCTCTAAGTGTTAACTGGTATAATTAAGATTAAATTAGAGTAAACCTGCTGAGTCTTATTTTTTGGCAGAAGTGTGGCAGAAACTATGATTACTTTGCCCCTGATGAGTCATTAAGTTAGATGCACATGTCAGAACAAAACAGTTAGGAGTCACGCAAAATTTCAAGAATGCAAGAGAAAAAAAAGGATGATAAGCATCATAGTATTTGGCAACATATTGGTATCTTGTTTATCCTCTAAAACCATACAAATTAAAATGTGAAATCTCCTCACCTATTTCCTGAGTTGAGAGCTGAGAATGTTTTCTTAGGTTTTGACTCCGAGCCAAAACGAGAATGAGAAAATGAACCGACCCCAAACACAGAGCTGATAATAAAATAAGACTGATGAGCCTAGCAGATGCAGAACGCTTGACTGAGAGATGTGACCGAGCTTTGATGTGAAGAAACTCTCTGATGATCCATTGTGGCTGCAGGGGAATATTCTTGGAATGAATCACACTTGTCAAAGCTTTCGCTGGTGGCCATAGACCAGTGCAAACGTTCCACAGGCCGAGAGTCAGCGATGCTTGGTGCCTGTGTCATGCAGTGCTCTGAAAGGTCACCTCCTCACCTGGACACACACCCATTGAATCAAAAGGCTGCGGACGTAATACTAAGCCTCTCCCAGGTCACAACAAAGTAGAAAAACATTGTGTTCATTCTCGTATTCACACCCATCTAACTGCAGTCACTAAGGAGATGGGAAATGATCAACAATAACACAAAAGGGGTGTTGGTTGATGAGTGTCTAGGTTGTTACACACTTGCATAACAACATTTAGAGTGAGCAAAAAATAGAATGCAGTGATTCTCACCTTCAGAGACAGAATAACACACACCTTTTTGTGTGTTCGTTGTAATTCGTAATGGTGACTTTTGTAATGCTAAAAAGAGGGCGGATTGGAGGGATCATTGTCTATTTTGAGGTATCGTTTGTCACAATACAAGAACAGTGTGGTACTGACTCATCTTATCTCCCGCTGCATCATCATCAGGAGATCATGTTTCTTGCTTTTCACACTGAACAGACTCCTTACTCCGCTGCTTAGCAATCAGTTCACCACATCCTCTGCACGGACCATTAGGTTTCACACACGAAGACACCGAGCACCACTTTGTTCATTGCTTACAACCTCAAAAAAGACTACGGTGAATATAGTAAGTCCTTCATTTCATCAACAACCTTCCTTAAGTTTCACCTACTCTTAGAAATCTACAGTGGGAACAACTCTGCATTCTTCTCTTCCTCGACAGACTCAAACCACACATTTCTACTGGCTTCCTGTACGAGTGTCACTTTTGTGTTTGGTTAGAAAAGAGCTCTCTGTAATAAACCCAAAACAAAACACAATCCTACCTATTATTTCCAAACTCTGAAGTCTCCAGATGTGGTTTCTCCGGCTCATTCGAACTCCAAAACAAAAATCTATTTTTACTGAATGTACAAAGTTGGAATAATATGGAATAAAGTCCCCTAACTCAAAAAGAACATGGATTTGATATGCTGCATGGTGGGATTAGTCTTTTTTCTCTTTGAAACAGCAAGTCTATGAGCAGAGACTATGAATAATAATGACTATGAACTATGAATGTTTCTCTACATGAAAATACCATTAAAAACAGAGTCTGTTTGGATGACTTGGCCAGTAATACTTTAAAAGTCCATGACAAAGAGGACAGAAAAGATCCACCACTTTGAGTTAATGTGACATAAACACTGACTTTAACTTTCCTAAGGTCGCACCTGGTCCAGCCTTTCCAACAAATCACTTTGACTGCTTACAGGAGAAAGTCAGCCTTTTTCTTTTCTCCAACACAGAATCTCCTTGTGTGGGCTCATGCTTCTACTCTTCTGTATGATCCACTACTTTTTAAATACCTTGAGTTTCGACTTCCATTATGCTTCATTAGCCCAGTAATGACAGCACATTTGAACTTCTCACATAGCTGGCATCAATCTTCCTTAAACAACGCCTCAGTGCGCTCTCAGGGGTTCCCACACTGTATTATGACGCGTCTGGCTCATCAGGACAATAAACTTTTAATAATTCATCAAAGCTACCATAAAATAACAACACTTAAGTGGCATCAAAGGTAAAAGTATGCGTAAAGAAAGCGTCAGCGTGTTGACTTACCAAAATGAGTGCCTTGATTGAATTTAATGGCCCGGGTCGCCCTCTCCACCTGTTCAATGTCCGGGAGGAACTCGACTAAACTCTTCACGCACAGGAGACAGCAGGTCCCCGTTCAGATCAGCTCAGCCCGGGGCAAAGACTGCCACCAAAAACAGGCAAGAGGAAGACAGCAGCTTTATATGCACCACCTCACCCCGGCTGTAGGAGTGATGAAGGGGTTGGAAGTCCCTGATGTGGCTGCACTACGTCCACAGAGATGAGCGCTATGTGCCATGTGCTGCCCTTTACCAGAATAACACATTTTTACAAAGGTACAACCCGGGGCGTGTCACAAAAGAGAGGCGGGAGTAGAAGAGGAGGGTGCAGCAGTGATAATTGAGCCATTTAGCTAAAAACACCCAGTGCGTGGATTTTGTCTTAGCGCGCCACCTGCTGACTGAGAGGCGCAGCTGCAATAATTAGACACATATCCTTGTCACCTGGAACAGAACAGGTGTCATGTCGAAATCTGCATGTTTGTCGAGAACTGCAACACTAAACATTAAATTGGAGCGCGTTTTAAGCAACTGGTTTTGGAAGAATCACAAGTACACAAGTACGGAAGCCCTGATTGGCCAAGCTTCTTTAAAAAAGTTGCACTTCACTGTCTTGGTCCGTCTGATCTAGTTGGTGTATGTCTAGTCTAGTTTCACCAAGAACGTACTGTACATCCTTACACGTTTTTGTATTCCATCAATAGTTTATGAATTATCTTTTAAAAAAAAACAAAGCTTACCCTAAAATGCAAGTAAAAAAACAAAACAAAAAAAACAAAACAGATTGGTATTCAGGTTTTCTCTTCATGGATACATATGGACATAATGCTTGTTCTATGGCTAATAAGAAGCTGTCTATGAACAAATACTGTTGCCTGCATCTCTACACACAATTTAACGCAGATGTTTACAATGTGTCTTATGACTAAAGGTCCGAACTATCCATAATGATTTAATTGTAAAATATGAAATCATAATTCAGACTGAAATTGTGTTTTTATTTCAGTCCAGCAAAACCAAATATTTCTGGCCTTACGGTTTTCACTCTGGGAAGTCCTATTCCGTTCTGGTATTTACCACAGCTGTCAAAAACATCAACACAGTATTGTAGTAACACTCTGTATATGTTTATTTGCCCAAAATGCGTACCATACATTTGTAATACATATATTTTTTAAGGAAATATATTATACTTTCAGTTTGATAAAAATGTTACAGTCTGTACAATCATCTTTATCAACTTTGCAACACGTTTATTCTATAAAATTGTAAATGCATAACTTCATACTAGAAATGCGTTTAGTTGGTTCTTTGTTTTTCTGATAGTAAAAGCAACATTTGACACAGGTTATCTTTTTGAATAAACTAAAACAGGTCTAGAGAAAATAAAGATGATAAAAAGCAGGAGTGTCAGCCATAGCTTTAGTTCAGTGAAGAAACACCTTAGACACACAATATCAATTATGGCACATAGTGCATTTATGTTTTAAAAGGAAACTACAAAGATACACCTTTGCAATGAAGATGGGTTATCACACTGGCCCTTTAGTTCTTTTAGAGCACTGAACAATCAATAAAGCTTAATAAATCAAACAAAAAAGGTCAAGTTGTATCTTGATATGGATATGTTTTGCCCTGCAAAGCCTTGGAATGAGTGGGATCTTATCTTGACATAAAATGTACTCTTCTTAAGGCACAGATGGTTTTGTTGGTTCCCAAAATCTGCTCATGGTATTCTCAGAGATCTAAAAGGAAGTATGAACATATTTGAAGAAACCGATTTAGGAAAAATGGACCAGGCAAATAAAAAAATACAGTTGTGGTTTGTGATGGCATTGTGGTGAAGGCAACAAAATGCAGCATCACACAGTATGAGACTTTTGGAGTCAGTGGGAAGGAATGTAAATTTCCTGCAGCTGCAAATAGTTGTGGAACAAAATAGTTCACTCGTTGAAACTGTATAATTAGCATTTGTTCTTTCAAATGATGTGTGTCAAAACACTCAAAAGACTCAGAACAACACACAATCACTTCTGTGCAGGTAAGTATATAAGAAATCACACCATGTCCCTGTAATAACCTCTTGCTCTAGGAAATGCAGCATGCAAGACAGGCTGGGAAGTGGTAAGGAAAGGCTGTCAAAGGGGCTGGAGAGAGCTGGAGTGAGCTGGAGTGAGCTGGAGTGAGCTGGAGTGACAAGAACGGCTCTAGTAAGTCCAAATGGATGTGGGCAAGCAGCAAGTGAGGTGATCAAACTGGTGCTACATAGTTTCCTGGAAATGTTCCAAAAGCATGAGTCCGATCTGACGTACCTACAAAAACACAGAATTAGTGTTGACAATAATTAGTTTATAAATAAGCAAACAAAGCAACAATGTAGAATGATGGCCACTAGAGGGAGCCCTTATACAACAAATTCAGCTCTTCTTAAAACGTCAACCCACTACAGACCTCAACATGTCTCATAAAATTAAACTCTCTCTTGTTTTTAATTGATAAGTGTATTCTTCCAACGTCATTAAATGTTACCAGAAATTAAAACAAATGAAGCATATGATTCACTATAATGTTATATACCTTATTAAACCATGTTTGTACTCACCTACAAACCAGCCATCATCACATTTCTCCATCACTTGTACAATGTCTCCCTCTTTAAGCTCCAACTCATCTGAATTCTGTGGTTTGTAGTTGTAAACAGCTTTATATCTAAAATAAATGTGAGAAAAATGTCATGAGCACACACTGCATTCTGGATTAAATATCTTTATGAAAATGTAGAGACATACGGTTGACGTTGCACTGCTGTGGAACCTGTATTATTTGGCACTTGCGTTTGATGTACAGAGTTGCTGGGAGCAGTCTGACTTAGTGTCCCCCCCTAGGACAATTGAAACAGAACGTGTCAAGCATTATGAAGGACTGACAAAGGCACAAAGTCCTGTAATCATAAGCAGCAAGAGCACTAGCGAAGACATGCATAGACTTTGTCCAGGTGAAAGCAAACCTGTGAAGGCTCAGTGTATCTGGGAGTGTTTGAAGCTGTGGAGGCTGCAGCTCTGTGCACAGACAATGACGACTGAGTGGAAGGTGAAACAGCTCTAGCCGTGGAGCCCTGGTATAGTGAATGTGTCCCACCCCACTGGCTGTGCTGGTTGGTTGGTGAAGCTGTTTTCAAACTGGCATGTGGCCATCGATAGGTTTCTTTGGAAACGGGTGTCTGGGAGGGGGAGCGTGGCTGTGGGCTGCCATGACTGACAGGTGAAGTCTGCCTCAAGGGGGAATGCTCTGGTTTCGGACTGAGGGAGGTGGGAGTGAAGGGTGACAAAGGCGATCGTGGAGAGTATAGAGGACGTCCTGGACTCTGGGGTCCCGGGGAGATGGGAGACATGGGGGAAGGTGAGAAGTCGTCTGTGGAGTATTTGGTGCGGGGCATCTTGTTGACCTGGACATAACTGGCAGGGAAGATACCGCTCCGGTTTGTCCCTGAGATCCTCCCCTCCATCCACTTGTCATCAACACATCGGGTTATATTGATCACCTCACCCTGAACGGCACATATGAACAGTTAGTCAAGTGTTTAAGATGTAGTATAGACAGTTAGACAGTAGTGGCATTTTATGGTGGATTTGACAGCAAAGCAACAATTGTTGTATAAGCCATTTATATAGGAATAATTTCTATTTGGCTGAATTTTATTAATTTATATGTTACCATAAATGTCTGTTGCTAAGTAACCTAGACATATAGTTCAGTATTTTGTAGATGTTGCTCTATCAAATATATTTGGATAAAATTAATTCACCACAGAATTGACTAGTGGAAGTTTTCAAAGCCTTGTTGGTTGTTAATTGTATTTTCCCTGTCCCAAACACAAAGATTGTGCTGTTGCTTCACTCTGCTTCTCCACACTGGGGCTAACAGTTACCTCCTGTAAACAATAAGGAATTATCCTTTCTAAAAAGGTTACCGTAACATTTCTAACTTCACTTTAACCACGGAGTTAACTAACTAAAAAGCATAATCATTTAAAGAAATTAATATTGATAGAAAAAAGTGAGATGATAGTGGGTAAAACGTCAATTGATATGACAGTTATTACAGTCATCAGATATCACTCACTTATTTTTACTCACTTTACGAAAAGAGAGTTCAACAGGCAAGTCTGCGTTGAAGTTATAGAGAGCCACAGCTTCTCCGTAGTCCAACACTTGTAAAGTGGGAGACTTTATAGGTGTTGGTTTCTCAGTAGGAGCCAGTACCTGTGGAAAAAACACAGTCAGTATCATATTACTGTATCATTCAAATAAAGCATCATAAAATCATACCTCGACATAAGTTGTGGGGAAAATGCCAGCTCTCCCATGATGTTCTCCTTCAAACCAATTGGCATCTATCTGTCTGTGGATATACACAATGTCCCCTTTTTGTAATGTGAGCTCCCTAAATGAAGGAATGAGAAGTGAAATTTAATTAAGGTTCAAGGAAGTTTTAAACTCAATTTAAATTCACATTTGAGTTTCCAAGAATATGAATGTAATATAAAATGCCGTTTTTTTGTGTTCAGGAATAAAAATACAAAAGCAGTTTGCTGTTTGGTTCACAGTTTAACTCACTTTGGTGACTGTGCCTGGAAACTGAACTTGGCTCGAGCTGCTTTCATCTGGAACAAACAAATCATTCACATTCAGACATTCTTTAGGTTATTATGTCAAATACACAATTTTCCACATCAAATAAGCACAATGCATCAAAGTCATGCAACAATTTAAAAATAAGTCATGAACTTACCTTCTTCTCTTCTTTCTTTGGTGGGAGCGCCATGATTTCATTTGCAGGGGACAGTCGATCTATAGTGAAACAAATCAAAAAAGTGTGAGCAAATACTGGAATATGCACTCTTTTATTTGGCATTTCACAAGCATTAGGTCTTGAAAAATAATTGTAATGCTGGCTCCCTCTCAACAAATTTCCAAGAAAACAATTGGATAAAGCTAATCTTTAATCAGGTCTCCACTTCCTATTTTTCTTTGCTTCCTCTCCACCCAACTACCGCCCTTCCACTAGGAAAAAAAAACCTCAAAGGTTTTCCATGCAAGTCAATTTAAAGGTGAGCTACCATGAAATATTAATGCAATTATGAACAACCACTGTGCTTTTATCACATATTACCTTACTAATGCTTCCCTGAAATACATGAAAACTGCTTCCTCATAATCAAATCATATTCAAGGAAATTGCCTTAAGCCTTAGTTCTTATCACAATTAGTTTCCAGGGCAGAGGTTGTGGGAAAATTATGTGTGTGAAAGGTACCAAAGTCCACATTTACCATATGTGGGAGTGGAAGCAGGGGATGAGCCCACCGATCGCTGGGTCAGCTGTTTGGATGTGGATGAATTGCTGGACAAGGAAAACAATGTCAGTGTGATTTTGTCTTCATTAGGATCAGGAGAATTTCTTTGAAAAACAGCAGATTTATTACACATCTGGTTGCAAATCAGGAGACAAACAGAATTTATGTATTTCTTTGTGACTGATATAACATTAAAATATGGTGTAAAAAAGAAGACGACAAGAGTGAAGCTTTTCATAGACACGATTGATAATAAATAATAAAAAACAATTTAAATCAAGTTTCTCAGCTGTTTAAATCTGACATATTCTCAACAGCATGCAGTGTAAAAGCTCTTTTAGTAAAAGGTCAAAGCCCATGAACTCCACTTGGCAAATAACAGTGAGATTCCACCAAGAATGCATTACACACTTGGTGAGAAATGTGGAATGCAGTTAAAAGCTAGAAATACTGTACTTAAACTTGTTAAAGATCAACAACTTCCTAACAGTGGACCCAGCACACCCTGACTGTCAGCTGACTCATTAATAGCAGTTCTATCCAACCATAGAGTTCAATTCACATCCAGTGGAGGTCTGCTATGTGAGTTAAGTTTAAATTATGTTAGCCATCTCTGTTTGACCTATAACAAAACCCACACAAGACTGTGAAAGTTGCACAACACTGCCTTTGTGTCTGACAGATAACATCAATGGAACAGAGGACACTGATACACTATTGCAGGCAGTAAAAAAGAAAAAAAAGAACATTGAATGCAATGAAAACAGTACAAAATATGAATACAGCATGCTGAAACACTCACCAATAGTTAGTGGAGTCAGACTTTGGTGCTGCTGTCAGATCTCTGCCTCTAGGCTCCTAAAAAAAGGAATCCACATTAAGCACCTTGTTTGTTCCCTGCAGCATGCAGTCTACAGAGTGTTATAGCTTTGAGGAAATCTGACAACAACTCAGACAAAGTAGAGGTGCTGACCACTCCCAAAGGAGGCAGAAATCCCCAGGGTCCTATGTTCTCCTTGGGCTGAGAGCAGCACTACTCCTAATCTGTCTGAGTTGCCTGTGATTTCATTCAAATTGCAGCATATGAAGCAAATTGAATCACATAATGAATCAGGAATAGCAACCAATTCTGACAGCATATCATTCAAGACTCAGTTGTAAGAAGTCCACATGTTGCTATTAAAGATATAATAAAGCTGGATTGTTTCATTGAGTTATTGCAAAAAATGCTAAGGTAGGAGGGGGATTTGCAGGCAGGAAATCAAAACAGTAAATGAATCCAAGTTGCAAGTGCCAGGCAGGCGAGACAAATGCCGTCATCCAAAGACAAAACAGCACACTTTATGTGGTCAAAGCAAGCGCTGGGCCCTCACTGATTCGTGCAGACTTCTCTTGGGTCGGAGGAGGAATGGTGAGGTTTAGGTGAGGACTCTGCTAAATGATGTGGGCAGGAGGGAAGCTTGAGCAGCACAAAGATTCAGGAGGGGGGCTCAGTACCTCACCCCGGCCTCGACGCTGCTGCTTCTTCTGAGAAAGTCTCCTCTCCAGGCCCTGGATCTCGGAGTCCAGCTCGGCCTCAAATCGACTCAGCTCAGAGACCAGACTGGCCTGAGTCGCAGTAATGTTAGAGTTGGAAGGGCAAAGTTAAAACATAGATACAAGACCTTAGAGACTATGTCCTGGTGGAAGTGATCTAAAAGTGAATTATCAGCACGCTTACCTCAATTGAAGGAGACTTTTGTTGTTCTAACTCTTTCTTTGGATACAGATGGATCTAAACAAAGAAACAAGATTGGACATAAATTGTTTGATGTCACTTGTTGACATTTGACAGATGGATGAACTGTTCCTGCTGATGTTATCATGGACTAGAGTGGATCCCTCCTTCTGTGGTTGTCCCTGAGGTTTCTCTTTTTCCCCATGGCTGGGCTGGGTTTTTGACTTTTTCCTTACCCTGATGAAGGGTCTAAGGATGGGGGCAAAACCCTTTGAGGCAATTGTTGTTGTGATATTGGGCTATATAAATAAAATTAAACTGAACTGAAATTATTCTGGGCAGGTCTTTTCGATAAATGTGTGTAAATATGTGTAGTTCTCATTTATATGAGTATAATCTAAATATTGTAATGTGACTATAGTCTACAGGACAAACCAACCATTCAAAAATCAAAAAGGTACATTGTGTATAAAAAAGAATTAGCATTCAACACATTCTGTTCTGAAAGTTTGGCTACACCATTGCTAGTGTTTCTGAGTATTACTTTAAAAGGTATGGCGCCCTCTGCTCCACTTCCAGGTTTTTGGCTGAATGTGTATCTGTAAGTGCCAAAAGCTTTTTCCCAGTCGGGGGTCATCCTCACTACAGCCACAGCCTGCAACGAACGTCTGTAAAAAGCAGCTCAACACCTGATATGGTTTGTGTGCTTTTCTAAACGCTGTCCAGGGATTAGAACGTTGGCTGCTGTCATAAAAAGGAAATGTAATAATCTCCACGCTGTGAGCCATTATACTCCACAAGAGGTTAACACCATAATACGGATCACAAGACACCTCTCACTCCCGTGGGGGAGTGAAAACAAAGATGCCTTTTCTTTTCAAACACAGACACAGGGCACAATATGCAACAGATCTGCGACTTTGTTGCAAGAGCCGTGTACAAAAACACTTTAGAGAGAGCGCTTTATAATTCATGGGTGAGCGCAGAACACAGACATTACATCATATTACTAGGGGAAAATAGCTGTATGCTGTAAGTGTCTGTACATCTCTGTGATTCAGTTCAATTACACCTAAATACTATTCTAATGATGATGAAGTGAGACAACTGCAGGAAGCCTTTGTATAGAAATAAGAGTGAGCACATCTGGTGGTAAGCAGTAGCTACACTCACAAATTATTAGGTAACTTGCGTGAGAAGCCTAATACAACAACTAATCCTTTAAGAAAAGGTGCCCATCCTCAGGCTTGTTTTTTAGCCCCACACTGGGAAAATAGTACAAAACCACAGGATTGCAGTGATTTGAGCTGGGACCAGCGCTGGATTAATGTGAAGGCTGAAGGATCACACAAAAACTATTAAAACACTGAATATGTGTGAGTCCGTACCTGGCTGTGGTGCTCGGAGGTGGTGCTCTGTCCAGGCTCGAAGTCGAAAATGCTCTTTGGTTGACGTTGCTGCTTTCCCGGGTCTGACAACTTATCTACGTCCTCACTCCTGAAACATAACACCACAGCACACACAGCGTGGACAGCAACTTAATCATGGCTTCATTGTTAGTGCCTGTAACAACAAATCCAAACTTGTCTCTCCCCCTCAGCATAAGGCCAGGATTTTGGTTGGTATTCACAAGCAGCATTATGATAAATCTATATGTAACTAACCTTATGAGTAGAAAGGGCTCTAAACAGGTTAGCTCTATGTTATATGACTGACTTGCTGCCACTGGTCCCTTATAATGCTAACATAAAAGGTACAAACTCACCAGTCTGGAAGGGCTCCGTAAGGAGTTAGTCTGAAGAGACTCTTGTCAGGTTCATTGTTGTTTTCCGTGTTGTCAGATAACTGGGTTTCTATGTGGTAGTGAAGAGAACAAATTAACTTTTAAGAAAAGTAAGTCAAAGTAGTGTGAGTAGTTTTTAAACTCACGTTTGGCTGACCATTCTTCTGAATCCTCCAGCTCAAGATCTACAAAAATTGTACAGGGAAAAAGAAGAGTCTTATGGTTTGTTTTTATCACTTTACCAGGTGATTATATAAATTAAAACACCTTGATAACAACATGCTAATTGTTGCTACATTATTTAGAGTAAATTTCACTGCACTGTTCAACCACACAATATAAATTGTGTCCCCATTACCCAACAGGTAATAAAAATAAATAAAGAACTATAGTACGGAGATGAAGAGGGATTCTTGTGACGGCTCATAAACAAACATGAGGTTGACTTCAGCACTCTCATCAAACCATATTTTCCCTGACAGATAAATTATCTTTGGATAGAGTGTGGGAGAGAAAGGTGAGGAGGAGTGTGCTTACCCTCTGGCTTCTTGTGAATTTGTCTGAACATGCTCTTGTACCAGTCTCTGGGCTTGTTCACACTCTAGCATAAGGGAAAATGGGAGTTACGCAAGATAAACGCTAGGAAATCCAATAAAGCCTTGAGAAAAGCAATATACATCAAAGGTATGCACAAAATATTTTGTTGACATTTGATAATACTGTGATTTATGTGTCTTTCTCTTACTGATCGGGAGGCAATAGGCATCCCAGTCTCATCCACTGGGCCAATTCCAGAAAACTTGATTAGTCTTTCTTCTCTGGTAGGGGTCCAGCTGCGTGGTAATGTGGAAGAGCTCTTGACACCATTGGACAAGGCCCCTAATCAATATAATAATACAGTAAATTGTTTCAATTCAATTTTATTTATATAGCCCAGTATCACAAAAACAACCGCCTCAAATATGTATGTAAAGTATTGCATCAAGCTAAAATTAAAGCAAATAAGCTAACATCCAATCGTAAACTGGACCTAATGTTATGAAATGAAACATTTCATTTAAAAGGACTCATTCGTATCATTTATTTATTCTTACCATTTGATTTTGAGGGGCCATAATAAGATCCAAAGCTGAGAGTTGTCGGGCCACTTCCATTTACCTCTGACACCTTCAGGAGAACAAAGTTATAGACATTTACCATTAATGCCAATTTCCTGCTGTACTTCATTTTTCCACAGGGAGGAGCACTTGTTTACTCAATTCAGTCAGGACTTCTTGGCTCTTACTTTAAACTCTCCAGATGGTAGCCTCGCTGAGTGAAAAGGGCTCAGAGGAGGAGTGGGGAGACCGGGGGAGATGACCACCACCTCTTGGGTCAGTTCCGGTGACGTTAGTATATGCTCACCAGAAGATCCTCCACACTCCCCAGAGAAGACGATGTGGGAGCCTCCTGGATTGCCCTCCTCTTCTGCATGTTGCTAAACATAGAGGAAATGAGAAATATGGAAGAACAAAAACAATAAGTGAACTTTGCTCCTGTCATGTCTTCCTGCTGTCCCTGGGTAAACACTGCTCTCTATGGGAGGTCATGTGAACTTGTTAGCATCCCGCCTATTCTCCAGAGAATAAACAGCCTCTGTGGGGGAGCCTCTGATGAAAAAGGCCCCTAATTTATTTAAAGCACAACTAGTGGGAAGTTGTGTTCCACCCTCTTCATCATCTCTCTTGCCTCGAACGCAGAAAGGGCTCATTGAAGATGCAGAGTGGGGGCCCTGAAACGGGAGAGGGCCATTATGAGCCCATTAACTTCCTTTTCACCGGGCCTGGCTTATTCTGAAGATGGGAGGTGGAGCCAAGGGCCAGAGAGGTTGGAAAGGGGTCGCTGATGTCACCCTCAGAGTCCAGCAGGGTCAGTCATAGTCCTGTGGTCGTCATGGTGATAGTTTAACTCCCACACCCGCCAGAACTCTATATGCCTGGATCAGGGGCTGACATCTTCCCTGTGTTGTTGTAGAGGTTCATGAGAAATCCCCAATTCCTTGTGACAATGCTTAGAGTTCAGAGATGTCACATAATACAACACTATTTGAGTTGATTTAGAATAAATGTCAGTGAATAAATAGTACATAGCCAAAATTCCCCTTTCCACACATACAGACCCTTTAAACAACAGGGAGGGAATCAGAACTCACAGAAAAGAAAATTTAGTTAATTTAATGTTATGTGAGAGCCAATGTAAAAAGGGCTTTTACCTATGACTGAAAAGGTTACATGCTAAGTGAAATATCACCATAAATGTAAAGGCTTTACCTGCGACTGCATGAGGTCCTTCGATTAATTCAAGATAAGTCTGTTTCTGGCATCAAAAATAACTGCAAAAACATAGAAAAACATAAAATTAACATTTTTCTCACCCTTCTAAATTTACAATAAGAACGTTCTGCTTAGGTAATGTTTATATGACTTGTCTAAATGCCTATTTTATGTCACTTGCAGTTGTTTGGTAGAATTAATTCTGATTAAATTAAATATGAAAGAAACTAATAAGAAATAATTTAACTGATAACCCTTTTAAACCAGCTGTCCCTCTCTGTGCTATAACTCGCACCTTACAAGCTGGCAGATGGACAACTGTTCCATTTTCCCACTCTTCTAGTATTCCTACAAGGAAAAAACACAGTCACCCACTTTCACTGTTGCTAAGGAAAATCCCACCCAAAACAATGTATGTGACTCACATTCCTAACCCTTATTCTTCCCAGTCATACAATCCCATAATAATCTGAATTTGGTAGGGTGGGTGATGGAGAGGGTCAGTTACTGAAATGAGAGGCAAGGTCCTAATCAATTGCTTCTGTTTCTACATCAAAGCCATAAAGCAGGGGTCATTAACTAAATTTGCTTGAGGGCCAGCCTGTTATTTCACAGGAGCTGCAGGGGGCCAGACTTTAAACTAAAATATAAAGTTCAAAAAATAAGTTAATACCCTCACTTTTTCTTATTATTTTATTTGATTTCTTCACACTTAAATATCTTCTCTTGTTTTCTTTTTTGAGTGAAAACTCAAAAGTTTTTTTGAAGTTGGAAAAAAACACAAAGCAACAGCTTGTGAAAAAACCATGTTTGATGTTTCAACATGATTTGTATTGTGGAAAAATAAAACAAAGAAATAAAGAGAACTACCAAATTGTCATCATTCTTAAAAGTAGACAGAATAAGAATATAACAGCTCTTCAGTTAAATAAGATTTGTTTTAGTGTTGCACAGTCATTAGCTATGAGATCTCCTAGTAGGCAAACCTGTTCAAACTGCTCACTGATTTGAAGATGTAAATATCTGTGCAGAGGATTAAAGTTTGTCATTCTGGCTAAATGAGCTCAATTTCAGTTATTCTTCAGTAATTTTAATATTTATGTTTCAACTGCCAGTTGATAATCACTGCTATGCTTTTACCATGGTTCTCTTCAACATTCGTTTAGGTAACTCAATACTGGACTTAACTTAAGCCTGACTCAAGTGAGCTCAGGTGAGCTCAAGTGAGCCTGGTTCAAGTAAGCCTGGCTCAAGAAGGCATGGGTTAAGTGAGCCTGGCTCAAGTGGGCCCGGTACAAGAGAGCCTGGCTTTACTGAGCCTGTCTTAACTGAGCCTGGTTCAAGTGAGCCTGTCTTCAAGTAAACCTGGCAACTCAACTGCTCACTGATTAACAGATGTAAATTAGATTAGGATAGTCATTACAGATAAATGAGCTCAATTTCAGTTGTCTTTGAGTCATTTTAATATATATATTTTTGTTGTTATAGTTTATGTTTATGATTATGTGCTGGGGGGGCAGAAGGAAAGCTATGGGGGGCCTAATGATCACAGTCATAAAGTAATGAGGGGGAGGCTATTTCCACTCCTGTAAGAGGCAGGCACCCTCATCTACCATACAGTACAAAAGGCATTTCAACCAGTGCCCTCCCTTTTTGTAAAACTAAAATGTCACATGAAAAATAACAATAATGAGGTCAACCATGGGGTTTGATACCTAGATTAGTTCTTTTTTGTACTGTACAAACAAAGCAGCTTGGTAGGAAAAGTAATGACCAAGAGTGTGCCTGGCCACTACAGCCGCAGAGCTGCCCAATACTATTAACTCTGATGAGTTTTCCATGAGGCGTTGCAGCTGAGCAGAGTCTATAACAGTAATGATGAGGACCTGGAGGACTGTTTTTGCTGTGTCTACAAGGTTAGGAGGCTGCTCAGAGCCCTGGCGACCGGAGATAGAGGTGATCTAGTTTTCAGACAACAATGTCACTCTGACTGAATCATCACCCAATAAACGGTGTTACATAATGGAAGAACTATGAGAACCGGATGATTGTGTCCATCTCAACACAATTACTGCTGCTGAGGCCTTGCAGAGGCAGAGCAGATGACCCATGTTCATCAAAGAATATCACATTTATTAGATAATAAGATACATGCAATAACAGAAAATAATGCCACATCTTTCTTAGACCCAGCATAATAATCTTTCTGCATAACTGCTCTGGGCATTGTGTTGCAATTCACAAACAAAGCATGGGACTCACAAAAAAACGCGAGGTCTTGAGTTAATTTTTATGTGGCCATGTGATAATATACCTTTTTTTGTGTGTGTGTAAATGTAAAGCATCTTTGTGTACTGTTGAAAAGCGCTACATAAACAAATGTATTATCATTATTATTGTGTTTTTTTTAAATTCCCATGCATTTAGAAACTCGGGCCACGTATTATTATTTTCTCACTCCATAGTACAGCATACTTAGACATTTAGAACAGGTAAAAGTGTATTAATTATTTATAAGACAGACCTAAAAAACACATTTGCGTCAAACTTTAAAAAGGAGTTTATGTGTATAGCCTCTAAATTACCTCACCCCCTTTAACTGCCCTTCTTCATTTTAACACCTTTGTAGAGGCCTGGAACATAACATCCCTGTCTCTTTACATGCCATCAGGATGAGTAAGCAGATGTCATAATATTGAGTCTGTGTCTCATTTCTCTGTGGAGCTAAATCCAACAGAGAAATCCTCCAGTGTTGCACACATTCCCTCCTTCACCGCCAGCAAACAAAAATTCTACCTAATAAGGTAAACTAAAAAAAGAATGTCTCGCTTCCGATTTTCTCCAAACATCCAGCGCATTCTTATGTAACACTAGGACAGGGCTGACCAGTGGTTGCAGCTTTTGAATGCAGTTGACTTTCAGCATGGTGAGAATGCCTTGATATTATCTCACTGAAATATGTGAACTTTATAGCCCATGTGTTTCACAAGCTGTGCAAGTAAAACCACTTTTGGTTGGCGATGTCTTTTGGGATGGAGAGGGAAAGGCCCATAAAAGGGTCTGTTCACAACTAAGAGACACAAACCTTTTTTTTTTAATCTTAGAAAGTCTTCACAAGAAAACTATTCACTGATATAACAACTCAGATTTTGGTATGACCTTCTTTCTTTCTTCAGGGAATCACATCCGGTCTCTAGACGCTTTGGGCCAGATGTTAAGCTCTGTAAATCTAAGTCTATAAAACACAGAGTATATAAATACCAATGTGAGACATAGTTAAAACATTTTGTACATGGGGGTACCTCCCTTCCATTGAAAAAGAGAAACAAGACTATTATCTGGAATTGCTGAGCCAGTACAGGCCAACTCAGCACTACAAGGCCAATGAACCTCACCACACCCGTGACTCTTCACACTTACACACATTTCCACAGCCGCGAATAGCATGAGTTTAGTGAAAAACCTGATAATATTTCTCTGATATTTTCTTACTCACCGATTTGGGATGATTACTAAACCCATAAAAAGTGATAACTAGCAGTATTTGGTGACTTTCTCCAATACAGTAACACTAGCCCTAACCTAAGATGACCTTTCTTTCCAACTCGCAGAGCTTTTTATCATTGTCCAAACAAAGACAAGGCTGTCAAGGTGACCACTTACGGCCTAATAAACAACTGTCTTATTGTTGAGCTATGTGTGACTTGGGTTTAGTGGGATGGTAAATAATTAGGGACAATAGAAACTTGCTGTAATGATCAAATCCCAAGACTTAAATTAATCAAAGGCAACGTCAAGCAATCTCCATTCATTCACTGGCTTCTACTGCTGTGTGTTTTTTGTGGTGAGCAGTTAATTATTGACTTAACACTGACTTTACAACTGCACACAGGCTCATGGATGGATCCAAATTGTATCCTGACAACAACAAAAAATAAGCCTGTTGATTGCCTAAGATAGATAACAAATTGTAACTCCTGTAATAACACTAAATTATGAGGCATATATAATATTTTAATCTATCCATTACTGCTTAACCAAACCACTACAGTCTTATCAAACTGCAGTTCCTCGTTAGTTATGTAACAGGATTGTAAAACACAAGAATCCATGGGTAAAAAAGTAGTAAGAAGGTAATAGTGTGTGCCTTTGCCTAATAAAACATAGCTGGCATTTTCTTCTAAAGTATTGAGTCATAGTGTTGTTATGTAGGAGATGTTAGAGGTCCTGTCTATGACGTTCATCAGAAAACCCTGCTGTGCGGACTGTGTGTAACTCTGCAGATGTGCGAATGCAGACAGAGCCCTTACAAGGATGTGGAGCGGTAAGTTTATGATAAGAAGTTATTGTGGGGATACACACATTTATCAGGAGAGAAGTACTTCACCTCCTTGTATGGTGTTCCCTCAGTCCAAGCAACAGGAGGAGTCAAAGTTTGTGTGCTTCTTGTCAATGGACGGGAGCTGTAAAGCTTTAGATCACACCATTCTACTTAAAGCTCACAAGGACCGTGAAGTTTTATCTGATATCTGTTCTGAGAACAAACAGAGCTCTTATAACTGAACATGCATGGATCGTTAAAGTCAAACTGCAATTGGCGAAGCACAAGGAAAACACTGAAACTGTAACATGTGAAAACTCCAACAAAGCCCCATGCCTGTCACTGTGCATGTTCAAAGCTGAGTGGAGCTTGTAGATATGAGAGGTGGCAGCTCAAGCCTTTGTAATATAACAAAAGGGAATTATAGTTAGCTGTGGAAATCAAAGTGACAGTAAAAGGGGAGCCTCTGGTGAGAGGTGGAGAGTCTCAAAGCTGGAGTAGGATGGGAAACTGTTCTGATAGGACAAATACCTCCCAGCATTAAATCTCTGATGCTAACCTGCCACTGCTCACATACCATTCTGGGCAGAGCAACGGGGGTGGCATGTGGGGAAACACTGCCCACCGAGGCTACGTTTGTACACTAGCTCTTACTCACAGTGGCTCTAGTCTCCCACAACACTGTTCCCACACTGATCACATGGGTCTTTTCAGGTGCTCTGCAAAAGCATCCCCCTAAGTCTATATCCTAGGCAGGTGTGCGGCACTAATCCGTGCTAAGCCCTGAGCGGTCAAACAGGTTACCTAACCTTGGAAACGTGAAAAACAACTGACAAATCTTAGGATACTACGATTGAAATGGTTTATGTAAGCTTTCGGTTCACAAATAGCTGTTATACGAATGTCATTACATTAAGAAAGACTACCCACCTTGAAAAATAGCGCCAACAAGTGAACTCATGCGTCCCTCAGGCTGTCAGGCAGGTAAACCACGGTATTAGCCCTTTGCCGCTACTTCTCTTAAAACTTGCCAGGACACACAATCACTCCTTCTCTCTTTCTTTCTCAGACCCTGCCCTCGCTTGGCCTGCCTCTACAGAGGACTTCCCGGTTGACAGGCATTGCCATAGCAACCTCTACGGCGCTGTTTAAAAGGCACCGTGCTCTGGTCTTGTCAGTTTGGGGGCACCTCCTTAAGTGAAGCAGTCCTATTGTTGTGATTAGGTGATAATTCACAGTGCAGGGTTAACGAAAGGGGAACAGTTTATCACGTCTCATCTCACACACTGCCCAGTGACTCCATGACACCCTTCTGAACTTTATCTATCCTGGGCTTGCCCCACTGCCTAGTGAAAGTTTAATGGTCAGGTTTCACAATAAGAGAATTAGAGCCCCTTGCCTGCAAATGTCCCACCACCCTGTGGACTTCTCTCTCATGTTAACACACACACGCGAAACTTTCAGAGACACACATCAGTGTTTGCATTTAACCTGTTCATTATTCAAAGCAGCAGTTTATGGTCAGTCAGAATTCAAATGCAGGAGGCTTTGTCAAAACACTTTCAAAAGCTTTTTCTTGCGTGGCCAAAGAAAAAAAGATTCAGTCAGTCCATAGTTGCCAATGTAGACAGTGAAACATGAAGTTGAATGTGCTGACAAGTTTGTTTTGGCAGTGTGTATTCCAGTCTCCACGTTCACCTCAGGCCTGTTTATCTCTGTGATAGAGTAAATAAAACAGGAGAGTCTTGCTACTTGTGTATTTGTGTGAGTGTGTGTGTGTGTGTGTGTGCTTCTTTGGGTGCTGGCTGTTCCAGTTGGAAATTGAAAGACTCAGCTCTTTTTAATAATTCAGCGGTCTGGCTTGGTACAGCAGATACTCATATCCATTAACCAGGCCTCTTCTTTTGCACAGGCATGTTTTTGCCAAATGGTTAAGGGGCAAGCTGTGCAGTGCTTCAGACTGTGTCTCTCAGTGAAGAGTAGATTTTCACCCTGCTGAGACCAGATCTGACACCCTGTCACTCCACAGCTAAATGAGGTAATCACGCAAGAAGCGATTACCACTTTGGCCCGGAAACGACACCTCTCCCACGCTGCATCCCTGTCTGCTTTTGTCTCATTTACCTCACTAAACAAACACAAGACTTCATCCTTTTCTGTTACACAGCAGCATAATCAGGACAACAGTGGAAACTGTGGGCTTTTGTCTCAGAAATGGACGAATTCCAGCAGACTTTTACCATACTGTAAAGGCCAGCCACTGTCCTTTTACACCAAGTACTATGAGCCAGTATGTTGTACTCATTAAAAAGGCTCCAGTGAGTCAACCTATGACATAAATCTGTTACATAATCTAAAACTACATCATTTAATGACTATAGTCCAATTTTTCCACAACATTAACTTGCCTGTATTTGGATGAAACATGAAAAAGCATGTTGGTAAAAATCAAAAGATAATAAAAACGCAGGATAAACTGATAGGAGGTCTATCTGGTTTCCTTCTGCAGGTAGTGTTCTCTGAAGTTGCACTCGTGGAATGTCTCAGAGAACAAACATAAAGCATCATGGTTTATTCCAGCAGTAAACAACATTTTGTCCCAAGACTCTGGGTGTTTTAATGGCTCATACTCCCAAGGGACCTGCTACTTGACCTTAAGATGCAAACAGTTTGGTTAACATAACCAAGCATATTAGACTGTCAATGGAGAAAAATAAAACAAGACCAAAAACAGCATGTGAAGACACAGCACGCATAACAGACTTATCTACAGTTACAGAAATGATTAACATATCTTTTTGTAAAATGCTTTTATATCCTCCATTTCCATTTTCTTCTGAGAAAATAATGAGGCACGTACACAGCAGCTTTATCTTGTTTGTTATGTTTGTTTCCACAGATAACCTAGTCCAGTCACAGAGTTATGAGAGACAGTGCGGTACTTACAGGCTTGCGTAGTGAGCTCTCGCCAGTGCTGAGGGACAGAGGAAGTGAATGAAAACGAAGGAGGCAACCTCTGCTGCGCAGTCCTCCTCCCACTGGCTTTTCTTTCTCTGTCTATGGCAAACAGGGTGCCTTTTATCAGCAATGAATGATCGAGCGTGGGTCTCCTCAATGTTAGACTGTATGCTTGAATGTGTGTGTGGGGCATGTGTTTGCATATGTGTGTGTGTGAGCATGCACTTGAAAACTCATCAGAGGGAAGGAGCTCAGTAATAGTTTCCATCCACAGCTGGAAATAATAGAGATTCCCATACAGGCACAAGCTTGACGCCAGCACCGCCCCCCAGTGTTTTACACACAAGGAAAAAGGAAGCCATTTCAATAGGCATCTTAATAAATAAGTAGGGTAATGCTCAAAGTATAATAGCACTATGTAAGGTCTTGTGTTTACCACATGTGCGGGCTTTGCTAAAGTGATGTGTCTTTAAAGGAGAATGTGTACTATATTTTTAAAATATAAATCATATGCTTTAACAGGAGTGTAAGGCCTATTATAACATCTTGTCATTGATGTGAAAGGACAGGACCCAGCGTGGCATGCTGGGTACTGGGGTTATACTTTTTGAAACAATACAGTGTTGATATATGACATGGTTTTTTATTATAAAATGACATAAATTTCACTATACATCTTGTCATATGATATTGGTGTCAGGTCTCAACAATTTAGCAGCGTCACTCTCTTACTACGGCACAAGTTCTAAGCTTCTGTTGAGCTTAGAAGAGCATTTCTGTCTCCTTCCAGCCCTGTCTTTCCTTTCCTTGCTGTGTCGATATATTATTCCCAGAGAGTCCTTTGACTTGCCCCTGAGCTGTGAATCCCCGAGCTGCTCTCCACTCAGCTCTCATCCAAGATAAATATTTAACAGCTCTGGCACCTCGTACTGCAACCAAAGGTCACATCTCTGTTAGTTTCTAAAGGAACCTGCAACTTTTGACCCAGGCCACAGCCACAAAATGCGCATACAGGGAATAAAGAATTAAAATATCATCATACAATATTTTGACATAAGAAGGAATATACATTTACTGTAATGTGGATGTGTTCTCAATCAAACTGATCAATATATTCTCATTTTAGGCAGTGGACTTCAAAGACAGCTGTACAACACTGCCCCTAAGTGGTTACCAGGTGAACTGTATGGTGGAGATATATTTTCCAAAAAGCACCGCCAGATGTCGCCACTTGCCCCAAAAGTTAAAGCTCCACTACCTGATGTTCTTTTGCTGCCTCTGTCTCAGACGTCACTCACCCCCAAAAGTAGCCTACTGACTTTTCCTCCTTTTGTTTCATTTGAAAAAAAAGTAAAACTGGAACATTTTGTCCACCACAAAATGCTAATATTACATCAAAGTGAAGTTGAGAGCTTACCGTAAACTTTAGCTCCCTCTTTACCTTCAATACAGCAATTATCTCCGCCTCGTTAAACATTACGTGATTGAATCTTCAATTTTTATCCCATTTTCACGTTGCCTCCTTTTTCCCTGTGGATGTTTTTCTTGTTGGAGGTGTTTCACTGTGTTAAAAGACATATTTAGCGCTGATTTTTTTACTTTACTGTTCTGTTTATCGGCAGCCATTAAAACTTCTTTTGACGCGAATGGTTGTGTGGACCAATAGGAGCGCTCCTTTTTCCGGAAGCAAGGTGTGATTGGCTAAATCTAGAAGAGGGGAAAAAATCAGGTACGGTCTGTTTGAGTAGTATTATAGAAATAGAGATCTTGAATGATGACTGTATGAGAATCGGAGTAAATTACATTTGACTTCGGCCATGAAGATATATCTGCATGTGTTTCTATAATTGTTCAACACGATTTCACAAAACCCGTGGCACAATCTGTTAAACTACTGTTAATCCCAATCAGGAGTCAATCTGAATGAAACAGACCCTGTAAAATTATTGGAGATTCAGAATGAATTCTTCTGTGAAAACGTGACAAAAGTACGGTAAACAATCATAAGTAACACAAATTAACACTGACTTAATTTAACATTTAACTGCTTCCAGCTATAGGTACAGTTTATACAAAGATTGTTATAAACATGATAAGGAGTACAATCTTGTCATTTGACATTAAGAATAAGTCGAGAATAGTTGCAATAATTTTTTTAATTTTTTCCACATTTTCAGCCAGTTTGTGGTAATAACTTAAACAATATTGCCTATAAAATTTTACAATTAAACATTAAATATAAAAAAATACAATAGACAAAAATAAAAATCCAACATACCATTTCACACTTTAAATGAATTAAATATTAGTCACAGATACAAAATTATTTTGCAACAATTTAACCACAATCTTCATGTCTTCACAGTCCTCCATTTTTCCAGTATGTACACCTATTAACATTTTCTGTCTTTTTACAAGCTGCTTTATAAACTGAGGATTACTGAGCGGCGATTGGTCTACCACGGATCTTCTGCCGACACAGTGGACATGTGCCAAACTCCTCCATAATTCTGATGCTGCAGTTGGAGCATAGACACCGGTGACCACAAGGCTTCACAATAATCCGGGCCTCTTTTTCTAAACACACCACACATTTCTCACAGCTGTCTTTGTCTGCAAGTGAAGAACAGAAACCACATTTACAAAGACAATTCATTGAGCCAGCTAATCAAACATGTACGATATGTTTTTGCTCTACCTTCTGGAGTTCTTGTGTCCAACAATGGGATGTACTCATCTCTGTGTTCAAAGCTCGGAGCTGAGGGGATTGCACTTTCCCATTCTAGTGGAACACAGGATTTTCTTGTGCGAAAGAATTCTTTTTTCACTGAACCTGTAATCGGCAGCAGAGAGACAGTTTACTACACTTGACAGAAACTGAAGAGAGTCAATAAAGTTTAGATAATGGTACGTAGATAAACGTACCCAAAAGTGTGATGGCACACGTCTGACCGTACACATCTATCATGGCCCACAGTGGTCGGCTGATGTCCACGTCTGTTAACACCTTCTTCTGAATTCTGTTGTTAATACACACACGCAACGAGCCTGTGTCTGAAACCCAGAACTCCAGCAGTGATCCCTTTCTGACCAGGGAGCTCTCTACTGGAGTAGCCCAGTGTCCTGGGGTCTCTGTGAGGCAGGGGATGGCCATGCAGGGCAGGGGGGCAGCTCTGGCTGAGGGGGGCACATTAGTGAAGCCCACTCTGATTGCTCCAGCCCAGTGGAGCTTGTGTTTGTCTATTCTTAGACGGATCCTCTCCTTGACCCTCACGGTGCGGGAGCTGAACACCAGACCATTCTTAAAGGTGCTTGCAGAGCGCTCTGCACATTGGCCATGCTTGCTTATACGCACACACTCACCCTTGGCTTGAGTGTGGAATGCCAGTGGTCCCAGGCAGTCTACACTGTACCTGTGCACCTCTTTAATCCCTGCAAAACATGGATTCATTTTGATCAGTAATCAGATGATGTAACTTTTCATTCACAACTTTATATCTTTATTTGTGATAAGAAGAGCTGTGAGGAGTAATTACTAAGACACAGAAGTGACAAGCCTTATCTTGTGTATTAACTAACTGCACATGAATCACCAGTCATATATACTGTTACAGTAAGTGTGTCAAGGCTATTGCATTTTACATTGAATTTCCAGGATTTCCTCACCTTTAATACCTCATAATAAAAAAGGTGTATATATAAAAAAGGAATTTTCTAACAGCTCTGTACATCTTTTGCTGTTAAATATTATCATTTAACTGACTTGACAGCTCTTACCATGTCACACACACAATTTAACCAAATATGCATCTGACAAAAATATATATAAATAAATATTATTTGAAATATATTACTTATACAGTTTCATTAACATTACTAAAATTAATTAAATTATCAAAATGTAATTAAAAAAAAGATTAATTACATTTCAGCTTTCTTTTCTGTAAAAATAAACTGATACTACAACACTTTCTTTCTTTCTTTCTAAAAAAAATTCTTCTTAGACAAATAATAAAAATGATTTTAAACATTAAATAGCATCTTACCAAAGCACCTGTTGATGTGACCGCTGTCGTTAATCATGTCGAAGATGAAAGAAGGACTTGTCTTTGTGTTGATGAGCAAGGCTCTTCTTGCGTTTGTGTGTAGCTTCAGGTGTCTTCACGTGAAGACGGTTGGCCTCTTATAAGTGTGCACATGTGCCGGTCAAAACAAAAATATTGCCCTACATCACATGCAAAAGAGAAAGAGGAGGGACTGAGGCAAAAAGGGGAGGAAACAACTTTTGGAAAATTACCCAAACCTATGAGTTATCAGAGTTGGCTCACTGCCATGTCATTTCTTTTTTTCTTAGGTTTCTGTTTGACACAGTAGAGTAAATGATTATTCTAACAAGGTAAACATTCAGTAGTCAACGCGATTACTGTAAGTAATGTAGGCTCACAAGTCGTTTCACTTTCAATATGATTCACCATTTCACATTAAACACAGTTTACAGCAAAACTAGCAAATTACAGCAAATTAGTTTTTGAAACACAAGTTATCAGGGGACTTTCAGCCTTGATCATGAAAATATTTCAACACAGACACTGCAGTTTGCTATTTGTAATTTATAATCTATTGTAACATAAAGTGCTAACTGTTATAGAAGATATTGATTTTCAGAACAGACAACCTTTGTGGTATTAATGTGTGTCTGTTTACTGTGTCCTCTTTTTGGTAAAAACACAGTTCAGTGATCTACAGTGTATTTCTACTTGTAAAAGAGTCCTAACCTTTGTCTTGTTTAGTTCCTGTAAATTACATTGTTGAGTGCTCAAAAAGTAAATATACCCATTAAATCTAGAAATGCATCATACATCACTAAAATTGTATATTTCCTATTTCAAATACAAAGGTTTTATTTAATAAAACACAAATGCATAGTTTTGTGATGACATCTGTTCTGGAGAATGTCTGCAAGACACATGTGGCCGCACTCCCCTCAGCCCCCAATGGATGGTCATCCTGGTCATGTGACTAAAGCAGGAAATCATGTGAGTTCATGTGGTGACATCATCACTCTTGGAAAGTTACTGGGACTTACTTCTGTATGACTAATGCACATCACATGGCTTTAACTTAGAAGTGGCACCGCAGTCGTACACTCTGAAGGTTCGAGAGCATGCAAACAGAGATAGCCTGTGTTTGACTACAATATCTATAGAGGAATAGTTCCCTAGTCTTTTATAGGATGAACATTGTCGATATAAATAACAAGTGGTTTTCACTGTGTCACTTTAAATGCAGCACACAGACATTGTGTCAAACAAGGAATTTCTGTAATTATTTTCTAAATCCGACAGCTAAATGCCGTTAGGGGTCGCGGGTGGCTGGAGCCTATTCCAGCAGATTTGGGCCCTGGGCAGGGCCTGGACAAGTGACTATGAATTCAATATAAATATTCATTCACAACTTTATATCTATGATATGAAGAGCCGTGAGGGGTAATTTTACAAACACACAATAATTCCTACCTCAGAACTGACAAGTCCCATCTTGGATTCTTAGATATCTTGGACCTTAACCATGGACAATGGCCAGTTGGTCCTAGGGCTGACACTTAGACAGACACTCATTCACTCTCACATTCATTCAGTAGTGGTTGCCTGTTGACCTATATATGCATGTCCTTGGGCGATGGGAGGAAGCTGGATCACCATGTAAACAAAGGCTGGTGTGAGCTGGGGATGTTTGAGTTTGTCAGAATAAGCCAAAGATGTTTTTCCTTTTTTGTCATTTGAAGCAATTTGAACAAATAATTTAGTGGCACACCATTGTATTCACAAGTGGCTGTATCTCTTGAATGGAATTTAAACAGGCCAAGGAAATAAAAAAATAAAAAAATCAGAAATTTGAGAAGAATGACTGAGGAAGATGCAATAGTTGCTTTTATCACTTTTCTTAATGACTGTGTATTGTCAATTAAAAAAAACTATAATAAAAAACTATAATACTATAAATATAAACTAAATCTCGGGTTCCTCAGTGGCTCACCTGATAAAGTGCATACCACATGGGGGAAGTGGCCTGGCCCGGCCCAGCCTAGCCCGGCTCAGGCCTTTTTGCTTCATATCTTTCCCCTTTCTCACACATCCAAAGGTTAATATGCCCCAAAAAAAAATCATTTCAAAGTATTATTTTTGTAAGTTTTTATTTCTATTATATTGTTCATGTTCTTGTACTCATGTAAAGTGTGATTAAAATTAAAAAACATATTTCACTCAGGTACAGAGCAGCTGTGTTTCCTCTGAGGTCTGGGCTCAGCTGCTTGTGCTGCATCACTTGGTCAGACATGGCAGGCCATCAAAAAATCAACTTGTTCCCACTCCACCTGTTCAAAAAACTATTAATCTGCTCCCTTCCAATAAAAGGCTTGGCTTGCACAGAAGAGCCAATAGAAACCCTTTAAAGCACTGAGACCCAAGCCAATCCCAGGCTGCATTCAAATGTAGCCCGTCTTTATCAAGGTGCCACTCCAATTCCACATCCCGCTTATTCATGATATCTGAGGTGCAAGTCTGCAGGAGGTACGCACCTTTAGGACTACAGTGAAATCTTTGTTAAGGGGCTCATCTGATATGGGGCCAGTGGGGCTGCAATTAATTTAAGGGCCAAAGTGTGGGTTCCTTTGCTGTTGTTTGGTTATGATTTTGTAGGCATTTGATCCGGTTCCTGTGACAAGATTAAAACTGAGGACTTCAGTTGTTGATTTAAAGGATCTAGCAAGAGCAGGTACACTGCAGACGCCACCTAAGGATAAGAGCCGGGCCCTTTTTCTAACTGGATCTTACTGCATTTTTGGGATACTAAGACCTGGAGCAAAGTAGTTCCCATGGATCCAAACATCCAGGGATCCTTTCTCTTCAACAACAGCCTCAACCAGTTTTCCTCTGACCTCAAGGCTCCAGTGTGCCAGTACTCAGTGCCCAACTCTTTTTACAAACTCAACCCGAGTCTGAACAGCCAGCTGCCACCCGGGACGCCCCACGGCATCAGCGACATCCTGAGCCGCTCTATGGTTGGAGTGGGCTCCACAGGCACCGGCGCCCTGCTGTCCGGATATGCCCCCATGGGCGGCTTTGCCCCGGCCATCTCCAACACTCCTGTGTATTACAACCGAGACTACAACTCGTCACTGGGCAGCTTCAACAAGCCAGCCACAGATTGCCCCATGAAGGGGCGCAGTGTGGGCTGTTGGGCCGAGAGCAGCTGTGAGTGGAGGACGGCACGGCAACAGTGCACCAACAGTGAGTGTCACCCTCCGACCGGGACCCATGCTCACCATACGTTCATCATGTTTGAATGAAACAAGTTTCTCCGCTCTTTAATCCAGAAAATTAATACATGCAAAGAAAAATACTTATCATTCATAATCTTTAATTCAAGAAAAAATGTTATTCTTCTTTGTTTTCTCTCAGGAATGTTTACAGATGTGTGTTTAAAGGTTAACTAAAGCTAATTGTATGTAAATTTATGACCACAACAGTAAAAGTCTCTGGTGATCAATTGATTGGTTTTTGATGGTATTTATTGCTCATTGAAATGCTCCAATTAAAGTACTGTCACTAAGATTTGAAATAAGTATAAAAAGAGCATTTATTTGATGCAGGTGTATCGCAGGACTCTGTGTATGACATGACAATATGACATGACACATCACAAAATGTTAAAATGCTTTGTGTTTGGGATGTTTTCAGGCAGTGGTCCTCTCGGGGACATGAGCAGCAGAAAGAAACACACCAGGCCGACGTTCAGCGGACACCAGATATTTGCACTGGAGAAAACCTTTGAGCAGACAAAATACTTGGCTGGACCTGAGCGAGCCCGACTGGCCTACTCACTGGGAATGACTGAGTCGCAAGTTAAGGTAAGACCAGTTTAAGTGAGAAACGTGTGTATTCCCACGTCTGAGAAGCATAATAGAGATAGTTGTTATACTTGTACATGTAAACCACACTCATCAGCTGTGTTTTTTTTAGGTGTGGTTTCAAAACCGGCGCACCAAGTGGAGGAAGAAGAGCGCATCCGAGCCAAGTTCCACACAGGTGAGCCACGTGGGACAGAGCGGTGAGGCCTCTGATAATGAAGTGGAGGATGAGGAATACAATAAACCCTTGGACCCAGACTCTGATGATGACAAGATCCGACTTCTGTTGCGCAAACACCGCAGAGCTTTCTCTGTGCTGCGCCTTGGACCGCACCACGTCTGATATGCACTGCACACAAATCACTCACAGGCCTCTCCACAGACATGCATGCTGTAATGTTGTCAATCAAACGAGTTGGGATAAATGAAAATTAGTTTGGATACTGTGTTTAATCCCTGAGATGTGGAGCATGTTGTGTTCAGCCAATCAAACGCAGCAAATGATAAAAGACTCTACTTAAACACTTAGGGGTTAATGCTACTAATATATAGAACATTATGTACTGGGCAGTTTTGTAAAAAAAAAAAAAAGATGCAAAAATACATTAAAAAAGATGCATGATGCTATTAAAATAAATTAATAAAAATGAAGTATCACAATTATATAATTGTCCTCCTTCCTCCGTGAATCCTATTTCTTTTAATCAATGATGTGTAGATATACATCTGGGGCATAAGCTCTTGCATAGTGAGAAACTGAGTAAATCATTCGGCTGTAAACAAATGCAACACAAGGATGCACAATACACATTATTTTGAGGTTGTGTGGGAAACAAACATGTCTGCTACTGTCTGTTTTAGATACATAGGCCAAAAAAAGAATATGTGGGTGTTATTATTTAAATGTCTTTAACATGTCTTGAGTTGTTTCTTTTTAATCATGATTTGATCTTAAAGGACTAGTGTAAACTCATTGGTCCACACTATTTTGTCTTTTCTAATTGCGTAATCACTGTGAATGTAAAAATGAAACTGTAAGTTAAACATATAGACACTAAAGAGGAGTACAAAGGTCAAATCTGGTGTGATTTACTCTGGTGGTACGGCCTAATTGAAGACAATGACCCCCACAAGCCATTTAACATAAAATCAATAGCAACAGACAATCTCATTCACCATTTAGACTCCATATGGTTCAGGCATGTCTCACAACTAAGATGCATGACTCTGTCACAAAATGTGATAAAAATACAAAAAGGGATAGAATAAGGAGAAGTATTTTGTTGCAAACTTGCAGTTGCTTTGTCAGAAAAAAACCGCACACCTATTGTAGTACATATGTAATCCAGTGTGTTATTGAGGATTTATTTATTGATAATAATCAGTGAATATAATTAAATGAGTAATTACATTACATGAGTACAATTAGTTCATATTTTAGCATGCACTGTCAAGGTAGAGTTTAGTCCAAATCTTTTCCCATAATATAATTCAGTTTCATTTCAACAAGTTATTCTTGGACATAAGTCACATAAGGATAATCCCTGAAGCATTGAGCCATTTGGTACTTTCCCTAACCAAACAGGTTTATCAGCTTCACTTTCGAAATATTTTTTTCTGATCATGTATGAGGCTTCTGATCATGTATCAGCAATAACACCTGGGCATTATTTAAGTAATTTATTTACAAAAGTGATTGTTTTTTACATTGTAGTGTTTGTCTGCGGTAGATAAGGTAAATGGACCACACACACACACACACACACACACACACACACACACACACACACACACACACACACACACACACACACACACACACACACACACACACACACACACACCGGCACTGATGAATATTATTTTATAGAATGTTGTCAACCCTTCAGTCTTGTTAAAAAATGTAAATAGGAATCTCAGTAATCTGTGCATGAGAATAATTGTTTTTGTGATGTGCCATCCAACTGTGTAAGACAAACAAGTTTTACAAAAAACAACCACCGAGACTTCTACAAAGTTCTTATTAAAGAAAAAAACAAAACATATATTTGCATATTTAACAGCACTCGAGCTAATGCTATAAATCAAAGAGCATGAGTGCTAAACAATAAACAATGTATGCTGTTAGCAGTCGAGTTTGTATGCAAAAATATTGGCAATGAATAATGTGTGTAATTACAACATTTAAACAATGGTGGAATAAAGCACTTTGTTTTAATGGATCAATATCTGTAATACAGAAAAATAAATTGTATTTTTTTCTGCAGAGGGAAAGGTTTTTAGGTTTTGTTGTTGCCAAATACTCACATTAACGGTTATTACACAACCAGTTTCACTAATTATTATTAAAAAAAAATTCTAATGCATTTTAATTCACCTAAGGATATTGACATGTGCCAAGACAACTGGACATGAGGAAAATGGGTTTTACAAGTCACATTAATAGACATCTACTGCTACACTGAAAAGGTTTTATACCGATTGATAAAATCTGCACAGGAATCAACTTGTGTTTGATTGCATCAAACCAGTTTACAACATGAAAATAAATATTTAAAATATAAACAAAAATTAAAATATAAACACAGTGAGTAAATCACTTCAATTCAACACTAAAGTCAATGGCTAAAAAAATGTATGTATGTAATTATTGGAGGATCACATTTATGAACTATAGTGACAAAAATTAAAGGGACCTGGCAGAGAATCATTTCACTCAAGTCCTTAATATTCTCATTTGGTCCCTTGTTTAAAAGCTTGTATGCTTGTCCATGAATTAGGAGAAGTCTCTAGGCAGGGCCTTCTGTCTTGTAGCCGTTGAGTGAGTTTTAGTTGAGAACCATACAGTTGCATCAGTAATGCTGTTGTAGTGTTCCTTGTATGAAGACCTGCACCAAGCACACACAAACTGTCAGTCAACTGACAGCTCTTTACAATAATCACTAAAGACATGCATTAAGGGTAATACCAGGAAAATAGAACATTTTGCTTGTGTGAATAATGAAACAAATAGACCTCTTTTCATGAACATGAATAGGGTCACTTAGACCTGCGTGCACTGGGAGGAAGGGGAAGTCCACTACATTTTTATCTCCTGGGAAAGGAACATAGAGGATTACGGAGCAACAAAAAATGGTAAAAATGTGTTTTTTACCTTAAAGAAAAAATACAAATAAATTCAATTTAATTGTGGTGGAAATATCAGTATATATGCTGACTTTGCTAAGAAGAAGAAAATGCCCGCACAGCTGCAATATATGTAGCTTTTAAACTACAGTTAGTGAGGCATAGGATTACATGGTCCAATGTGTCACATAAAACATTTTAAGACCTATAGGTTGGTCAATTGTTTTGGTAGATCTAATCATTCTGCATCCTACTTGAGTGGTGTGCTCATGGAAAAGCAATAAATCCAGAGAAAAAGAAATTTAAATGGCAGAGAAAACAAAATCATGACCGTAAAAATGTCAATATCCTGTCCAGCACAATATATGTGTCTCAGGCCAGCCATCAGTGTGGTAATTATTGAAAAGCAGCTCAGAGATGCACTTAGCATGTGGCCACGGTGAAAGTGGAGAGGATTCAACAGACATAGATCAGTGAAAGGTGCTGATAGACTTAAGTCCAATGACAACAGGCACTTTTGTCCAGTAGCCACTTCATCTTAGTTCATATCCGAACTCCACTGGGCTCGCTCCGGTTATGGCTCTCCAGGGACACAGGGCCAGATTACTGTGATCACTCTAAACATTGACCTCCCCTCTGGCATCACCACAAAGACACTTATACATGCTGTAAAGTATACACACAGTGGCATATGCTGTTACCATTGAGAACGATCGGAGTCAATGGCCATTTGTCTTCAATGCAAAGAACAAGAAAACTGGCTAAAAGAAAGAAAGAAAGATTTGAGTAATTAGATGGTGAGTTTATTTGTTTGTACAACATCCATAAGAGACTTCAAACTGTTACCTTATGGTCTCCCATGCAGACATTAGGACCCACTGTGTTGTAGGCCAAGCAGTTCTCACTGTCTTCTCTCTGGGAAGATATTTTCCAAATCAGGATAGTGTGAAACATTGACAGTAAAAAAACGTCTTTTGGTTGAGACTCACTGTGTGCAAGATGATGTCCTTGGCGCTGTGTGACATCAGGATGCGATCGCACCAGGCCGGACAGCGAGTGTTCATATACTGAGTTGGTTTAGTGTAATCCTCACTGTAGGGATAGCTGAGACAGAAAGTAGAGAGGGTTAAAGTGTTTGAGAAATAAGCAGAACGTGACTTTGTTACAGTTCTTACCTGGGTGGAAACTTAATGTCCTCTTCCCTAATGACATCATGAAAGGCTGTGACTTCTTTGTCATATTTTAAAAGCTAAAATAAAAAACACATCGTTAAAGGTTGGTAAAGGTGAAGCACAGCTCAAGTTATAATGCTAAACTACTGTATTGAGTGTGACCTTATTTCCTGACGAGGATATGTCAAGCTATTACCTGACAAAGTGTGTACACTACAGCTAAGATAAAAAATCTAATCAAAAAACATCAGATTGATGGCTATGGGTCTATTGTGCGTTTACATCCAGGATAGAGATCAGTGTGGGTAAAAGATTCCGTTGATTTCTTACTGCTCTGCCATTGTCTTCTCTAAAAACTGCCTGATGGAGATAGGCAAACGATTTCTCCTCAATGTGTAGTAACACCTGCAGGTCAAACAGTCATAAGCTCAGAAAAGGTAGTGTTTCAAAAGAAAAAAAACCCAAAAACTTAATTACCTGGTGATTGTTGTCTTTCTCCTCGCAGATAATTTTCTCCACCTCATTACTGCTGTCTTTCTTCACTCTCTGAACCTCAGCTGATGTGGACAGATGCTGCTTGCAAAGTAAAAATGGGTTAATTTTAATAAAACACACAAAGTCATGTGACTTGTGAGCCAAAATTCACAGGCTACCTGAATAAGGCTGAGCGTATCAAGACGGAAGTTAAAATCTCCAAATAGGAAAAAAGGCAGGGGAGTGTGGTGGCTGTCTGATATCCTAAAAATGATAAGATAGTATTTGTTTTTTTTTTGCAAAACAGTTTTACAGATACAGAGAAAATGTAATTTATAGCTTTCTCAAATACCTAGTCAACCAGTTGCCATTAGTTCTGTACATTCAATAATAATTTACACAATATAGTTTGAATGTATTTTGAGGTCTAACCTGTTAATGACATATCGAAGAGCGTTTTTGCGGTTGGCGGAGTAAATAGAAGGACTGGAGTTGCAGGCAATCAGGTTGGAGGCATCATGAAAGAGGTGGACATTGACCAGGTCTAGACCTCTGTTAAGAATACACAGGACCACAGTAAATGAATACACCTAAACCACTCATGCGGAAGTTATAATGTTTTTATTATATGCATCTAATATAAGTCATAATGAAAGTAAAATATCATCCATATATACACATACACACATATTATCACATTATCATTTATTATTTCTATGACTTTATGTGGAGTGTAAATTATACTAGACCTGGACTGTTGAGACAGAGAGGGCTGAAACACAAAGTCCTCCAACATATTGCTTTATCGTGTGGTTCACTATGAAGTATGTAGTGCACATTGCTGCTTTGCTATTGTTTTGTATTGGAATTGAGCCTTAAAAGACATTTTTAATTAAAAAATATACAATATTTGATTTGTTTTATGTCAGATGGCAATTTGCAAATCACCCCAAAAAATTACTCAAAAACTACTCAGCCCTAGTGAGGACTGAGAACCATAGATAAAGGTCACCAAACAAAACAATGAAAAAACTATTTAGGAATGTGAGTGTGTGGTACATACTGGTTGTGTATGATCCAGCGCGTCCTCATGAAGCCTTTTCGGGACCATTTAAACTGCAACACAGACAAATGAGAGTGAGTCAGTAAACAGCAGTGAGCTGTGTCTTTGAGGGGCCAAACAGATAATTATTGATCCTTTCGTGTAATTTGTCTCATCTCCCTGTCAGAGCAGGCAGACAGCGCCTGCTGCCCCAGAAGACTCATTTGTCCCAACACCTCCCTTTCGTCCCAGTGTACCCCTCCCATTACTAACATACACACATCACAAACAAACAAATCGATGCATGCACAAATGCACAGTAATGTGAATATACTTACATCGGGCCAGAAATTCTTTGGGAATTTTTCTTTCTCCACCGTGGTGACCCCGTCCAGGGAGCCTGTGTACTTGTTCTGCCCCGACACAGGTTTAAAATCCTTCACTACGATGCAGTGAAAGGGAGAGGGGAGGTGAGAAGAGTGACATGTAAAAGAGTGAGAAAACATGCAAACAGCAATCAATAAACTGGTGTTAACCTCATCAGAGTGGGATACACGATGAGAGGATCTATAAGTGAGACATTAGGCAGCGTTTGGCAGACAACAATCGGTTCAGGCCACAGAGCCAGTGGCAGCTCCAGGATGTTTATGGTTCTTCCATAAGCGTTTCTCAGGAGCTTTTTCATGTATAACGTGACTGGACTATGCAGCAGGAAAATAAAGGCTTCCCTTTAAATCCAGGTTCTTTCATTTCAGGCAAATGTCCAACCAGTAGTGCTCGCCATCAAACTGACATTTTGAATGAAGAAATATGCAGCAATTCCCAATCATTAACACATCATGCACCAGTCATACGCAAAATTGTCCTAGGCCCTTTTGCTCCTGGGGGAAATTATGTTCAATCTTTAATATTTCTAGTTTTTCAAGGAAATGAAGACATTAATATTGCTGTTTCTTTGAAAAACAGACATTTTATAAGAGAAAGGTTTTACCATTAAAATCATACTGAAAGATGTTTTTCAGTGTCTTGTGGATGAAGTACATGCTGCCCAAAGCCTGCAAGAATAAGAAAATAAGGAACCAAAATTAAAGTGTTATTATACACAATAAACAGTCTATTAAGTGTGTGTCATATACTGAAAAAAGAGCAACATAGTAGTGAATAAATGTCTATAATAAAGGCATAGTATGTCAGCTGTTATGTGGGCCTTATGTGACATTAGAGTATGATTTACAGATACTGTTAAACAAACAAAACAACAGAAAATACAGCATGAACACATGGGCACACAGTACACACTGCCTCTCTCTACACACTTCAGCACCCAATCATCCCTGACATAGGCTGACAATTTTTAATGTACTAACTGCCTGCTCCACTGATCTGATTAATCATGCCCCGTGAGATCAATAAAGACAGAAAATTAAAACAATTTAAAAGGTATTAAGCAGTAGGCCTGCTGTCTGCCAATGCTGCCTCTGTGACTGGGGGCCAAAGAAAAATCAGCTGGTGCGGAAAAAGCTAAGGGCGTGACGGAGCACTGTGTGCCCCTCACCCTCCACCGTCTAACACAAGCATGAGAGATCTCTCCCTGAAGAGATCATTTATCTGCAGTGCCAAAGGAATTCTCATTTCATAAAATAGAAGTGCCTCTTTGATCAGCTCCAGTGACCGATAATTAGTGACCGACTTGTCCAGACTAAGTGAAAGATTCCAGACAGACGCCTGAACAACCAACCCTACTGTATTAAGTCAAAACATCAAAAAATTTTACTTAAACCAACTGTCAGCACAGTAGAATTCAAATAACAATGCTATGATGCTGTCATAAGTAGCAATACAAACCTATCATTAAAATAATGTGTCTTAGTTTGCCTTGGTTTATGTTGGTCTTTTTAAAATCAGAGAAAGTGCACATGCAAACAGTCAAACAGAAATACACATTCGCCTCCACATACTCCGCCAAACACTGATCTTCATCAATCAGGTTTGTGCACAGTTTAATAAAAAAATATTGACTTACAAGTGATTTTTTATCAAAACACCATTTGTACTGGGTATGTACGCAAGTCTGCCCCCTCTACTTCAGCAGCGAATGTGAAAGGACAACTCCCCAAACCGACTCTTGGCCATATAACTGATGATCCACAGCCAAGGGGAAACAAATTGAAAATCAATGCAGGTGGCACAGACGAAATGAGAATGAGACATTGTGGTGATGGTGGGTGGGTGGGGGCTGCAAGCCTCTCCGGGCAACTAGTGGAGGGTGCAGAAGACTTGAGCGCAAGGGAAACTTAGTCCCAGCTGTCTACTGACCCCCTCACGATTTATTTATTGTGCACAAATGGCTGGGATCAATAGTTTTAATCTAGAGTTTAATGCATTGACTTTGGCCTGTCTCCTTACACCTGGCCATTGACGTTTGCCTTTTACCTTCTGCACCTCTCTGTACAGCTGCAAAAATTGACCCCTACTGTCATTTATCCAATGTGAAGGTATCACCTGGGAGGAGTAAGGGTTAATAGTTTGAAAAATCCCCTCACATATGGGGCAGCTAGACGATAAAGACAATTACAGAAACAGCTCCAGATAACCCTAACTTTACTCGTCTCAAGGAGTTAATGGAGTGTACGAGGTCAAGTTAAAAAAGTTGTCTTTCATAGCAAAAGGAAGATTATGGCCAATGATCCGAGCAGCGTCCTTGCACTCACAGCCTCATGCTTTTGTAGAGTCTGACTTTGGATTAAAAGATAGACGAAGATAAGAAATGTCGGCCGCCACACATATAACTTAACAAACCAGTCTTTAAAAACATTTCCTCTGTCTAGGCCCAAACAATGTAACCAACAACATAGTTTCATACTACATCTTAGAGATCTATGTGGGATTAAGGCTACAGACAAAAAAAATAAATAAAAAATCCCATGCACGTGTGCACAAAAACAACAACAACAAATCCAATCACAACAAGATCACATTCTGCTCACCTAGTTCCCTGTCGACAAACTTACTGCTATGTCATGATTAGAACTGTTTAGGAATAATAATTGTGATGTGAGCTCAATTTTTCTTTCTCAGAGTAGGGGTTACACAAAGAGACGGTTCTACCTACAGTGAATGATGAGTGTGCAGTTCTCACCGTGAAGCTGTCCTCAGCTTGAAACCGATTGTCTACATATATACAAACCCTATCAAAATCTCGCATTTCTTCACTGGTTTCAATGCTCCTGTAAAAAACGGAATAACAAAAATAAGAAGAGGTGCAAAATGTTTGAAAGTAACAAACAGAATATGTGCAAAAATCCACAATTGAATATGTCAGCGACTGCCTTATTGATTATTTTAAATTTCTTTGTTTTGTTATGGTGCATTTAGACTATACAACTACTTGTTAGGTCTTCCTTGTTAAAAAAGAGGCAATATATGGTTTGAGTCTGCAAGAATGGACATGTATCAACATCCCCACCTAGTGGTCTGTGTCCTATTGTGCATCTTTTTAGTACGTTTGCAGCTTCTCCCTACAGTTAACAGCAGAGAGTGTTGAAATGCACAGATTGTTTTTGTTATTTATGTTTTGTCGACATAAACAAGGTCTTGAGGGTCATAGTAGGACATGAATAAAACAATGCTGGTCTAATATATATAAGAAATCTAACAAATTCAGGTATTCTGCTTTAATAAATTATGGTTTTACTCACAAAATGATATAAAATTAGGTCTAATCCATTAAACAAAAGGTAACTGGTTGCTACAAAATTTAAAAAAAGATGAAGCCTGCCGAGGGTGCACTCAGAAGTCAGAGGAAAAATACAGCAAATCTTTAGAGTAACCCAGTACTCAAACTTGTAAAAAAAATCATGCACAAGGAAGTGAAAGTTTGTAAAGAAACAAAAAAGCATAACATGTTTTAAAAAGTCTAATCCACTCCACTTTTTATGTATTATAGACGTAAACAGTTGTACCTAAAGAAGTTCTCAGCATAGCCCATGTTGGCTATGTAGTCTTTTCCTCCAACCTCCTGAAAGTGCAAGGCAATGAACTGTGGTCGGTAGTTATGGATAGTCTATAGTTGGAAAGAAGAAGAAGAAAACAACAGTATTATGACTGAAGTAAACAAAGAATTAATCTGATACTCCATATATGTATTTAACACTAAGATGACTTCCAAGACAAAAGGTCAAACTTACTTTATACAGCTCCTTTAACCACTGACTTTGAATTTCACCCACCTAGTAACGAAAAAAAAAAATCAGTGTACTGAAATAACTTTTCTTAACATCAAACCAATGCAAGAAAAGTGATGTCACCTGAGGGCAGTGCAACAGGCTATAAACACCAACTTGTTTCTAGGTGTATAAACGTGCAACCAAGCACGTGCAACCAAACAATGACAATCTTCCGGAGATGAAAGAAGCTGGAGCTAAATACACTTATAGTATGTAGCTAGTGAAAGGTCAGAATTAATTTGATAAAAATAACCAAAGTCAGCGTTATCAATCACATAAGCAACCAAATGTGCTGGAAATAACTCTCTACAGGAAAAACAAACAACTGCACGTCATGAATTAATTTGTTCCAGGATCTAGTGTCATTCAGAAGAAACAGGCCCTACCATAATCTGACTGTCCATTCATCTTCTCATAACAAGGTTTCATTTTACATGGCCACTCTGCGGATGCATACTGTAAAACAGGTATGGGGCATGCGGGTGTCAGAAAACCTCACACTCACAATAATCTGCCAAAGGAGTGTGTGACTTACTCAACAAACTCTTCCCTGTTAGATCTCCACTTTCCTGGAACATTATAAACAGTAGAGGCTTTGGTATGGTTTATTTGTGTGTTCTTTCTGTTGTCTGAGTGCTGTGCAGCTGATCATTTTACACAGACCAACAAGATGCATAATTTATTAAAGGGTCACAGCAGTAGGACTACTATAACTAACTGTAATATGTGCGTTAAACCGGTTTCAGTCACTTTTCAATACAATAAACACTATGTTCATTACAACAAATCTACTTCATCATAAATATGTGAAAAGAAATATCCCTGAGAGTAATATAGAATCTTACAATGACTTTGCATTGCATTTGCATGGCAGCATGTCACAGCACTAACTGCTGCTGAGGCAATGTAACCTGAAAGAAAATTCTGTAACACACAATGTACTCAAAAAAAAATTGAATGTCAAATTAAATTGATTCCCTCTTTCTTCTTCAGGATTTACTAGCTTATAAAATATGTATAAAACAAAATGCACAATGAAAAGCTGCTATAAGTACAATAAGCCATTTAATGTATTTACTTATCAACAGGTCATTTACAGACTACACAAACAAGTTTTTATCAAATTTAGCAACTGTTTTGAATGAAATTGTTAAGCCACAGGCATGACATTAAACAGTATTAATACTTTCTATTGCACTTCATATTTTACAAATATACATAACAAAATTTTCAGCTATAAAGTACGTTGTTTTGGTAACGTTTCACTTCTGTCTATTGTTTCAGATGACACAAAAAGACAAAGCAAGGCATGGGTCGAGAACTGACACGACAGATAAACAGCTAGCATTAGGACTTATCCTGTGACGTGCTTAAGGTCTTGCTCTTATCCCAAAGGCTGGGCAAATGTTGAAGACGCTGTTTACAGAAATAGTGGGGCCTGAGTCAGTAGAAAAGCTGCGGTCCCGAGAGGAAGATACTAATCTGCTTACATTTCTCCCACAATGGGATGTGACTTTTTTTTTTTTTTCATTAGAGACAGAAACGGCAGTTGGAAAGTGGTCCTCAGCCAAATTTCCATGAGTCAGTGAACCTTCCTTCCCTATGTGACATCTCAAGTTTTATGCAAAGGAAAAACAAATCATTTGAATTCACTGCATATAAATATCACTGATTCCAAGGCAACCCTCATCTAATCTACATCCCTCACTTGACCCTTATTAGAGTTGAAAGTGTTACAAATGAAGAGACATTTGAATGGGTGGATACAGTCAAATCAAATCTGTGACCACCTTTAACTTTCTCTTCTTTTATTTTTGTGGCTCTTGTGTTTTTTGTCTATTGATTGTGTGTTATTTTATGTTACCTGCCTGGGGACTGCTGACGGAAACAGTCACATTTACAGCTGTGGCATTTGTTACAGATGTTCATTAAAGTGCATTGTCCCTATTAAATAAATAAATCAAACAATTCAAATAAGTATAAAAATATACTAAAAGTACACCCACATAAATTAAACTGGCTGCTACAACTATATTTTCATAAGTAGGCCTATTAATCAATGACACTGGTCACGTGACTTGTAAACTTACGCATTCTGGACAACACAGCCTCGTGTTTTACCCAGAGAGAGCGGCTCAACACTGCTTTGGACACATGTTACTGACAGCTGACAATGAAATATGGCAGAGAAACCCGATTTTATGCGCAGCAGAGTTGGAAAAGACTCTTCTTTACATAAGAGTCTAGACTAGAGGAGTGCGCAACTGGATTCACGTTCACAGTAACCAAGCAACAGGTCCTAAAGCGCACCATACGTCGACTTAATACATAACATTTAAGGTAAGCCCCTCTAATAGGGCTTTCGACCAGTCCTTTTACTATTTACCCAGTCTGCGACGCGTAATTGGACTCTTACCGGTCTTATACTTACATTATCAAAGAGTGAGCCGACATTGGCGGTGACAAGCAGGACATCAGTGGAGGTTTCCATGTTCTATAGGTGTCCACCTTCAGTCAAATGAAACTTCCCTTCAAGGCCTAGCAGCTATTCTACTCCTATGAGCTTATTAATGAAGGCTTACTGGGAGCACCCTGACCTGATCGCGTTAAAAAAAAAATTAAAAAAACCGCCTCAGGATCTTGTAGCGTCTGGTCCAACTTGTTTGCCGATGGCGGGCTGTAAATCAAAAGCAAAAGCGCCGATTACATCCATGTTTTAGCCAAGAAACAGGAAATTCAATGGCATCTAAGCGTGGATTCCCGTCTCCTCTCGGCTAATTGGACTATTAGCTTCTTAGCGGACTTAAACAGCCTGGACAGTGCATCTGCTAGTACCTCAGGAGGCGCACACGGTCTCGTTCAAAGTAGCTCCAGCCCGCAGCGCTACGGTGAAAGACAGGCTTAGTGCTCCGCCCATCTGCAAAAGTGGTCAGTTAAAAACTTCCTGGATCTAAATTAATTTGGTCTAACGCGTATGGGCATCTTAATAGGACTTTTGGTGTTAACAATAAAATAAGTGCATTAGTTTTTTTTTTTACATTTTCTTTACGTGATTGCCTTTACTACAGCGGGCTACAAGCACAGTCGCATGCGTAAACAGGAAGTCACTTTTTGAAACCAGATACTTTCAATGAAACCCCTTCATGTTTAGAAAAGTCACTCTACGTGAGCTCACACCTATAGAAACTAGGTAAAAAATAATCCAGCAGGGGCTCACTCAAGGCTGCATTAGTCTGTTTTAGAGTTATTTGTAACTTGTTAATTTCTTACTTTTTGTTGTGTTGCTTTTGAAGAAAATTAAACATATTTACAACAATCCAGTTAAACTAAAAACTTGCAAAGACAGAACCGCAACCAATCAGTCAATAACTGTTAAAAATACAATATTTGAGGACATGTCAAAGTGAATGCCTCTTGTAACTAAGAATAATAACAGGAGTTACAGTGGTTGGTATTGTGAAAATTAAGGAGTCTTCTTGTGCCTGACTACAGACTGCTGGGGGTCTCACTCTTGCTCACCATAGTGCAGTCAGTGAGCTGCTCAACCATGGTATTGTTTATACAACCACTCTTTTGAGCTCTCCCTCCTGCTTCCTCCAACCCCTCCTCCGAGTACTGTGGGTTTTGTTCACCAACCTCAACAAATCTATTTCAAACCATTTCCAGAGTGTTACAAAAGAATGCTGCCTAGTCCATCACTGTTAGGGAACAAAGAAGCAACCTGATTGCAGCTGGGGATAGACTTGGTTTTTCCTCAAGGTCTTTGCCCAAAAGCTAATTGTGCTTCTATTGAAAAGGCTTAACAGGACTTTTTGCATGCTGGAAGAGGAGGACGAGAACTACACAATGTTTCTGCTTTAAATGCCAAAGGGAATGCTGGGAGGCTCAATGAACAAAATACAGAAAGTCATATTAACCCATTTCACGATAGCATTGGTTAACAGCAGGACATGGCTGTATTGTGCTCAATGTTAGTGTAAAAAACAAGAAATAGCCAACGGAAAACACTTCAGTGTACATTTACTTTTTCATGGAAAATTAGACCATTTAACCTGATACAGACTGGAGTGTTCCTGTAAAAAAACAAACAAACAAAAAAACAGGTTGCTCTCTCTCCCTCTCTCCTTAGCCAAGCTGGAGAAAGATCATAGAAGGAAACAAATTTTAAAGTGTATCCCTTTTTGTATAAAACATTTGTTGTTCGTTTTACATTTCACATTCATTTGATGGGGATGGCTGCAACAAAGACGTATAAAATATTTGAGACACCATTCAACTGAAGCCAGTATTGGTTAAGTACACAACATTCAAATATGAAATGAAATATGGAGTGCACTATCCATGACTTCTGGATTACTCCATCATCACTTATGTGCAGTCAATTGATTCCTATTATTTTTTGCATATTCAGAGAATGGTAAATGTTTAACGCATTGTATTTTAAATTGAAAACGTGAGATTTTCAGAAGCCTTAAAACATGTTTGAAGACCAATATAAAATGCATAGTGGTCTCTGCAGCCATGATGATGCCAATGGAAACACAAGATTTCATTGTAATTTTATGTTAAGTCTTTTCTCTCAAATTTGGCTGAAGGATATAATGTATCTATTAATTTAAGTGTTAATCCACAACTTTTTAATAGTTTAACTTCGGATTCTCATTTCCACATCATGACGTGAAAGTTTACACACTCTGTGGAAAAGACCCAGACAATGTGTCAATAACAATTTTGCAACATAACTCCCTTATATTAATATGTATACTCCCATTAAACAATGCATTAATTACTTTCTCCTTTGGAAAAAAAACAATAAAATATCTGAAATGTAACAAAATCTGACATTCTACCCTTGATGAGCATTTGCCATCAACCCAACGTCAGTCCAAGCAACAGACTTCCATTATCTACAATCTCTTCTGCACCCTAGAATTAAGTAAATGTAACTTAAATAGTGTAATACAAAATGACAGTAACTTCTAAAAGTTAAAACTATCAAAACAAAAATATGAAAATTAGTAGATTTTTCTACTAAAGGAAGACAATGCTGTTTGATTGCATTTTTCACTCTAATGCAGGCAAAGTTCTTTCATGGTTTTCCAACACAGGGTAGCTCAGACTCAGAATGACCTCTAACAACAATGCTCACTCAACATGCCGGACCACGGCAGTGACTGAGGAAGCCAAATGGAGTACAGTGACATCTGACAGGGTTTCTTCCGGTCCAAAAGCGCCAACAGAAAGGGAGCATGGCCGACAACCCATTTGGTCAGTGGTACAAGTTTGTCCATAATCCCATAAGTCCTTCATGAGCGACTGCGGTCCTCTTGGGTGCCCACTAACATTTTGCTGTACAGCTTCTGTTGTTCTTCTTTAAAAGTATCTTTTACCTTTGCTCGCTTCAGACCTCCATCCCTGGAACAAAAAGCAATAATAAGTTTAGTACATGTGTGAGTAAAGCTAAGGTACATTTTGGGGCAAATTTCTTGAATGTTCTCAAAGCTCTATAAATTATGATAGTAAAATGTTTTTAGTGTAAATATCTATCATTTCTTGCCAAGCCTTAGAGTGGAATCATCTTACCACAGGAGGTCAACCAGGCCACCCTGCCTGGCAATGGCAGCCTTGACACGATTGGCAAACTGTACAGCGTCTTCCCCTTCCTGTAGGACAAGTTTTACATTATTAATTAATTTACAAAAATAATTATTTTAATTCACTAACATGTAATGCATTAAAATATCCATCAACGCAATGACATGGCATTTAATATAGCAATCTTTATTGCCATGTTGCAGGAGGGCAACTGGATGAAACTGCCATGTTGTTCCTGCATCCTGTTGAACCCATATATTGTGCAATTAGCTATAAAAATATATGAATAGCTAGGTAGGCCTGGTCAGACTCACCTCACGTGACATAGGAGGAAGATACCACACACTACAGACTATAGCCCAGCTGCTCATCATACGCAACAGGTAGTTGACCATGCCAAATTTGCTGCTGTTCCAAAAGGCATCTCCAAATCGGGGATCATACTGTTGAGATAAAAATACATTCATTATGAAATATACAAACCAAATTATGAATGTTACATACAGTACTAATGAACTATACACCTCACAGTAGAGCTGTCACAGTATGGTTAAGATCACACTATTGCAAAATCGTCACATTATTGTTGTGCACTTGTGAAAAAAAAATTGTGGGTAGGTCTACCAGGCAAAACGATCAATAGAATATCACAACAAGTGCTAGACCACAGAGTTAGAATAGGGACATTTTGATATTGTTACATCCCCACCCTACACAATACCTTAATAGCAACTGGGTAGACAGTGGCTCCAATTTCAAAACTTCCCTTTTTAAACATCATAACTGATGTGTTGTTAATGCAGGTACCTGGGGAAATCAATGCATATTACAACATCTTATTAGTCAGGATTTGAAAAGCAATTATATTGTACATTCAGGCCATCTTGACATACCTTCTGGGAAAATAAGAATTGGGAGTTTAGACTTGTCTTCTACATGATCACTTAGCCTGTGAAATAAATATAGTGCATATAGTTCTGTTAACACAATATGTAGCTAACAGTATATAGCACATATTGAGCAAGTGAATAAACGTCTTATTGGTGATTGTAATGTTACCTTTTGGCCACCAGGTGTCTGTCTTTGACCTCTGAGCGTTCAAACCAAATGTGTGGACATGCCTTAACCATGGATCTCTGAATGACCCCCATCAAGCCACCATGAATTTGCCCAACCTGATATGCAAACGAAACAAGTATAAATAGCAACATATCTATTTGTAGCCAAAATGGAATTTGCAAAAGACCACCAGCTGTTGTGAGATGAATTATTTTAGCCCTTGATTTGACAGTAGTGTAGTTACCATTGCGTAGCAGCCATCGCTAGCCAGGATAATAACATCGATGGGTGAAGTGTGGTTGGCAACACAAATTCCTCCGTTCTTGGGTTTGTTCTCACTGCAGAGACAATAATTAAACAAATTATTAAGGGCAACATGTTATTACAAAAAGGAAAAATGGACTTGAATAGGTGTATACAAAAAGCAACAAAATATAAATTACACTTTGAATTGTTGCTTAAGAGAAAAACAAAGCAACCAAATTTGAGGTCTAAGGCCCACTCCATACCAAAGCTAGAATTACAATCTTAAAAGAAGACGAGTGCAACTGTCCTGTCCTCTTTCACATGTATTTTTAGCCTGAAACGTAACAGCAATGCATGTTTCAAGCTGCTACCGGGGAAATCCTGCTCTCAATGAATGGAAAGTTAGTATAAAGGCAAACTTTACATTTTTACATTTCTATTCACAACCAAGACACAAACTAAATGGCAGATTTATCACAACAGTAACATAAAAAATATTATAATTTTAGAGTATTTTTCTAATGCATTGTAAAAACTCATTCAGTTTCAACTTTCAACCATGCAATGAATATAAGTGGCTATTTTGAGCAAAGCCTCAGGCCGCATGCATTCATGTGTCTAACACACATATCTCATCAGTCATTATGTAATGTGTTACTTTTAGTAGTTTTGTCACTACAAGAAGTGTCTTTTGAAGAGTATTGAGAAAAAGGAACACTCAGTAGCAGTTCTTTTAGATTTGAAAAAAGGAATTTGATACAATAGATCCTGAAATATTAAGTGGTTAGAATCTTATCTCAGGAAAAGACAGAAATTTGTCCAGTTGGGTGAGCACACATCTACAGTGAAGGGTATTGCTTGTGGAGTACTTGTTGTAGTAAAATTGTTTTTATTGTATTTCAATGATCCATGTCATATCTCAACAAACTAATATTTGTTGTTTTTGCCAATGACACAACAATTTCCTGCACTGTGGGGACTTGCAGTTCAGCTGAGGTTACAATAGAAATAAATATTTACACTGTTTCCCAAACACATCCAAAATTGGACATGAATTATGGCTATAAACAGGATAAAAATAAGGATCCATGTTACCTGTCGTGGTATGTAATGATGGCAGTCAATGCTCTGACACATATTCTATAGCACATCAGATGTACTTTCTCACTCAAAAGGTTTTTCATCCTAGAAAACAAAGCACAAGGAGTCTTTAGTTTGTGGGCGTTGGCAGGTGATGGCAGGTGTGAAAAGATTTATGACCTTAAAGTTTTACCTTCCATTTGGCAACAGTCCAATCAGTGAGGTAAGAAACACAAGGAGGCCCACACCAGTGAAGGCAAGAGTTACCCTGAGACAAAAAAGAAAAAACTTTAGCCATGTGAACTACTAAAAGGTACTGTCCTGCCATTCAGTGATCAGCTACAGTTAATCCACAATCAAATGCCAACATATTAAATCAAATAAACTGCATGTAACTTTTATACAACTTTTTTTATATAACTTGTTATACACTGACTAGCTAGTACGTGCCTTAGGATGCCTCCAGCAACATTTGTCAGGTCTGATAACTCAGTAAATGTTTCAAACTCTGGCTTTTGTGATTATTTTTACATCAGCAGGTTTTAACTACAGTCTCCTCAGAACATAATATGGAAAAATGCCAGTGAAATATGTTGGGTAATCATTCAAATTCTGGCCTAGTCTGAATTAGCCAATGATTCACTGTAAATTAAAAGATGGTGTGGCATAAAACTTGTGCGTCCAGACAAACAGAAAAAAAAAACAGAAAAGTGAGTGAAGACTTAAGAAGGTAAGAGCTGTAAGAGAGCAGAATGATGTCTGTGTCTGCAGTAGTGGCCTGATTCAACTCCCCACTTGAAACTGGACCACAGCCAGCTACAATACCGAGTCACTGTGAGAGTGACCCATAAAACTAACCCCTCTCTCTGACTGAGGAGCTGTGTCTTTCATTTACTGCACTGATTGTAATGTGTCATTAAGTATTTACAAATTAGTGCATTGACTCATATAAACTACTGGAGTTTATATGAAGTGAAAATGAAACAAATATTAATGCAGCAATGTTCCCCACTGACTGGTTGCGTAATGAGACCCAAGAATACATTTAATTTGCTTTAACATGACTTTCATTTTCATTTCAATTATAAAAAAATACATCACATTTGTTTATTCTCCAGATAATATATACTATATATATATACTTTCTCTCTGCCTAAAAGGTGAACAATTATTTCTAGTCTTATTTCTTGTAAGCATGCTTTCGTGAAGGGTAGATACCTGAGTGGCAGTAGGAAGCCGTAGCGGATCAACAGGCCCAGTCCCCACAAGACTGTCAGCCTCAGGCTGATGTAGTGAAAGTTGTTGTTACTCCGAGTTAACAGGTTCCAAGATTCTAGTTCTTCAGCGGAGAACCTTTTCGTCACTTCATCATCCATGATGCTCTCTACTCCTCGTCGAGCAAAATAGAAGATATCTGACATTTCAAACTCAGGGGCCGAGTCAAGGTCTTTGTTGCTACCACTGCGTCGTATCTCCTTAATCTCTTCTTCAAGTGAAGTGGGCTCCTTGGCAATGATAGCTATAGTCAACCAGAGAAAAAAATGCATTATGCACAAATATAAAACATAAATGTGTGAGTTTTGTAAGCAAACTCCAACTTGACTTACCATTTGAGTATGGTTTGTACAGGAGGTGGTTTTTTTCTTTTGCTCCTCTCTCTATCCTGAGAGTGGCCCACTAAAACAAAGAAAATGAAAATTAAGTAATTCTGTAGACATGCACTAAATCTTACGTATATGTGGGATGTCACAAAACACAAAAGGAATTTAAAGGAATGAACAAGCCATTTTCAGTGATTAAAGACTAATAAAAAAAACTAAATTAAAGAGTCACTGACTTGCAGAAAATCAGCCTTGTTTTACAGTAGCAACTAAAACAGCGATGGCAAAACACACATTATTGTGGAAAACCTTGGGATTCTGAATGCAATGAGTTTGCAAAGGCCAAACAATGTAGAGCTACAGAGAGGCTCTAAAAGGACAGTGTTCTTTTTAAATATTGTAAGATGAATCACAGAAGTTGAACACACTTCAACTCACAAAATTCAGTTAATGATGCAACTGGAAGAGAGGAATTTGCCCTGGGCATTGGCAGAACATTCCATCCATTCTGAGAAATACCTTGAAGCCTTAGTACCGTTATAAGACTGCAAAAAGAGGATGGTCCTTTCACCTTGTCATTTTTAAAAGGTATAAACACTTAATGCCAAGCATAATCTTTTTGGTGTGGAAATAATACACTGAAACCAGAAAAAAGACTCTGACTATATAAAAGAAATATTTCTGACAGTCAATAATAGGGGCATTGCTCACAACTTTTCACAATTTCAGTCCTGCCTTGACAAGCCATGCTGAAGTCATTAAGATGCACAGCGTACTTGAGTGAGGAGCGTACACACAGCAACAAAAATAAAGTACAAACAAATGGTATGCTAGCAAAAGGAAGCATGTTTAGATACTCCTTAAAATTATTAATGGTGCTTACATTAAAAAATGAATGAAAGCTAAGGCAAGCTGTAGGCTCGATGTGAGATCATCTTAGCATTGCACAGCCTCTATTCTATTTGGCCTTTGAACTTTTCCTCAGAGCTGGGAACATCTCAAATTTCTCTCTATGGTCCAATTATTTCTGGCTCTATCCAAGTCAAAGGTATGATACATATTCTGCTATGTCTGAACTGGAAGAATATTGCAAAACAGCTCCATGAGTACTTGAAGCTAATAGGGCATTTGGCTTCTTTGGCATCTCAGCATCCTGTGCACACAAGTGAATATTATGCAAGCAGTTCTTACCTCAAAGATCTTTAACAATGTTTTCATGTATAGCCTCCGTATGCCAAAAGACACCCCCAAGATAGCAGGCACAATTATGAAGACCAGGAGCAGGGTAAACCACACGGTGAAGGAGATCCCGAGGAGGATACACAACAAGTTGTCAAAGGGGTTGAACAAAAACTCCATCTTGCAGCAAGGAGCCCAAAGAGTCTGTCTATGTCGGCTTATCTATGTCAGTAAAAGATCGCCATTAAGGTGATGTAGAGTTTCTTATAGCATTGAGCAAAAAATAAATCCTATTATAAGAGACCATCTTGATGTTTTTCCTAATTGCAAGTTATGTCAAAAAATGTTCTTCATGTCATTCTTTGCAATGTCACTCTGTGTATAACTTGAGTAAAAGGGGGAGGCTGGATCCTGAAGCAATAAAGCCAATCCAGTCAGTCCTTGCAGCAGATGTCCTTTGGTATTTCAGCCCCCAGTGGTGTAAGAGATGTAAACAATAAAACAACTGGTCACAGCAGGTGGATTTCTTCTTTGATGAGGAACTGCTGTTTAATATCACACAAACCTGACAAAATGAACAAAAAGAGCTTAAGTATATGTATAACGTTATATTTAAATACATTCTTTAAAAGGTATGGTTAGTTTAATGATGCACTGAAACGACACTGTACTGTTAGCTGCAGCTACACCGCTTTTGAAAACACAATAGGTAAAGAAAAATATAAAGGTTAGCTATTGTTGACGTGGCTATTTACAAAAACTACATATTATCACAAAAAAACAGGATGCAATGATAAGGATTGAGGCCCTCCCTTCACCATCTGATGATGCAGCGGGACGCGGCTATCCACCTTCTTTCCATTACCACTGCTACTCCGTGTTAGCATGGCGTCTTATTTACAATATTTTTAACTTCTGTTGGTACTTTCTAGGAATAGTTCACTGTTCCTGGCTGATTTATTTCACAGACTGTGGACAGCAAGTGAAAGGAGGAGGTCAGAGGCTCACAGGAGAATTTAACTCCATGCTAAACTTAGCTTCTGGCCTCACGCTGGTGATAGCTAAACGTTATCTCCTGGTACACTCCACCTCGCTGTTGGGTTGGTCTGAGGCGCTCTAAAGTAGGATCAGTAAAAAAAAGCAAACACCTCATTTCACAAGTAGTTAGAAGATATTTAGTCAGTTTGCCAAATGTTAACCAACCTGATGTGTCCTGCGCCGGTGCCGTTAGGTTTCGCTACCCATCACTCGTCTTTGTCTGTGGACTGTGGCCAAACTCCGCCCGGCCCGGCGCACAAGCACGAGCAGCAGCGCGGGCGGTACATATTTTAAACACCAACCCATCTGCACTGAGCTGTCTCCTAGTGGCGATGAGAAGGTACAACGTCAGGATTTTCCCTACCAATCCCTTTCTGCAGAATTTAAACGTGGGGTTACAGCGTATGCGCCTTTGCACGTTGTCAAAGTCAAAACAACAATTGATGCAAACTCGCAAACAAAAAGGAAGCAGTATGTCGGAGTTGTGTTTTCTTCTCTGCGTCTGCACTCAACGTAAATTTCAGTGCAGCCCAAATTGATCTTGGGCCCACACAAGAGAGAAATGGACCCCCCTCGTGGTCTTTCTTTGGAAATACTTTGAAGCAAAATAGGCTGCACTTGCTCAGGTCCTGTTAACTCTTTAAAATAGTACACTCATTACTTTTTACAGTTTAAATCACAGACCTTGTGGTGTTGGGTGGTAATGAATTTGAGCAAAACATTCTCACATTATCCTCTTGATCACATGCATTTGAGAAGTAAAGGGAATATAAACACAAACTGCTTAAGTTATTATAACAAAAAAAACTTTATTCACATTTACAGTGATATACAATCCTGCTCATGGTTTTAAATAACAAAATTAAATTCCAGTTTGGCACACCAGTCAACAAACCTGAATCTATATGCTTTCATGTCACAACCTAAATACAGCCTTATTTAATTAGTGTTACATTATTATTTTGAAATAACATTTGATTTCTGCTTTTAGGCTGTGGGGCACAACCCTTCATGTACGGAGCATCAAGCACTGCTCTGTAATAGAGCCTCAAAATCTGGAGAGCAAACCATTTTGTGTTTGATATGTCCTAATACAGTCAAGTCACCTGTTTTTCCTTCAGTACCAACAGAGACCAGTTCCTGAGGGAAAAGTTTAGAGAGGGTGATAATTAACAATAAAAGTAAATAAGACACTACTAGACAGAAACACAAAAGAACGTTAATGTACCGACCTGAAGAAAAGAGCATGTTGTTCCCAAAGACACATCAAGTGTCACTTGTCCCAGAATAAGCTGCACTCGGCCAGACTTCCTCACCAACATCTTTCCTACAAGACCTTCCCGCAGATCCTTCAGATTACAGCTGTTCTCATCAGCTTCGTCTTCCTGATAGATGATAGTTATAATATACAGGGTCTGAAAAGTTCAATATATTTTTAGACATTTGCTACATACCTGGGATTCTGTCTTGAGAAGCATTGACTGTCCACTTTCTGATTGGACCTCAGTTTTCACTGGCTTGTTTTCTTTAGTGGGGGGCTGCCCTGGCAGTGAGTCAGGTAGCTGCATGAAAAACAGCTCCTCCCCCTTGTTTAAACTCCATCTATGCAACAAATCAGGTAAAACTTCAGGCTCAGGGAGAGGAGGGGGTCTAAACGTTTCCTCAGTCTTCTTGGTTTTCTCCTCTGACTCCTGTTTCACTGTAAAATAAAGTAACGTATGACCTAAAGGTATCTAGTATGGCTACACAATGTAGAAGCTGTTGTAAAATGCAAAATCACACCATTTAAAATGATTAAACTGGTACGGATTTTGTTATTCATCTTTTTATTGAACATGATTTAGCTATTAAAATGATGGTAAAATAACTTCACTGCATGTTGTAGGGAAACAACATGCAGTGAGGTATCATAATTATCTACAAGAAAAAGAAAATTGGAAACAGTGGAAATTTTACCTTCAGGTAATGTGTCCATTGGTTCTATCTCTTCTTCTACCTTCTCAATTTTAACTTTACTGAACTCCTCCTTGAATCCCCATCCGGATACAGCAAGAGGGAGCTGCACAGGACAGCTCCGTTGTTCACTCCTTAGAAAGGGATCATCTATGAACTATAAAACATGCACAAAACTGTAAGATAAGGCTGCACTATTTGATATGTAGTGATGCTCATTATTAATACACTTACATTGTCTCGCTCTAGCTTGCGTAGAATCTCTTTGGTTTCTTCTTCTGTCTCCCTGTACTCTTTTTTAATATTGATAATGGGTGAGGGCCCCACACTCGGGGCATCTCGTTCGCTCTCATAAACACCTGGATGTAGCACATGATTACAATACACCAAACTACTGGTACTGTGAGTATTTATGAACATGCACAAAATTTGGTCAATGGTAATAATAATAATCATGGTAATATCCTTACCTTTCTTTTTTAACATCATCTCTCCAGGTCCCTGCTCAAAAATAGAGTGGGACTGGATAACCTCTGGACGTCCACGGCCCCGGCCTCTGTCTCTCTGACCTCTCCCTCGATCTGCATCCTTTCTCTCTCTTCGCTGCCCTCCTTCAACTTTTGGTCTGTCATAGTAGAAAAAGTACTCATTTGCACATAGCATTAAAATAGCATTAAAATGTCATTATTTGCAGCATAATTAAAAACGTACTCTTCTTTCACTTTCCGTCCAATAATGTTGGGTGCAAACGTTTTCTAAAAAATGAAACATATCAGTCAACCACTATAATTTACTGTTGTCAACAGTGCACATTATTTTTAGTACCTTTTTAACTCCTCCCAAAGTAAGGTCTCTAGAGCGCATTGAGGGGAGACGACCTGGAGAGAGACCAGCTGATGATCTGCGGCCCATAAGTAATCCAACCCCGCTCCCGCCAGGATTTGGTACACGCTGGCCACTGGATTCACCAGAACCAGAGTCAGCCATCCTACATGAAAGAAATGACATTTAGTTGGTAAGAAGGATAGCAATAGAAAAAATATTCAAGCTATCTTGAGGTTCAATTATTTAAAGTCTTCAACTACATGAGAACATTTGGATTCATCTTGCAGGGTGCTACTGTTGCGAATAACAACCTAGAGTGGATGAAATAATGCTGACAAACAAATAAGTTAATGCTCAATACAAGGCATTTAGTCAGTATTGTAAACTGAAAACAGTGAATTTATTACTAGAACCACGTGAATCAGGTAAAATGTCACCATAACATTTATTAGCACAAAGTCCTTAATGCAAGCCTAAAACTTGTTGTATACTGTCAATGCAATACATAGGCTACTTTGCATTTTGGAAGTGGACTTTGATTTTGTGCTAAACAACTGAAAATTAACATATTAGGCTGGTTGTGTTGGAGCTAAAAGGCTCCAAACTAAATTTAGCAATGTTTCTGTGCGTTACAACAATTTTGAGAAAAAAAACATTCTTTATGAGTCAAACGGCCACTAGGTAAAAATACATTTTATAGCATTTTATAACCGACAAGAGTAATCTAGCAACACGTGGCCAAATCACAACACATATACTGATGCAATGCAAAGAAACACAACTTTATCTTTGAAGTTTTTACATCCTAACAACTAACTCCTTAATATACGCACCTTGGGCTTTCCCGGATTTGTTAATGTAAGAAATTATCCAAAGTATTGAGACGGTTCATTTAAATACAGTTGTAAACTCTATTTCATTTCTAATACTCATGCATGAGTCCCGGCGCCATGACACTTCCGCGTTGTCATCATCCGTCATCCTCGCGTGAGTCAAAGCTGCGCACACCAGTCGCATATTCGTCTCGTGAACCACAGAATGCAGAATTAATGATTGATTAAAGGCATTTAACATGGAGCTGGGAATTGGGTAAAATAAAATCAGGGTAAAAAAAATGTGGTGATCCCACTGGACATAGGAATTGCAAGATAACAGTAACCTATAAACTAAAATGATCGTAGAAATGTTCTTACAAAGCTTATATAACAGTGTTCGCATACATTCCGTGTCTTTGTAAAACTTTCACATGATTTGGTGATTATGAAGATTTTGTGCAGTTGCTGTTGGATTTTTTTTATTTTTTATTTTGAGCGTTGTGCTGTCATGCTTTTTGGATTGATGCTCTAATTTAATCTAGGTATTTATAACAATGATAATAAAAGTAATAAATTGAATGCTGTGTGACCTTTCGAAAAAAATTCTGGGTTGTCCACTCTAGGGACGATTGGCAACCGTCTAGAATACTTTCCACGTGTATATAATCTTTCTCACTATAATAGAGAACGTCAAAGAATGTAATAGTTGGTTAACCATTTCCAAATTGGTGTGCACCCACAAGTGCTTTTCTGAGATAATATCTTGTTTCTTAATGCATGTTTAACCCAAGGACCAGCAGTCTGCCAAAACTAAGGCTGATAATCAATAAATCAAGAGTTGATGATGTTTAGCACTGTAGTTTACCATCTTTGGGAGCAGTAAGGCTGTACTTATTTACCCATTATATGTCGGCTTTATTTTTGTTAAATACTATTACAGTTTTTTCTCAGATTACATTTACCTAATAACTTTTGATCATGGCTGTTTCATGGTTTTGCACACACTTTATTGCAGTTTTAAACAAAATAGGGGCCTATTTAAGCACATGAAAAATACTAAACTGTTCATATAATAACATGTATATAAGCCATCTGAGACTCCAAATAAAATGAAGCTTTTCCATACCCCACACTGTCAGTCGAATTACAGTAATACATCATCGCCACCTTCTTCTCAAACATAGATTTCTGAGAGGACTGTAATTTCGTGCTGTCTGTTTATTGTCATTTTATGAAATGCCATTGGCCAGCTGCAGATTACATTAATCTAGGAAGGGTCTCTGGTGATTATTTTTAATCTGCGTCAAAATGAAGATGCCTCATAATGTAGAACCAGTCGAAAACATCCCTCTGAAAATTAATGCCGGCGGAAATCTGCTTACAAGGTCAGGACCGACATAGTGGCATCCCCTGCTCGAGAAGGCCTGGAGGGAGATGCCCTGTGGAGTTAGTCCATATGGCATAACAGTTGGCACATGTATATTTTTGAGGTCTTTGTGGTGCTCTGTGTAATTTACTGGGACATCACTCGCAGCATAATCTCGCTTCAACTCTCAGTTCTCGGGAGTGAATCAAATGGTTTCTCACAGCTCATATGTTCCTCTTTACATCTGAGAAGTGGTGTTTATGACAGCAGCTGAGGGTCCTCTCATTCATAAGCAAGCTATATTACAAAGTGTGTGTAGAATTAATGCCTCAGGGCAGACCAGGAAAGTCATGGTTGGCTGGCGAGAGCGTGATGTCGAGGAGGTTGACTGACTATCTCACCCTGCATGCACTTCTCTTGGCCAGTCCTGCTTCTTTTAGGCTTTAATACATCCCGTGCAGATGTGTAGAGCTAAGTAAACATTATCCACAGAGCCCAGAGCTAAACAGGATTGGGAGGGGGTTGGAGGAGCCAATGTGTGTGCCACAGAGAGAGAGAAACAGGCGGGCAGCAGTGGAGACAGTAGAAAGGGAGCCTGTGTGTTCATTTCCCCTCCTAATCATTTTTCCTGGGGGATCCATCATCGACGGCTGCTCTGAAAGCAAGTTGAAAGTGCAATAAGAAGACGGTGCATTTCTTCCTCTTCATTCTTCTCCCAAATCCAACCACATCCAAGTAAGCTGTTCTTCATATTTGCTTGTAGATCCCCGTGAAGCTTAAATTTTGTGTATTTGTACAGTGTATAAAGTTGTGGTGATACTCTTAAGAGATATTGTGGCATGGGTTTGTAGCATTTGTAAATTTGAAAATTCAGAGAGTTTTTGAAATCTATTTACAACATCTGTGTTTGAATGTTACAACTCCATTTTAAGCAATTTTAAAATGATTGTATATCAAGGGAAGCATCGTTTCTTTTGCCAGGTTTGCCAATAAACTAGAGTGAATGGTTAAAAAAAAAAAGATAATTGGTTATTACAGAAGAAAGGAAAGTTTCTCTCTCTGGTTTTAAATGTCTTTCCTCCGTATTGTAAAGCGTCTTAACGCACTGTCTCTGGGAAGAAATAAATGACTTTGAACCATAGTTGCGGCTCTACTCCATATGCATGAATCCAGCAGCTCCTTTCATCATGAGTCTCACAAAGATAACTATCTGTGTGTGTGTGTGTGTTTGTTAGTGCAGTTCAGTGAGGTATGGGCACAGCTCGATGCTCACAGAGCAAATGAGGAAGTTAGGGATGAATGTAATTATGAAGAGTATGTGTCAGAATAATTACTTAGACCCAGTTACATGATTAGACACATCTGTCTGTCAAATGCTCTGCTGCTGCTGCTGCTGCTGCGGAGGAGGAGGAGGAGTGATCTGGCTCACATTCATTAATAAACAAGGGCATCAGGAATGGTGATATGGAAACCTGGATTTGAACTGTGCTCAAGTATTGGATCCGAAAGTGGAACAGAGATACGAGGCTTTGATGCTTGTCCTGTGAGATTCTCCTCTTGCCCCAGTTTCTATCTCAGAGAGTGGTTTGAATTTAGAGCAGCAGCTGGAAACTAGACGCACGTGTATGATGCAACGACTCTGTCCCTGGGTCTCTGTGTGAGCACGAGCAGCCACACAAATTTCACAGTTCACAGGCTTTAATGAGCTGCTGCAGCCTGTCCATCATCCCGACTAGACAGCACCTCGCACGGCTCACTGTCATCTACAGTGACCCAGCACTCAGTGTGTGGGTGAGGCAACAAAATGAGCAAAGTGAAGATAGTTTATTTGTTCAAAACTGCAAGAAGGCTATTTTTAACTACAACTTAGCATACGCTCAGTATGAGTGGACGCTTGATGAAAGGAGGATGCCATAGCTGTGAAAATACATAACAAGATCAAGAAGCAAGAACGGAAGCACAACTGGAATAAGAGATAAAAAAAGAACTAGGCAGTGATGTAATAAATAGATAACGTGTACTGTAAAACGGCCAACATTGCATCAAAATAACATCAGTTAGTAAGTGAGCTACACATGTCAAAGGCCAATATATTTGGTCTGTGTTCATTAATTAAATAAATACATTTTAATCAGAGCAAGGGAAAACGAAACGCTACTAAAGGGAAATAAATTGTACTAGACAACCTACAAAATGCAACTAAAAATGATCAGAATATGGCACAAATGATTTAGTGTTTATAATAGGCTATCTGAGTCACCTCTGACAGAAGGTGACAGCTAATCAAACCACCCCAGGCTGACCAACAGATTGCCCCCAGCTCAGCTCTCAAGGCTATGAGCACCAGCCTGGATCAAACTGCAAATGGAAGGCTAAAGGAATAGTGTCATATATCACCTGCTGCAGATGCCTCCTGTTTCTGTATTTCAGCCCAAAACAGAGTAACAGCACATACAATATCTCCCTGGAGCGGCAAGACTTTACCTGCTCAGCTGTTTTAAAAGGTATTACCTTTATTAAAGAGGCAAAGAGTTTAAAATGTTGCTGATGCCACTGTTTTGGTTTGTTACCACTTCCTGAAGGTTTACAGGAGAATTTAGAGCGTGGTGATAAAGTGTAGTTGCTGGGCGACTGCTGTAGGTGGATTATGAAATACACAGGGAAAGCAGAGGCCAGTCACTGGGCTGTGAGCTTACAGAGTTGTGTAATGATAGGAAATGTCAGTTAAGGTTAAGAAAAAGGGGAAGGGAGAGAGAAATGAATAGGTCAGAGTATAAAAAATGAATTGGATGAGTGCAATCACACATTCAAACGCAAAGGTTAATTGGATTCTGTCCGAGGTGAATTCAATCATTGTATTTCAGAACTCATGCTCAGTGCTTACTTTGTAGCTGTCTGTGCAAATGCTGTCTCCTGGTATTAAAATGCCAAAATTACAGCCTTTTCTTGTTTAACTCACTTTTTTAAATTTCCTAATAGATAATAAAATGGATGCTGGTCTGTGTACGCCATGCAATATCAAGATTTGTGAGGTGACCTGCGACTCCTTCCGCATCATGTGGGATATGACCCCCGAGGACACTGCCAGGGCAACGCACTTCTTCATTGACCTGAGTCGAAAAGATAACAGGGATCCGAACCGCTTCAAACACAGGGTGTGACACTGCCTCGTGGCTAAACATTTGAAATATGCATCCATCTAAGCATGCTCCACACATACCAGCCTTTTGAGTAGGAAGTCATCTTGTATATAAATTATAATAGACAGCTGGAGAGGGGCAAAATAAAATCTTTGTATCATTGAGGTCCAGTGAGGTTAACTCAGGGTTCTCGTTGCTTCTTGATTTGGTCCCACAGTTTGAACGGGGGCTGTGCCCTTTCAGTCACTTTCAATGCAGGCAAAGAGAAAAACAAGAGCAGTCAACAGCTTCGGGCCACTGACTCACTTGTTCATGTTTTCAACTCAAAATGGACAAAATCTGACAAATGCAGCTCCAGCTCCAACACAGCCGTTTTTATGTAAATTACACCCATTACATATAATTAACTTCATAGAGTTCATACACCAGGTACATGAAGTAAAATGGAAAAAGAAAGTGAGCAGCATCAGGTTTTTAAAATGTTCCATGACTACCGTAACACACTGAAAGGCACCTTCCATAAATCAAACAGTAATTATCATTTGATTGCTGTAAAATTAATTCAGCTAAGGTTCGTTTGTGAATTTGAGTGAGGGCTTAAGTTATGTTGTTTTTTTCTGATACAGGATATGCTCTCTCTAAAGTGCCACAAACAAACTTGCATCAGCGAAGTTGCCATGGATATGGGCCTTTGAGCCTTACATAATTAGCTGTGCTCCTTAAAGGCACTCACCAAAACAAGACCACTGATTTTGATTATGTGTATCCTGGTTACCATTCAGGCTTAAGTACATCCTTCAGCAGCCTGTTTTATCCTCACACCTTTTGAACCAACACAAAACATTTCTCCTTGTGTTTCCTTTGAGGTAATGAGAAGTGACATTCAGTGTTCTTTGTTTCCAGGATGTGCCTACTAAGCTTGTGGCCAAAGCAGTGCCACTGCCCATGGCAGTAAGAGGGCACTGGTTCCTGAGCCCCCGCACTGAATACTGCGTTGCTGTTCAGACCGCTGTCCGACAGCCGGACGGTGATTATTTGGTGTCTGAGTGGAGCCAGGTAGTGGAGTTCTGCACTGGCGGTAAATCATCATGAATACTCAAGTCAAGATAAATTTAACAAGGAAAAAAATGCAAGATGTGAAATCATTAGTGTGTAGAGTTGAAATGAATGCCCACCTCTTCTTCATTTTGCAGACTATGCCATTGAGCACCTGCAGCAGCTTCTGGACAAGGCTAAGGGCTCTGCTGGGAGACTGCTCAAATTCTCTGTGTTTTATCGCAACCAGCACCCAGAGTACTTCAACCATGTCCGGTCAGCATTTTACACTTACATCCTCTTTGTATATCTCCAGCCAAAACAGCAGCTAACAAAATGATGATACTGTGGTCTTTTTAGAAGGGACAATGGTGGACTGATGCGTCCGGCCCTCAAAGACTGCAGTGGAAGTCACGGTTCTCCAATCAATGGAAAACTGCAAGGAGTCTTCTTTAGCTGCAACACTGAGTTTGACACAGGCCTTCCTCCAAAAGACTCCCCTTACGGCCCGCTGCGTTTCCAAATCCCTGCTGGACACCTGCTGAATCACAACATCAGTTTATATTTTGCAGACTTTTACTGTATGTACACTGCCTACCACTATGTAGTGCTGGTGCTGGCCCCTGTGGACTCAGAGGGAGACAACTTCTGTCAGACCAGGCTCCCAAAGTTGGACTTGGCCTCCAACCCATTCCTGACGTATAGAGCCCCACAGACGCCAGGGGAAGAGCCCCTGTTCTGCCACGCCAGTGATGTCATCCTAGAGGTGCTTTACACTGAGCCAGTTCATTTGGACCAGGGCACTGTGGAACAGATCAGTGGTCATCAGCTGATGAGTCTGACCACTGCCAACGCCAAAAAAGATCCAAGCTGCAAAGTGTGCAATATCAGTGTGGGACGTTGATGAACGGATGCAGGGTTTAGACCTTGTTCTTTGAGAGAATTATCCTCAACTCAAATTTTTTTTCTGGGCACCTTTGCTGTCTTAGATATCTGACTATAAGTCTTTTCCATTTAAATTTTACCCTTTTTATATCCTGCGTTTACACATATTATATCAAAAGTAATGTTTGGTGTCAAGCTTTTTGTGTTTAGAAAAGGTGCTACAGTTCCCTCATTTTATCAATAACATAACAATTTTATTTTTATTTGATGTTCTTTCATTTATTTGCCTCCAAACTCTGAAAGGACTGTTATGTATTAACTCTTTTCAATGTGAGGCTTTTTGAAGTAGGGAGAAGGTAATTGGGAAGATGATATCACACAGAACTATAAATGAGGCCTGAACTATGATTAGCTTCTCTGCTGCTATGGAGCTTTCTGTTTATCGCTGCACAGTAGTCTCTGACCTAAATGGGAATCCAAGAAATGCCTAAAGTTAAAGTGACGCTTGATGAGGGGCCAAAATGGGATGTGAGTGTGCACACACAACTTTTAATACTGACAATAGGGAAACAAGGAGGACTGTGTATAAAAGACATAATAATATGATAATAATAATTAAAAAAAACTTTACATAGTTAATTTTACATCAAAACAAAGTGAAGGTGCAAAAAATACAAAGCAATCAGCAATTGTTTTTGAGAGCTACAGACATGACAACAACTAACTCATGCCATGTCACTTGGATTTCCTTCCCTGACACAGATGTGAGTTTACACACACAAGAATGCTGTAATTTTGACCATTGTTATTGTCCCAAAAAGGCTGGCTCTGCCCTCCAGGTAAATACTTCAAACAAAACTCTATCTTCCTCTTTGCATCAAGTATTTTGGGAATAGCTATGTCAAACTCAAAGATGTCTGTCTGTGGCCCTCCAAAGCGTTTCTGCATGTATGTACAGGGCACGTCTCTATAACTGTGCCAGGAGTCAAAGGTGATGCGTACGTGCACTTCTTTCTGAAAGCAGATGTTTTTGACCCGGATGGTCCCATAGAGGGCCTGTTCAGTGACAACGGAGTTTTCCAGGATAACCATGCTCTCTTCCAGTCTGGCACGGAAAGCCTGGAAATCTGCAGAGGGCTGAGGGAAGCCCAGTTTGAGCTGTGTTCCTGGACAACAGGTGCTAACAGTGCAGCTGTAACTGTCCTGTGTCAGGCTTTCCAAACCCTGGAGGAATGGAAGAAGGGCCAGATCTGAATCTTCCTCTTCATCAGAGAACATTCTGACATTTGCCAGAGATAAACCCTTGGAGTCAGCAAATACCACATGTTTGTTCTTGATTGGAATTACATCAATATCATCGTCATCAAAAAACTCATCTAAGAATGACAAATATGTTTGGTCAAAGGTGTCGGGTGAAACTGGAGATCGGATGCAGGGGCGCTGGGGCTTCAGGATGGGAACCCAAACATGAGGACACAACTGTTTACTCTGGTTTAGACACAGCCGAACAGCAATCTCCAGGAGTCCAGCAGAGTGGGCCATAGAGCCGAGACCAGCCGCTGGCAGAACACTGAAAGCAGGAGGCATATATAATATTATATGTAAAAAAAAAACAAAAAACAACCTTTATCACACACAAGTGGTATTTCATTTTAAAGAAATAACATGAAGGATTTGCAGGTGAATGTTTGAAAACAAATCACTGAGTAAAAGATAAATATAGATTTTGAGTTTTAATCCGCCCAGTCAGCTGTCAAATCGTTTCATTTTCCTTTCTCTGTGAGTTGTGATTTGCAGAGAGAGATTGTGTATGAAATCATTCAATTTCTCAACAAAATCCTGCATAATACCCATAAGTATGCAGTAGGTGGCAGATGTAGGCTGAAATATACAGGCAGCATAGGAAAGGGTTATAAGATAACATCAGTGAAACATAGATTAAGTCTTACCTTGTGCCGGTCATCTCCATGTTGCTAGTCTGGTATTACACCGTTTAAATCCTCCAAATGGCTGGGTATGGAAAAATACATACAATATGTATGACATCCAAATTCTTCTTTATGCAAATGTACATTTTTTCTTTAATAGCGGTTTTATTGTGGAATAAATATATTTAAGTTTGACCTACCACAGCAGTGAGCGGTAGTGGTTCCAGTCATACTATTGCCCCAGGAAAATATAGCACAATTTCCTATTTATACTATCTCAGTTCAGATGTCACATTGTATACTCCACCCTCTCTGCTCCTTTGACCAATCAACTGGGTATTGTGCTATAGCTTTTTTTTGCCAGTCTTTTTGACAAACCGTACAATGATTATTGTATACCTATGTCAGAATATGTTGCTGGTGTATTTCCCTCATATACATTGTAGAAACCATTTCGACAGCCCTGAGAACTGTGTCTAATGCTCAGGGTGCCACTCGTCCTTAGGGTATCAGTCTGGAGGTATGTGTGTGACGCAGTTGAGTGTTGGATTGCAAACTACTTATGGCATACCAGCTTCATAACCAAGGGTGCAATTCACACTCAGAGGTCATGGTGTTAAAGGCCATAAACACAAGGATGCACGAAACTCAAACTAAGACCAGAGATCCAATATGTAGCTGAAGTTAACTTTATTTATAGATATGTTTGCATGGTGACACATGAAGGAAAATAAGGACTACAATTATTTCATAAAGCAATGACCAGCATCTTGGTTATAATTATTTTTTTGGTTTGTTATGATTGATACATCTTCCACTGTCACATAATTGTAGGTGTTTTATTCTTCTTGATCAACCATTTACAGAAAGACTAGTGTAATAATAGTCCGGCAGTCCAGTTAGTATAGCGACAATCAGTGTCTCCGGGTTATATTTGTTCCAATCACGTGGCAATTTGTGCCAGGCAAAACAAAAGGCCCTGATTACTCCATGAGATTCTTATATAACAGTTCTATTAAAACAATTATGTCTTAAAGAAGTGGTCCCATAAGTGTTAATAAACTAAAAAACCTACACAAACTCATAGCACAAACTTGAAGGATTAATAATGACAAAGAGACATTTCATTTTTTTGGTCCTAAAATAGAAGAAATCGCTTTATCTTCAAAAAGGACAAATTCAATTGTTATTTTGTACAGAATACGAAAATAGAAACAAGACTCGTGCACACAAACACGTGCGCCTTGTTCTGTTGCCAAGTGCTGAAATTACACCTACAGCCCTCCTATCAGTGAGTTGCAGAGATGAAGTCTGATCTACGTACATTCTTTTTAAGTGTAGCTGCCATTTCTGAATCCAAGTCATCACTGTCTTAGTTGGCACCTCACATTAGCACACAGTCCTGACAGCTGTGACAGGAAATGTCCTTCTTCATTATTACTGATGTTACAAAAATAGATGACATGGCATTTTATCTCCTTTAATCCAAAAGATCTTCACAAAGAGTACCTGGAACAGAAAACAACCATGAATTGCAGCAGAGTTAAGGAAGTCAGTTACAAATAAGTTGTGTTTCATTATCAGTTGCCAAGAGACAATGGACACAGCAAAAGAGAGCTAAAAATAAATACAGATGTCAGCGCAAAGTGGTTATGTAAGATCTGAAGAAATTAATTACCAGATGCATAAGGCGTGACTTCATAGGGCAAAATGACAGTGTGTTACTTACCCTAGATCTAAATTAACTGAACTGCTCCACTTGAAACAAGTGGTGCTATGGTTCGATACCGCATCAGATGCTGAGAGTCCTCTTCAAGATCCACAACATACTCTCTGATAAACAAGACCAAATTATTATCATTAGTGTAGTATCCATACCCAAATAATTTACTGACTTTAATGTAAAAGGAAAACACTGACACCTACAGGTTATTGGCCGCAACAACAGATCCACTCACCTCTGATCATCTGTTTCAGGTTCAACCAGGATGTTTTCTTGTCTCTCTTTAACTCTCAAAAACACAAAAGAGTCCAAGCAAGGCTCAGGAACTGAAATATAACAGGACTCTAAGTATCTAATGTGGCAAGCAGCAAACAATATTCATAAAACATTCGAAACAGATGTTAAGGCAGATAAGAAAAGAAAGGTAACCTGCTTTGAGCATGTCTACTGTCTGCAGGTTGGGGGGCATACGCTTTAGTGCTACTGCTTTTAGGTAGGTTTCTGTGTTGGCATAGTATCTAGAAAACAGAAAGAAAATCCTTAACCTTCCAACACACAAGTAATACAACACAAAAAAATAAGCACTTTTACTTCACTGCTCGACTTACTCTTTGGCAAAGGCAAACTCTTCTGGAGAAAGCAAAGCTGGATCAGCCACTCCTCGAGACTTTTCTTTCTCCAAGACGTGGGGGAAAAACTTTTCAATCTAGATATGGGACCAAAAATATGCAATGTAGATAACACTATTATGACATTAAAACAAGCTACAGAGACTATCTAACCTTCTGCAGACGAGAGCGCAGGTAGCTGCTGAGCACAAAGCGGATCCTGTCTATCTCCATGCGGTGAATGCTGGCCTTGGCATCACCTTTTTTCACACGTTGCAAGTTGGCTTCCTGTTGGAGAAATATAACAAAAATGATGTTTTTAAGTGCTTATGCAACTCTTTATTTATTTTTATTTTTTAACTATTTATGTTTTGCTTTGGTTCTACACACATAGCCTTCCCCCAAGTACCAAAACATAGAGCAATCTGACACCCAGATCAGACAACATCACATACTTTAGAATAGCTTCTTTATTGCCCACAGTAGATAGATAGTGAATAATTTGGAGAAGCAGACAGGGACAAAACCACTAAGAGTAAACCATGCACTTACGTAAAAAGGCGAGTGAAGATTGAATTTTAAAGACTGAACTAAACGGCCACAAATAAATAGTTCTGAAAAGTTCCAGTATCAATCAACCAAAAGTAACTAAAGTGTATCATGACTTTGCAACATTTGAAATTTTAGCAGGTATTAGTTATATTTTACCATGTGAGTGAGCTGCTCCATCACACACTCCACCACTTCAGACTTGTTCTCCAGGAGCTCAGGAGAAAACTTTTCATTGAGCCAAGCCTTCAAAAAATGACATTAACAGATTTAAACAGGTTTATGTAAAGCCAGATTCTTCTCAGGTAGTATTATTTTAATAAAGGCTCACTTCTTCCAGCTTTGCTATGAGCTCCGCAGGAGTCATAACATCCTCATTGCTGTCATCTTGGTTGATGTCGCTACCGTCATCCGACAAAGCGTCCGACATACTTTATTCAGAGCTAAAACACGCACCCAGAATACCCACGGATTTCCTCCACAACTAAATTATAACATTTAAGTCAGTCTCTATGTCTTCATGTTTAGCAGAAACTTACTCGGGTGGACATACGCACGGAACTCCTTGGTAATTCGCGCCACAAACCCAACTCTCGCGAGATAACAAGAAATCTTTTATGCCCCCGAGTTCGTCTGTAAGGCAGGATTGAGTTAGTGTATTTGCCTTTATTTATTTATACATTCTATGGTATTGCATGTTTATGCTTTGTGTAGTTTTTTTGTTGAAGTGGAATGAATAAATCTTGTTGTTTTGTTTTGTGATCTGTAAAGGGTTTAATGGTATCCACAGACTGTTGTGGCACGGGGAGCGTTTCCTGAGAAAATAAACTCGGGCAAAAATAAAGTAACTGAACTTCATAAACAGGGAAGTGAATGGCATTGGTGCAGAGTGGGCCAATCATGGATGTGTTATTAGACCTATTGAAGTTATAAGATATCCTTCTTTACCGTCGATGATCAGACCTTAGTCATACGTCCATGGGTTTTAGACTTTACATAAAAAACTTTCAGTGGTTCCTCATTTTTACTCACTCTCGCTTTGTCAGGTGTGAATTTAACACAAGGCCATCATCTGCTTCAGTGACTCCAGCTGTCTTTGTCAAACCGCACTTTGCAGAAGAATTTCTTCCTTCCTTCCCGTTACTTTTCCTCCACAATAATAATATTATTAGCCCACTTCCTCGCCAGCGCGTAGTCTAACTGTAATTTTGTTTATCTTTTAGGCTATAATTGGATAACTGGAATTGGAAAATATTATCATTATTATTAATAATACAATTCATATATTGGTATAAATTATTGTTATCATCATTATTATTGTTGTTATTGTTATATTTTTATTCTTATTGTTTTTTTTTGTTTTTTTTATTAAATTAAATTACAGCTGATCTGATGTGTTTAACTGAAAGACACATATGTAGCCAGATTTACACACTCTATGTTACAGCATCTTTATTGTAATCTACAAACAGTACATACAAATACAGCGCATACAATACAAAGTCCAGCCTCTAGGTGTAAATGTGCAAAACTATTATGCAAAAAATAAATTGCAAACTATGAATGTGTAGAGGCTATAATTTTGAAATAATCAAAGTTATTGGAAAAAAAAACTTTTGCACAGGAAGAGTATATTTTAATCCAGTGTTGAATTCAGCTATTTCCCATTCTTACACACACCAGTGAATGAAGCTTTCACTTCAGCTATTTAAATACAAGCCAACACTGTTAATTTCATTTCCCTTCAGTATAATTATTTTGTTGCTGGTGAAGTTAAACACCGTCAATTTTCTTAGAAATGACACACACACAAAAAAAGTCCTGTCTCAAGTCCATGTATGTATTTCTACATGAATCAAAGCTTTTGTGGATAGATGGGCATCATGTTAGGTAGGGTATATCCCGGTGGGGCACTTAACACAGGTAAGGGAAAGGGATATGGATAACCTACAGTACCAAAAATAGCATTCTGAGCTGGACTCACAGGAACATGATGGTACATTAGTTGAGAATGAGGTAGTCTCATTCTGTTTGGGAGAAATGCAGGATAAAAAGTAGGTTGATGTCGAGTGTCTCGTCCTGAACTCGACACCACACATGACACAGGCAGGTTGTGGGCCAGACTATGCTGAGGCAATGGACCTTTGGATAGCCTTGGCCGTGAATTCTCCCATTTCTCAGTCTGATAAATCCTGTGTGCTGTGCTGTTCAGCTTCTTTGTGCTTGTGAATGAGTCATTCTGCGGTGCTACCTTTGTTTGATACATTTTATAACCCAGGCGAATAGGTGCGGGCCTCAATAGCTGCACAGTTTTTGGAACTACTTTAGTGAAACTAGAGGTAGATGCAGGACCCAAGTCAGATTTCACAGAGAAAGGTGAGTGGAAAGGAGTGGGGAAATGCGTCTCTTTGTATATTGGCCTCCATGGAGCGTTTTTAGTTTGTCCATTAGTCAGATTTCCAGTCAGTGGCTGTGAATGTATCTCTGTTTTTTGTCCTGCTGATACCTGACTCTGGCTGTCCTCAGTACAGATACTTTTGACTTTGGGGCAGTTTTGTTGTAAGTCTAAACTTGGTAAAAGTTTCTCCTGATTACTTGCTGTACTATCCTCTGATGAAACAGACAGAGGAGAGGGACTTCTTGAAGAGGAGGAGGACAATGGTAGCGGGGATCCATCAGAGGAGGCTCTAGCAGAAGAGGCTCGAGCTGGAGACTGAGAGCAGAGGATCACAGATGGACGTTTGTTTTCCTCTTCACATGGACTCAGAGGCATGTTGAGGCTGGCTTGTGCCATTCTCTTCTTTTTCTCGAGTGGAGAGATCCCTCCTCCTGCACCAGAAGGCACCTGAGCAGGCCAGGAGTCTGCGGTGTGGACCGGCCGAGCATGGGAACAAGCATGTACAGTTGTGCAGAGATCTATGGTAGCCTTGTTTGGCTTAGAACAGTCCGACTGGTGTTTGTCAGAGGGAGCAGTCCACAGAGAAGAGAGAGGGTGCATCATGGTTTCACTTCTCTGTATTACTAACTGCAAAATAACATCAGAATTTGTTACAAATTGCAACTTGGGCACAAACACAAGGGTGCGTGCATGAAAGTATAGTTACCTCAGACTCCATGTCTCTATCTAACTGACATCTTTTCTTTTTCCCGTCAGCCTTGTCAACCTTGCCATCCATGTTCCTCTTATAAGGCTTTCGTGGTTTGCTTGGAGGCAGAGGTTTGTCCTCCTCTCCTTTGATATGTCTCTCATAAGGGAGGACCAGTCTGACACAAAGTACACTACAGTTACTGCTGGTAAAATCTTCAGAAAAACACAATTTAGGACAGAATAATCCTCACCTTTCATAATGTTTACGAGTGCAGGTCGCTGCACTGGTGCTGCCTGGACTTCCTCCCAGCTCGTCGTATACTCTCTTCCAAAGGCGTCTTGCTGTCACCTAATGGTACACAAATTATACAATATTTGTTATTGAACAAAAGTAGGAGCAACAATATGATTAACTTTCAAGTTCAGACCATGTCATTTCATTATTTTTCAAAGACAGGTTAGATTAGTTGGAGATCATTTCAGTATTGTCCACTCAAATTGTAAACACAGTGCAGTAAGAAGGGACATGTACTCACTGAATCGTAGCCCCCAAGTTTCTGAACAGCCTTGTAGATCCTCCAGAGGTTGACTGTGAATGTAAACAAAAAGTTATTATTTTCATGAAAATGTATTTTGATGTTTTTGTAGTGCTCACGTTTTCATAATAACTCACTTTGTTTAAATCCCAGATGTGGGATCCTCTCTATGGGTGTACCTCTGACCTTCATATAAGAGTGCAGCCCTGAGATGAAAGACTTTTCTTCCATTGGAGGACCAGGACTGGCCTCTTCCTCACATTCATTTGACGAGTCATGTATCTCAATCACAGAGAGAGATGTCTGGTAGAGATTAAACAGAGGTGCTCAGAAAGGCTTTCCATCAGATTTGACTGGCTGTTTTTAAATATTCATATGAAAACACTTTTTGGTGAAATGTATCATAAAGAGAGTCATCTCATGGGACACAAAAGCTGAAATGAAACAATATAGAGGGTAGCTCTTTACCGCTACTTTCAATAGACAACCACTGTACATCCTGTCTGCAAGGAAAGCAATGAGGCTGTGGGGTTTTTGGTCTTGAGCTGACTGTCTCATTTATGACAAGTGTCAGTCAGGTGATGTGTGCAAAAACACAAGATTTAGACAAAATTGCAAAGATTCCGATGTATAGTTAAAAAGGCTGAGAAAACTTCACTTCAGGAAACTAACAGGGCCACTGTTTGTGGTTTGCAATGACGAAGAATGAAACAAATTAAATATTAACATAGTAAAGGAAAGTACTGCACTGGGATTTCCAAGAATTATATGGTAATTTTTCATGATCTTTTGATAAAGTCAATCCTTTTTGTGGATAATATTGTAAGTGGTACAATATTATTTTAGGGTCATACAGCACAAACAGGAGTTTTATATTTCTGTGGGAGAGAAACGTATAATTTTTGTACCCACACAGTAAAATCTGAAGTTTTATATCACAAATTAAGACTAGTGATATTGCACTCTGAATCAGCACGTGTGAAGCTGAGCTTTAAAGCAGCTTGAGGTGGTTTCATATTGAATTTAGTTCCTCTATGTGGTTCCTGGTTTCCGAGAAGCAAGCCTCTCCAGTGAGTAATAATGGTACAGGCCTCTTGCCAGCGAGCGAGACACAGTTCATGCACTTCACACTGTTTCCCAAGCAACAATTAAAAACTTACATTCATTGATGTTCATTCAGTGGTGCTGATAAACTACTGAAACATCATGGGTAAGGAATGAAAACAGAAAGGATTCACGCTTTTGCTGATGAATTAAAAAAAAAAAAAAAAGACATTTAGAACCTCTAATTGATATATTCCTGTACCGATCAAGATGAGAGCTTTTTTTTATATATAGAAATGATCTATATCTCTAATACTGTAAAATAATTTGTCTCCTGGAAGATATTTTCCAAATGAAGCCCCACTTCTGTGCTTCACACCAGATACAATATTAACTTTCCATTTGATGAGAAATATCTGGAAAACCATGTGGGTGACGTTGATGTCAGTGTCTGGATATGTAACTCTCGCTATGATTGTCAGTGGCCTGCAAGAGTGATGCTATCGACAGCTACATTCACCACAGAAACCACTGGACTTTCAACTTTCATCAGCTTTGGAAATTTGATGAGCTAAATTGTGTTTTTCATATTGTACATTTTCATATCAGTTACCAGAACAGCAAACCTCCTGCACCATATTGTAGCCTATCACTGAGAGACACCTGCATGTCTTTTCTCTGAACACAAAGCACACATCATTCCTTGTTACTCATTTAAGCCACTGAGATCAAATAACTGTATTGGGAATCAGCATTTTTGCTTAAAGTCGCTAAAAAGGGGAAGTGAAAAACAACACTTGACTTACTCTGAAGAGTCATGCCAGTAACTGACGCAAACTGTTGTTAGAAATTTACAGTTTCTCCGCAGTGAGTGTTTGCTAAGTACCTGGCTCAGTGTCTGCTCCTTTTCCTCAGTTGTTGGTGTGTGTTGTGGCGGCGTCTCATTCTTCTCCTCTTCAGCTTTGAATAATAATTATTTCTCATTAATTTTTACCACTACCTCAAAAATATTCCAAAAATGTAAAACTAAAAAAAACTGCAAACCAACTAATCCTCCTCACTGTTTGTTAGTTAATTACCAGTTCATTATGAAATACAGGGAAATGTGTAGCACATATTGTAAACTGTCTGATATCAAACCACAGGGTGCAAAACCACTTCCTGCTCAAGAACACAACGGCTGGAATAGTGCAGTGTGATATTGTAACACACACTACAGCACATTCAGTTATATAGTGCCAAGACATTTTGGTTTGTTGTTTAGTTTTCATGATATTAACAATTATTTTGTTTTCCTAACATTAGTGCTAGGTAGAAAAACACACATTTTAAACTACACTTTCTCAAGAAACTTTCTTCTGAGAATAAATATTTACTTTTTTACTTTATTGACAAATTGTGAGGTAACCATCAACCCGTCTTCTCCGAGTGGACTCACTGGTGTTAAATATGCCTCTGTTTTCAATTTCTAATTTCTGTTTCCTATCACATCTCATTTATTTATTTCAACAGATATAGTGAAAAACTGTATTATTTAATGCTTCAATAAAACTATGCACAATACACGGTTTAGTCAAATATTTGTGACATGTCCTACAGATTTGGACAAAAAGTCTTCCAAATGCCAGTTTTCTGTATTCAACCTATCTGAAAAATAAACATAACTTGATAAAGTGATTCTTACCCATTTCTCGGAGGATATCTTCGAGTCTCTTGCTTCACACTGTATGCTGAGAGCTCCTCATCGAGTGTCCTCTTCAGACTGACACCACCAAACAGGAAGTTGTCTCCACAACAGTTTCATTGGTCGTACCACAGAAGTCATGTCTGGGAAGTAGAGTTTTGCTTTGACATTGCTGATCAAAGTTCCATTTGTAAATAAAATATTGTTACGAGGTACAACTTTATCCATTTTAACTCCTGATATAAGGCTTGATATGAAGTTAGTGCACATTGTGGTTTTATAATATCTTCAAATTGCTTCATTTGGGGAAGTGAGAGAAACATCAACTGACACCTAAATATAGTGCTGATCGAAGCACAGCACAGGATTTTCCAAATGTGCATCATATACTGTAAACAAAACGAAATATTTTGTCATATGTTTAAGGAAGTTCTGAAGCGGTACTTGTTAGAAGAAAATTCTTTTTTTGTCTCTTTGTTTTAGGTTAAAATACAAATCCAGGACAACGAAGAAGCAACAAATTCCACTAAATGAGGGTCAAACTGGTTTAAGGAGAAAAAAATGTCAGCTACTTTACTTGCATGAGTCAAAGGGAGTAGTCTGAAGAGGTTCCTTGTATTAGTTTTAACACTCAACTTTTGTGCAACAAGACAGTTAAACTAAGATAGTTTACAAAAGGCACATTTCAATGTAAAAACAAAGACTTCTCCATCTGCTGCGGGTAGACGATGACATTTGAAAACAATTGACATCTAAAGGTCAGAATAAGTGAAAATCTACCAACTGTCCCATTTTCACATCATTTTTGCCGCACGCTCTTTTATTTGATGCACGCGAGATAATGGTAAAGTAGGTGACTGTAATGAGAAACATATGAACATTAATTCCACAGAAATCTGAGGTTCAGTTGAAGTCAAAAACATCAGTTGTGATACTGAGAAAATCCCCAGCTATTCATCTCACACTTTCACTGACATAAACACATGAGGTTGAGGTGAGGGCAGTACAATGTGAATGAGAAGTGTATTGTTGATCCTGTAGAGACTGTAAAGGCTGCTTGTGTTAAGTCTGTCTCACATAAAAGACTATAATTATGATGATGGCAGGGTTGGTGATGAAAAGTTATTAATGAAATACATTTTCACTCATAATGCATTATTCCTTCTCTTTTAACAGCTTCACTGGAAGTTGAATATTAAGCACCAATTCTCTATTCTGCCAAGAGAAGTACAAAGAAGAAGAAAAGAAACCCCCGCTCATTCCAGGAAACTGATTGTAGAGAACTGCTTCATATGCCTCAGTTTCTGTTACTGTAGTGTGTAATGTGTTTAAAAAGACACAGATGCATAATCTATTTTATTCTTTTATTACGAAGAATGTTGGAGCATTACAGAATAATCTGGAATAAACAAATATGAACAATGTAGTAACACATGATGCCCTTCATGATCATTTATTTTTTCTTTTGTCAACTGATCAGAAAAAACAAATCTAAAAGTAAGTTTTATTTGAGGTTAAAAACAGAAAGTTTGCATAATCGCTGCTGTTACACTTTCCCACGTCTCATTAAAATATCACCAGAGGGTTTCACTGCAATGACTCCCCTCAGAATGGCACCATAACAGCTCAAAGTCAACCTCAGACCAGCGAGATTCAAAAAGCAAACTGCTGCTAACTTTCTTTCATTCGGCTTGTTCCTGAAATGTTAAATACATTGAAATGATTTGGTATAAATAGAAAACCGTTATAGTCACAGTAAAAGGCGAGTCACCCCTTCAATGCTTTCTCCACTAAAAACCAACCGCTCAGTGCACAGCAAACTCAAACTGCTTTTTTGAAAATACTCATTTCAGCTATAGTCAGATCAGTCAGAAAACAGGTTTTGAAATTCACACAGGATTTAGGTTCAATCACAGACAAACAGAAGGTAAATTCAGTCTTCCGGTAAATAAAGGCAAATAAAGGCCAAAGATTATACTGCAGCTGGTACCACCAATTAGGGTTTTTCCTGAAATGAATCGGAGCAAATGCTACAAGCAATAATAAAATATATATATATATACCCGAAACAAAACTGAAGTCACTTTTTAAGGAATGTTAAGCGCTCATAATGCTCACAACTTATAAACAATAATGAAGTCTGATATTGTACTGCATCACATTTAAAAGAGAAAGATTTTCAGGGAGGTGGAAAGGAGTTTTGGTCAACCTAACAATCTTTCACAAAAACTATACCACCAACATTTAATGGTAATGGTTTTTTTTTTATAATTAAGATATATTTGCATATCCCTCTGGCCCACAATTACCACTTATTTATTATTGGTCCAACTACTCCATCTTCAATGGATGAGAACCTCATTTTAGTACAAAGACTGACTCTGCAATGTGTTGTTTTACTGCAAGGGTCCACTCCAGGACCCTCCTTGCTCTCATGTGGAGGGAAGGGGGCCTTGCAGGGAACTAGATAAGCTCGACGTAATTAGCTGGGAACATTCCAAAGTGACCATCTGGGCCGTATCCTCTCCACCAACCCTCGTCTATCATCTCGATCCCAGTGATAATTTCATCTGGATCGAAGGAAATCTCTGTATCATCGGCTAAATAACAAGAAAAGACATTCAGTGTTTGGAAATGAAAAGTGACAATATGAGTATTTTTGTAATAGAAAAACCCACCAGCCTGATAGTCATATAAGGCTCTTGCACAGATGCCTCTTTCTGACGTCTCTTCAGGAGTCACTTCACAGGAGTTGTTCTCCTCCTGAGTGAGAATGTGTAGATTAAATTGTAAAATTTAGCAGTGTTTATTATTAATTATTAATGGAGCTTTGCATTTCCTGACTCATGTAAACAACAACCTGAGCTGGCTCTTCGTAAGTCGCCTCCTGGACATATGAGTTGGCAGCAACAGTTTCCTCTGTGAAAAAAAAAAAAAAGTGTTAAGTGAATGTACAAACTGTGATCTACCAGCAGGAGGCACTACAAATATGGCTGTAAAAGTTTAAAGAAGCAAATGGATGGATTTGTGAACTTAAAAGTAACAAGTAGTACAAAAAACACACATCCATTTAACTCAGTTTGTAGCGACTTAAAATTTGATGCTGATTCGAGAATATGAACGACAAAGGTTCATGACGGAGCCTGTAATGCGTTGAATAGGCCCCACCTTTACACTGCTCCTCGGGGGCCACCTTCTGTTCATCATACTCACACCTGGACTGTCCATCACCCACTTCTGGCTCTTATCACCCAAAACACAAGCACAGACATGCATGTACACAGGAATAGATTCACAAGTCCACACAAGTTCAAATCCACCACCACTGCAGTCTCAGACATGAAGCTGTTTTAAACTTGATGAGAAACAAAGAACACTGTGTGGGAAGATGACTGGCAGGGGTGAAGGGACGTTACAAACAAGAAAATGAGTTTTGATAATTGAAGTAGTGCAGTGCTGAAAAGTGTGTTTGTGTGTGTGCGAGCTCACACCTGTGGCACGGACAGGAGAGGCAGAGCTTGCCGGCAAAGGAGAAGCTTGGCGCTGAGGTGAGGTGGCTCGCTCACTTTCATATACTGGCTTAGACAGAAAAGGGCTTTGCAGGCGCCCTATTAAGGACGGAGCCCCAAAAGCATGCACGGCGGATGAGACAGAAGACAGAGATCATTTAAAAAGACACCATAATGGGGAAGAGTTAAACATGAGGACATGATGAGACAGAAAGTTAAAGCTCTAAAAGGCGTAGAAATCTTAAAACAAGAGATTAGAGAGGTGCAGACATTGTTGGGCATGCACAAGCAATACCTGGCTGGGGGCTAGCGGGGGCAGGAGAAGGGACATCAGAGTCACTAGGAGTTATTCCCCGCTCTCTTTGCTTAAACATCTCTCTGGGATTTACAGCACGCTGAGAAATGAGAGAGGCTGCCTCCTGAAAAAGAAAAAAAATAAATCAGCATAAGCCCTAATGTAATGGAAATAAAAACGAGAGATTTCCAGCTGAACTGTAAAAAAGAAAGAAAGTGGTAGGTATGCAGCAGGAAGAATAGGAGGCACTTTTTGAGATAGAAGTAAAGTAAAATAAGGGTAGTTGAGCCAGAAGGTGGCACTTTGAGAAAAGGGAACTCACGTTGGCCTTTTCCACAGATTCACCTCTCCTCACTGCTTTTCTCTGGGCTGCCTCTTTTTGCTCCTGCTCCTCCTAATATTAGGACCAGTGCTGATGTTAGCTATTTGTCTGACTGCAATGCATACAAGCCCCATGCCAACACAACACACAACAAGACCCAAAACACTCAAGATGACTTTTTGGTATGGGATAAGGCCCTTTATTACAGAGAGGGATGAAGTCTCAGCTAAATGACACTTACCCAGCGCTGTTTATCCTGCTCCTTACTCTCTGGTTCCAGTTTCTGCTGGTATTTTCTATCAATATAAAAAAAAAAAAATGTGTGTGAACCCACAATGTGTTTTCTTCATAGTCAGCCACAAATTAAATAGCCATGTACCTTTGTTCCTCAATTTGAAAAGCCCTTTCTTTGTCACGCTTCTCCCTTAGAGCTGCCTCCTTGGCTTCTCTGTCTTTCCTCTCGTTCTCCAGCTGCTGTCGCTCCTCATTTGCTTTGCGCCGCTCCTCTTGCCGTCGTTTTTCCTCTTCTTTCTAAATGCCATGCAAACCAAACCCATGTATTTGTCAAAGATACTACAAAAACATATAGGAGCTGTATTCATATTTCTACAATGAGTGAAGGATTTTAAAAACTGCTGTGGTTTGGTAAGTAAGTAATGAGACAACAAGCAAAAAATTCAAAAAGCAGTGTACACATTACACTAACATACTTTTACATAATAGTTTATACCCCTTTGGAGCTTACCTCTGCCTGTGCCCAGAAGCTGTCTTTATTGGTCTTTTTAATTTCTGACATGGCGTTAGTCTTCTGGTACACAGAGCCCTATGGCAAATTAAAGAGTTAGTGTTACACCACTTACAATAGTATATGCTTTATATCAACACAATGTTGACTTACTCTAACTTACTTAAAAATGTTTATTTTAAATTACAGAATAAGACAGGAAGAGAACAAATATTAGATATGGTCATTACTAATAATACAGCTTACCACAGGACCCTGAGGACCAGCGTCTTGGTAACGGTTGGAGGTTTCTTTGTGAAAGCTGTAGTTTGCCCCTGAAGCTTTGGCCACCTTCTGCATGATAACCTCAGGCTCCACATCCTCATCCGCTCTTGCATTTATTGTTACATGGGCACCCTGAAATTGACATAATTTATTATTTACACAGGTCATCTCACATAAATTCACATGACTATAAATCATTTGACAGCAATACTACCTTAAGGAAATTAGCCATAGTGCTAACATGATTTGCACATATTCCTTTCCGTGCATCTTTCACTCCTTCTCCAGTCTAAGAAAAAAACAACAACAACAGTGTATTATGCTACAGACTGAGAGGAAGCCAGAGCAAACGGAAAAATAAATGTGTGGGTAATGGGGTTGAGCACTAACCCAGTTGATGAGGACATATTTAGGCAGACCCGAATTTGGATCTTGGACCCGGCAGAAGGCATACATTACTTTTCCACTGTTCAGATCTTCAATTAACTCTTCTAGTCCACCATCTGACATAGAATACAACATGGTGTTACTACTGTGGACAGTTTTACAAATAATAGGTTGAGAAAGACCACTCTTAATATATTTTTTTCTGAGATTAGGAGGAAAACCAAACTCACCTCCCTTTGCTGCAACACGAATGTCATTACTATTCCCTTCATATGTGAACAGGGCCCTGTGGATTTCAATAGATTAGAAAAAAAGAGAAATTGCTAAAGCATTGTAACCCTTTTAAAAATCATGTAATGATTTGTGGGCAAGTTTATTTTTGTGACCTTTTCAACTTATTCAGCTATATGTATATGCCTGATATTTGTGGTTATATTGCATTGATTCAACATGCCTCAAACTTACCAAAAAATAAATAAATAAAAATAAAATATATATATATATATATATATATATATATATATATATATATATATATATATATATATATATATATATATATATATAAATATAAATATATAAGTTAATACGTCCACCTCTGTTTCAAAATCAACCTTTTGCATTCGAGTTCTGGGCAAATGATAATGTTGTTCAATAAATGATGAGTAGATAAAGGCAGATATTTATAGACAGAAGCACTTCCTCCAGGAAAAGGAGAGCTCACCGGGATTTGACTTGTTAATTAACTCAGTTCATTATAAAATACAGCAGATGTCATCTACACAGATCTCAATCAAAGAGTGGATCATTTCAACAGACGTTCAGGATCCTATGGTAAATCAAATAGCAACTGTGTAAGTGAAGCTGTCACATACAATTGAACTATTCCCCAACCAGGAAATGGACCAATGGTTACAATTTTAAAAAAACAAAAAACAACCCAATTACACGTAAAAAGACAAAAGGCCAAGAATTACAACATTGTTTTTGGATAATAGGTTGGTAATGCTATCTAATGCTACTAGTTCAAAAAACTGTTCATTACTTTACGACTCAGTTAGCTAAAGGCTGTGGCCATAGCATATTAGCACATCCTGCAGCTGCCGTTTACAAAATGCTAAGCCTTACCAGTTTGTGTCGGATTTTTCATCAACAACTTCTTTATATGCAGCTGTCAATGCAGGCCCGTTCTTGCTGAGGTTTACTGACATTTTTATGTTGAGTTTAGCTAGCCAGCTAGCTCTAGGAAGGGCTCTTTCTGTAGGGAGGTGTGGTGATGATGCTAACTATGTAGAAAAGCCCGTGGTTTAGGGTTAGCTTCGTGTAATTTTCTCGACAGCCCGTGAGAGCGGAGCTAGACTGTCTGTCGCTGATCTAAAATCGTTTCATTATTTAAACTTTCTCCCGGGAAGGGTTGCATTGCGCTTTCATTTTGTACTTTAGCTGTGACCTAACCTGCTTTAAAACTACTTGAACACCAGCTACCATATTTTAATGATGTTACAATTGTTGTTTTGTTACAATTAAACTGTTGAGACACATTATGTATTATGACCATCGGTCATCATTTCATTATTTTGTTACGTACAAGTTAAGGTCTTAATCCGTTTCTCTTGCACCTCTATAAATACATGATACTTGAAATTAAGTGAAAACACAAACACACAGTAATCCAAGATGAACTTTAATCATATTTTATGACAAAGTCAAAGTGGGATGTGGGTGTTCATGGTGACAGTTTAAGCACAGACATTCCAGATGTTCAGATGCATGAGGCTGGTCCTGCATTCAGACAAAGCCAGGCTCAATTAAAAATATATTGGTATTGTTCAAGCACGTTCCATTTTAGAGATGAAATGAGTTACCCATTAGAGGATACAGCCCTGATAGCAAGTTTACAGTTCTCTTGATGACAGTTTATATGTAGAAAATGGGGATTAAGGCTAAAATTTTAGTCAGAGGTGTTAGGCAGATGAAGTGTAACGAAATCCCTGATATCTGGCAAATGGCTGAGAGGATTCTTCAGAGTGCAAAGCATGCTAAGCTGCCTATATAAACTCTATTGAGCACACTGGACAAGGAAGTCAATGTTACATCACTTGATAAACTGAAGTTGCTTTCAACCATAGAGTTGGAAGATAGTTAGCTTTCAAATAAATAATGCACACTAAAGATTAAATTTGCACTATGAGACATGTTATTTCAAATGTGGTCTGAGAGTCTGCATTTAGACCTTATTTTTTTATCTTATAGTCTACAGCAGCTAACAACAAAGAACTACGTTTGGTGTTAACACCGTGGGGTTAGTTCTACAATCAAAGCCTTGAAAATGTACATGCTTCTTCTGGACCTTTCTGGATAACTCAATTAAAATGTCTCAATATTAGAGTCTTTTTTCCATATTAATAATGAAATATTTCCCTTTATATATTGGCAGCATCAGCACATTATGACCCATAATTAAAAAAAACTGCATACCCTAACTATTTTTATCCAACAATCACCATGTATTGTATTAAACTAATTACTTAATACATCACAATCATATTCAGTTGTGTGAAATGAAAGAGAAAACAAAAACAAACGCTTCAAGGTACAATACCAAAGGTCACATATATATTAAACAAAATGTTTACTGTTTGTGTATGTTTCTGATACAATGAACCGCCTCAGATCCAATCATAAATAAAGGAAATTATATTGCTGAACAAAAGCTTTACATCACTGTCTTTTAAAGCAACAGAAATAGTCATGGCAACTGCATTCATTAACCTCAAGTAACAAGATGCACATGACTTCAAACTACTAGTCTCTGCTAAATGTCAAGTCTGTTTAGGATTTTTGTTTGAACAAAACCCCCTGTAAGTAAAGGCCATTTTCTTAAAAACAGTAGCATGTACATTTATAACAGCATTGTATAAATGCTGTTGCCATCCAAGTGTTTTTAAAAAATAATGGAAAAATGAGTGTATGATTTAAAAAAAAAGGAACCTTCCCTGACAAAATGAAATGAGCCCCAATTTTTGTGCAGCCCATATAAGGTCTGATACATTATCGAGGGTGCTAATCAGACACATTTTAGATTCTCTGTTTTTGTGTAAGCCTGATAATATATGTATTTTTCCCACCATGTGTCATTGTTTGGGCTGATTTGGCAAGATACCTGAGTAACTGCATTGAGGAAGTGGCACACAGCAAAACTGCAAGCCTAAATGTAGCCATTTTCATAGCTACACAAGAAGATATTAAGTCATACAACATTAGTGTCATGACCATACAACAGCAACTGTGGGTTTCACAATGACAACATGTGTGAGAAATGGACTACTACAATTAAGTTATTTTCCAGTCAGTAGAAAAACTAAATAATTTAATCTGAATGCAGTGGTTCTTAGTAGTAAACCAATTCTAAACATTTGTCACATTGTTTTGGGTGGAGACATTATGTGCCAACAGATTAGCTGCTGGTAATGGCACTGCACCATTGTATTAAACAGGGAACATTCTGTCTCAATTGCACATACCGCTTGAAAATAACACAGAAAGGCCACTAAATACATGAAGATACAGTAAAACATAACATCCAGTGGGACAGAAACAGTACCTCTGAAACAAAATCTCCAAAACCAACCAAACATTGTAAGTAGTGATGATATGATCTTGATGACTAGCAACAATGAGAGATAATAACAATAGCAAGAGTAAGTAACAGTTTAAGTCTGTGTGTGGCTGTATGGACTGTGAAGAGTTTCTGGTTTTCCATAAGGGAGTGCTTATAGGAGCCCATCACGTCCTGCTCAGCAGATCCATACATGTCATGAAGGACAGCAAATGGTAGCAGCTCAGCACATGGAAAGCCAGTGGCACCGTATCACTGTACCTCACTGTATCGCTTCCTTCACCAAATGATAGTTTTTAATCTGCTGTTGCTTTCCTGTCGCACATTAAACATGTTCTTGCACTGATCTCCCTGGCTTTATGACATTGCATACTTCTGTGTCCATTCTCTTGCTAATTTGTTGTACCTGAAACGCAAAATTGTGGACCTTACATGAAGTTCATTATAAAAATAGGGCAGTTTTGTATACAAAATAAGCCAAGGTTTTTATGTTTCATGATGCATACTCACTTTTCTCTGTCAGCCTTGTATGTATGAGCAATCTCTGGTACCAGTGGATCATCCGGGTTTGGATCACACAAGAGAGAGCAGATAGACAATAATACTGCGGAAATAAAATAATTTCAAAATATGAATCTCTTTGTTTGTATGTATTTGAGTCCTCAACAACACATAAAACCAAATGATAAGCAAAAGGCAAGTTAATCCCAGACACGTAGCTACAATAATAAAAGAAGTTAATTTTTTCCCCAAACAAAAAGTGTCAAAATAGCATAGAGCAGTGGTGTCATATTCAATTTTGGCCATATGAATAATGTCATGGAGTGCAATTTGTTCTTCTCTGTTATTTTGTTGTTGTAAAGTGAAACTTTTGTTTTTTTTTATACATTTGAAACATAATTGTAATGGTAAGTAATGTAATGTATATAAAAAAATATAACGTTCTGTTATATCAATAGAAAAATACATAGGTAAATAAATAAATAAACAGGTAAGCACTTACCTTTGGATACTGTAAGAGCAGGAGACCATTGGGACCTTAGTATATCTAGACAAATACTCCCATTGCTGTTGATATTAGGGTGGTAGATTTTTGTTGTGAATGCAACCTTTGGGAAAAACAAACAAATTTAAACAGGAATTCAAAAATATCAACAATAAAATGACTACCATCCCACTCACTTTAGGTGGTTTGAAGGGATAATCTGTGGGAAAGTGAATTGTGAGGAAAAACACTCCATTTTGATACGGGCTGTCACTCTGTAAAAATCAAAATTAAGATAAACATATTTAGGTTTACAGACAATAACAGCATCAGAAAATGTATAAATGGTGTTAAGCAGGACTGTCTACTTACTGGACCCATAATTGTTGCCTGCCAATGAAATACTGAAAAAACAAAGCCAAACAAGTAAATACTGATGTGTATCCTGACATATTTTCTTTCTGCATTACCCATAACTAATGCAGTGATCGACAACTTACAATCATCTCCAACTGGTCCAGCTGAACACTGAGCGGGGGGATCTCTCTCAAGGTCGGACAGCTCCTAAAAACAAGACAGTCACATGTATTAACTATATATTTGACTGGAGCAACATTTCACTAAATGATCAAACAGTTTATTGTTATAAAAAAGGTAGCAATTCGCATCTGAACTCAATGTTCTAATATTGATTAGCCCATCACAAAACATGTACATTACCTTTAATAGCTTAAACAACTAAAATGGGTGGACATAAGCATATCATATTCATGTATACATAAAAAGTGTGTTTGACAATACATTTTGATGACAATTATTCCAAGATATTAATCAAACAATATGACCAAACACTACAGTGGTGCCTAAATATACTAAAGCACAATTAACAAAAAACAACATATGTTTAAATAGACCGTAAAACTGTTATCTAACAACTCTTCAAATAAAGACGATCTATTCTGTTATATAAATACACACCGCGGCCTGGTTTAGTGCCCCATTTGCCATTCCATATATGGGAACAGAGATACCAGAGTTCAAATGTGGCAGCCAGCTCTCATTCAACCACTTTAACTCTCCGGTTAAATTGTTATTCATCAACCATATATAGGACTAATTGACACACAAAAAGCATAGCAATCCCAGACAAGCAGCTAACCCAAAACGAGAAAACCAAACATCATAGTACAAACTGTCAGCTAACTTAATAACTGGTAGTTTGACTTAATACAGCTGCGTTGAAAAACATTACTTACTTTGTCAGATTCACTGAAGTTACAATGACTTTGCAAACGACAACAGAGCACTTATGAGAAGGGCAACGGAGCTAGTTATTTATAGCTTTCGTTTTGGTAGCAATGCACCAACAGGGCCAATAGCCATGGTTAGCCCCTCTTTGTCCATGACTTATTTCGAAAATGAACGCGAAATAAGACAATTAAGATCATTTAGGTCATCCAAAAAGCAGTTTTCAACGACTACACGCTAGGATATTTAACTTATGGCATCAAACACAACAAAAGTGTAAAAAGTATGTAATGTCTGACTTGTGAAACGATAAAACACTCACCTTCTGAATTCTCTTCAACGCCATTGCTTCACAGCTACGCTAGTTAGCCTGTCAGCTAATAGTTAGCACCTTACTCATACAATTTAGCTCAGAGACCGTGCTATTACTTTTTCAAAAAAATTGCTTTCGACATATACACAGCGTCTTCCCGTAAAATATTTATCGAACGCTTGACTTTCTTGAGCTTGTTAAACAGCAATTGAGAAGCTATTCCGTTTTTGTGTTTCCTGTCGCTAGCGCAACACCATAGATAGAACTCCGTTATCTACGATTACCTTCTTGTGCCTGGCAGTCAGTCATGGAAACATCGCGAGATTTCACTGTCAAACTAAAACAACAATAAACCTATATGGTCATTTTTCAGCTTCAACCATGTTCCTCCAAGTAGCATAAAATTAAATCAACGAATTCGATGAATATAATGAATAGCAGCAGAACTAAAAGCTAGAACTAGATTAGATTGGACTTTATTGATCCCACAATGGGGAAATTCACATGTGACGGCTGAATGAAAACGGAAAAAATAAATAAATAAAAATAAAAACAGTGTTAGAAAATATGTGAAAAGAGAGCATGCAGTAAAAATTATACAGGCTTAAGTAAAAATAAAAATAAACATTAATAAAAGCAAATAAACATAGCCTAGGTCTTAAAACTGATGCACAATTGTCCAGGTCAATAAAATATTATTATGTCTCCCATATTTATACATGTTTTATTTATTTATTATTTATAAGTTTAAAATGACCAGACACTATAATAAAATAATATGATAAAATATCACGTTCGAAGCACATTTCTTTTTATTATTATTGCAAGTATTGAGCAAAATATCTATTACAGCCTTTATTATATCTTACATATCCATTGTTATGGTATCTACAAACAAAGACAGCTCTTACCGTACCTCTCTTACCTCACTCCGAATAATTATATGTATTTTTAAGGGTAATATCAATTGCAATCAAAATGACACTTTGCTTATGTATTTATTAACCAAGTCAGACAATTTATGATGTTTTAGTCATTTTTTACAAAGACCGGGGATTGGCAGTACAAGGGAAATTCTTGACTTTATGCGCAGCCAGGTGACCACAAGATGTCACTATTTGAAAACACCAAGAAGACAAAAACACCTTGAAAGTAAAGGACCAAAAATAATGGTTCAGCACGTTTTAGAAACAATAGTGCCACCATATAAACTTTCTGTCAAGAATAAAGTTGCAGCAATTGTAAGGATTGTAAGAATGACAATAGAGCAGTATCATCGCCCATTCCAAGCAAAAAATGTGCATTATTTAAGTACACAAGAAGAAAAAAGTCTGTAGAATTGTTCCTTCAACACCCAGTTATTGTAAAGACATATTCATCTGAGTCAGCTGCACGCTCTAGTTTCAGCACAGCCTTGTCTCGCAAAGCCTCTTCTCTTTATATGTCTTAAACAAGGGTGAAAAAGGAGCTCTCATTATTTTAGTGAGTGTGCATGAATGGGTTGCAGTGTTCATTCTTCTTAAATGGCTGATTCAGTGTCAGGTTGAGGATCCTATCGTCAGTGTGACACTAAGAGGGACCATTTTCCTTTGGAAAGCTGAAGATTCCTTTAGATAATATCTTATTGTTTGTTCATCTCTGTGCTCTCAATGACCTGCCTGTCCTCAGGGCCTGTCTGTAATCAGATTCAGCCAACAGCAGAGGTAGCAGTTTGGGTCTAATGCAGCGAGGACCTTGTGTTGTGAGTTTGACTTGGAGAGGTCATTTATCAGCATGAGGCTTTCTGACACAATTAAGCCCACACTTTTTCACTATAGTGAATCTCTAGGCTTTGTGGATGACCAATAGTCTCTTCCTTAGTAAGAATGCATACCTACCATAAACATTTCAATTAATAAGCAAATGGTTTGCATTTTACAAGGTGACACAAACCTGTATAGGGAATTTCCCTCAGAAGTTTAGTTTTTAGTTACAGGATTGTGCCCTAAGATCCAAAATTGATGTATGAGCCAAGATGTCAGGAAAGGGATGATCTGGGTGGGGGTAGAAACTGGCTGACATGTTTCATGAGGAATATAGCCTATGGTCTTGTTATTTGAAACCATGGACTCAGCAAACTTTACTGATCTGTTTTTTGTGGTCACATGAATCATCATTAGTACAAGTTCTATTGTATAATGGAAAGCATTGCATTTATTGTGTCTGCATTGCTGTGTCTGAGCTTAAATTTATTCTTCCATGGGATCCTTATCCTTATGGTGGTCATGACAAAGCACATGTGCACACTGTCATTTTGAAAATTAACTTAATTAGGTTTCGTTAATGTCTAAATTATCCAATAAAGGCACAACCAATTAATGCTGAGCACAAGATAGGCTCACAATCCCCAGAGGTGTTTTACCTACGTTCAGTGTATTGGCTTTCTGAGGGCTTTCTCACTGAACAAAGATCTATTGTTCCAACATACTAAGAGATATTTGTTCACTCCTTGTATCAATGGCCTTGATTTGATTATACACTTTGGCAATAATTGCAAGCAGTGCTCAGTCTGAAGTGAAGTCAGCACTCTGCACAATCAAATAATTCTGGAGCTAAGCAACTGGAAAAAAGGTCATTATGTATGGAGCAATCAGTGTTTCATGGCTCATTTCCTTAGCCGTGATTTGATTCTGCTTGTCATTGTTAAGGTGGCCACTGACCTCGCAAATCTCTGGATTATCTCAAATCATCCCTGTGATTTTGTATATATCATCTATGTAGGTTTATGATGTGAAATGCTGAGTAATAGCCTTGTTTTTTTGTATTGTGTATTTTATATGTATATTTTGTTTATGCTCTCATGTAACAGACATTTAAAGCTTTAAAAACATGCATATTAAACTAATACATATTTATATGAAGTGAACACTTTCCGCAAAACAAAAGTAGTATACATTTTTGAATGCAATCAAGAGCATTGCTCATTTCTTGTTTAATATGAAAACCGATCCTGTCAACTTTCACATGAAGGCTAGCAAATCTCCAAGTGTGTCATTTTTCAGGCTGAACTTGCAGTGTTACCTGGGACTTATTCCACATATTGTGCACTACTCTTCATCCAGTCTCATCTTGACCTGGTCTTGTCTTTGTCTCAATACAATGACTTGCTCTCTGTCAGTGTGGTCTCAAATGGTAAATGAGAAAAAAAGCTTCAAGAGTTGCCTTGTTTCCAAGAGGTTTCTTTCACCATATGAACGACCAAGCAATGTGTCAATCAAAACATATTGTTTTAATATTTCACATTTGAAAAATGATGAGCCTGTAGTTGTGCCTGGTGTTAATTGCCTGTGATCCACCCTTATCAAATGTGCATCAAGAGCACAGACTGCAGACACAGATACAGTCAGAGACACACTAATCCTATGGGGTTAAACACTTAAAAAGCAGTCCCACAAGGCCTTTATATCTGTGTATTGCATCACACTTGTGACTTAGTGATTGACAGCTTTGGAAACTGTTTTATTGTGCTGCTCTTGCAATGAGTAGTCCCTAGAGCATAGGTAATAACTAGTTTGGAGCGTTGACTAAGACATTTAACTGTGACTTTTCAAAATCTAATGCGTTCCAGCTGTTGCAGTTCTGATGACAAATTCAGGTTTTCCCAGTTTGTTGAGCTTCCTTAAAAGACAAAGGAGGGATTTCCTTCTAAACAGACATAGTGGCAGCACTAACAAATGGCTTGGTACGCTTATCAAATAGAAAGTCTTACTAAATATAAACCTCATAGGCTGTCTTAGCTGGAGCGGAAATAAAGGATATTTCTCAACATGTTCAGAAATATGATTTTTCCCCCCTGTGAAAAAGAAAAAGCTATGCTAAAACAAGCAATTCATGAAAAAAAAAGCAATTCATGAAAAAATTAATAAATTTGAGACTGATATAAATTATATATGAAACAAGTGGGTACCTGTTGCTTAACGTCCATTTAGCTGCACAGAGGAGTGTAAGTGCCTGTGCTTCGTGTGTATTTGTGTGAAAAAGGAGTGAGTGGGGCACAGGGGGCGTCCATCCTGCTGCACAATAAACAGTTTGTTTCCCATGAGCACCCCTCATGTTCCTGTTGTTGCCTCCATCACCATTGACAGGGAAACGTCCTGGCCTCCATTGTCCAAGAGGTCGGAGGTCACAGGATGCTCCTGAAGGCCCAAAAAGGGAGGTAAGAGGTTGGATTTGAAGCACGATGGAGAGCTCTTCCCCCAACATCCACCTTTTCATCACCAAAGATCAAAATTGTTCATTATTCTCTCCTGACTAGAGTAGCAGAAAATGTAGTCAGCACATTTTAAATGAAGTCTTATTCATGCATTTTTATTTTGGCCATGTTTGTTAGAATCTGTAGACCAAAAGCTTCCCCATAAAAAAAGATAACTCTTGGTTCGAGCAGTGAACCATGGGTAAGACTAAGCATGTCATTAAAGTGAACGTCAGCCATGAAAGGAATGGCGGAGTCTGAGCATTTGCATGCATTTTCACCACCCTAATGCTTTAGATGAACCACAGACATAAATTCTGACTGCTTGTGATTATACAGACTTTTTCAATGCCTACCAGATTATAGTGTCCTATTGAAAATATTGGAATCTGCATGCTGACATTTGTTTTCTTGCTTCTTAGTGGGAAAATTGCAATAGTTCTTGTGAAACCTCGCAATAGTCTTTTCTTTTTTTTTATTGTGCCTTTACCACAAAGCTTTAAAGCCTGCAGGCTGTCCTCAATCGTAGTGTACTGTAGAAAACAAACCAGCTATTCTCTAGACATTTATAGAGCACATTTATCTTTTCTATAAAGGGTTATTGATATGTTCTAAAACATGAGGCATTTTTCATGTTGTCTAATCTAAAGTACACATCAGCATTTATGGATTTAAAACATTTCCAAATCAAAACATGTTTCTCAAAGTATGAATTACACTGAATCTGTGAAAACTAGCATCTAACGGTAAAATGAGATGTTAATAGAGGTAACACAAGAGACAATGGGTGTAGCACATGGCAATCTTCACCTTTCAACCAAAGGCAATTATGAATATAATGCCCATAGTTTCAGTTACATGTTACGCACCATCCTCGAGGCCTGACCCTCACCTCATCGTGCCCTGTCATATCAGGTTAGGAGTTATATTCGAGCGAGGATGTGACAGCTGGAAATGGTTTGAGGCTCACTGGATAGTTTGTTTTTCAAGCACACGGTGGGGAATGGAGGAGAGACATGTGCAGCTTAGCCTGTGGCTGTACAGTGTACAAGGGGATAAAACTGTGACTCTGAGGGATATTACTTATAAAATCTACAGCCCCTCTATATGAGACAGGTGTCCCATACATGTCATGTGTTTTTGTGTGTTGTGGCCATTTTGACCTATTGGAAAAACATTCTTTGGCCTGTATTTCTACACAGGGCATAATTTGCATTCTCAAATACCAATTCTTCTCAGACGCTCTAGTGCTTTTCCTTTCTTTATGACCAAATAAATCTGTCTTGTGCCAAAGAAAAAAATGGGATTAAAATTCCCCATTTTTCTGTCTTGAGGAGCCCAGCTGCATTGCTCTGTTTGTTTTCCACAGTGCTGTGCAGCTGCAAAGTCAAGTATTACACAGAAGTGGGCCAAAACTAACAGAAATGACTTATTTTTATTGATCCATATCATCCATTCACATAGTTATACCTGTTTTATTGAATTTGAAAATAGTATGCACAAGGTTATTTAAATGTTTTGATTGACAATTGTTTTTCACTAAAATACTGGACTGGTCATTCCACCTATCTAGTGCTACCTTGATAAACCTGAATTAAAAGTAAAATACAAATTTGCATTGGCACCGTTAAATATCCTTAAATTGTCAGAGTTTGACAGTGAACAGGCCTAAAACAGGAACAGAAACAAAAATGACAGGACATTGACGCACTGTACATTTAAAATGTATTATTTAAGAAGAAACTACATCAATGAACATTCTGTATAGGATACAATTTTGTGACATCTGAACATCACCAAAACTATTTCAGTATATATAATAGTAGTTTATTATGCTTCAAAACATGCAACAGGCACTTAGTCATTCTGTTTTGAAAGAATGAGTGTCTCAGAGCAAGGTGCTGATGCACAGACAGATAACAGGCAGAAATGTGGAGCAGCAGGTAGGACTTGTCTGTAATATTATCCAGACTGAGGCACCGTTTGCGCCAGTCTTGTTCAACACAATGTTACAACTCACTAGTGCCAACACAGTGTGCCATCCTCTTAAAATCATTTAAACAGCTTTCTATTACATTTTGCATAGTTTGCTGATTGTTGGCCCTTGATGTAATTTCCTACTATCCAGTATGGCCCTCTGGGAAAGTCAGTATGACACAGTTGATTTAGAAACACATTTGAGGCTGTAACTATCCTGTTGTACACTGTGGCAGCTGCAGACGCAGGAGGTCACCCCAGCAGTGGGCTGTGCTGGGCCCAACACATAAACGATGATGGTTTCCAGACCCACTGCATTATTCTTGGAGATTGTCTGTAGGAGATAGTCATTCGATAGCTGTAGAAGGAAAAGACAACATTTATAATAAATAGACCATGTGAAAACTAAAAAAGTCCCCCTTGTAAACTGGGAATAAGTTTATGTTCTCTACAGACAAACAGCAAGGACGCTAAAAATATGCAAAAGACTTGTGGTGCAGTTTCCCAAGGCCAGAGAAAGGAAGTAGACTGACAGTTTCTCCCTGACCTCTTTACTACCCCCCTGCAACCTCGCAACAACCCCCACGGGGAATCCTGTCTCTATGTGTAAAACAGACAGGCAAAAAGCATCCTGGAAACCTTAGAGCCACAAAAACAAGAGGACGTGAGGAAGTCCAATAAGCTTGTATGTAAAGAGCCCCGTCAGGAGATAATCTGCAGGCCACACAGATCAGGCGCCACAGAGCCTATAGAGTCTAAAAGCTCTGTGGCGCAACAGAGTAACGTGCACATTGTTGTTGTTGGAAAGTAGGCAGCTTCAGCCAGGCCAGTGGTGTGAAAGGCACCTCTTTTTCTTGAGTGTCTGCTCTAGACCCTGTTGTTGACATACAGGGCAGGTGCAGCTGCTCTCCACAAATGCATCAAGTAGACTAGTGGACCCCCTCCACACAAATGTACACCAAATATTCTCACAGAGCAGGGGCTTGGATGTCACAAGACACGAGAAAGACAGAGTTATATGGACAAAGACAAATCCACCATTTTCTTTAATATCTCTGCAACAATCAGCGAGGCCTTGCTGAGTTAACACAGGGCCCACAGAGATGAAAACAATGGCTGGATTCTTCTGGCTTGAAGATGGCTATGGGAAATGGCAGGGATGCCAGGGCTGATAAGTGACTGAAGGGCTCATGTTACGTCCAGCTGTCTGCAGCCACGCATGCCTCTGTGGAGCGTATGCTTCACACTTAATGCTAAATATTTAATTTGTGTTATGCTCATAAAAATCCTGAGGACATATTAAATAAAGTCAGCCTTTAAATGGGACAGGGCTTACATCATAGAATTAAATTTTTTCTGATCCTCTGAGGAGCTATACAACATCTTCAGCTGAGAAAACATGACTTTTAAGGCAAATGGTCATGTTAACTGGATTAATAAAACCTGCAGAAACTGGAAAGGTTCAGACTTTTGGATAATTATGAAGCTGTGCAGAATGAATAGTGTGTAAGCTGGACCTTTTGGTATCGTTGGCTGTGTATATTTTTCCCTTAGACTATAAAACACACATTTCAATATAGACCAGGCTAAATAAAGAAAACATTTGTCTTCTTGTAACTGAAATTGTAAATATAAAATCCAGTCAGAAAATCATTAAAAGCATTTAATAGGGACTGTATTTCTGTGCAGTAAACCATGTTTCACACTGACAACTACAGCCACACCACAATAGCATCAGCTCCAAACCAGGGCCTCTTCCTCTCCATTTGGAAAATATAAGTACATTTTCAAGCTGCTGCACACTCCAAACCGAGAGTGCTTTTGGCACAGGCTTTGAAGTTCTCAGAAATAATGCTCCTTAAAAGCATCCTTTGCGATAGAGAAAAACAGGTACATGTATGTCAGTCAAGAGGAATGTGTGAGCTGTTCTTAGCAACCAGTTCTAAATGTGCACTGAAGGACTTGCCGTGTTTGATGTGATGAGGTTTTTTGATTTTACAAGGTTGACCAAGCAGCATTCAGTAATATCTGTTTATTAATTCCTCTTATTCTCTGGTAAACATAAAAATCTACATTGTACATTTTGGTTTCTAACTGACATTACACTAAATATGTATAAAATGTATGATGTGTGAATCAGTGAACAAACACTTTTGTCTTGGAGAAATCCTTGCTGAAAAGGGACACTACAAATGCAACAAAACACCAGAGAAAGGAGAAAGGCAGGAATCAAACTTTGCAACATAGTCTTTTATTTTCCCTGCACAGTTTAGTGTTTCAGTTACACCCTTTAGGCAGTAAAAACTGTCATCTAATCATATCCTCACAGTGTTAAATGCCATATACGCCCATACCAGCCTAGAAAGGGGACCTTTCTGTGGATTAAAGCGGATATGAGGTTATTTTTGTGAGATCCATGATTGCATGAGGCACTCCCATCTAGACTTAGTGTGATGACTGAGGTGGTGAGCTAATATGGTGCAGAGGTGATGCAAACTGCTGCTTCTGCCCCATTGTATAAAAACAGTCTCAAACATAAATAAGAAATAGCATCCAAATATATCATAAAATGCCAGTCTGTTTCCTTTTGTTCAATATGTTACCATTTTGTGAATTCATAAACATTTATTATTGTGGAGGGACAGGAAGACGATGCAGAAGTGAGGGCTGTCTCAAATAAATAAATAAAGGTAAAAAGTCCTGAGTTTAATAATATTTTTATCGTCTTTCTGGTCTTACTGTCATTTTTAAACACTTTTCTGAAAGTCCAGGTGTAGATTATAATCCAGCTAAACACGATTTTGAGACGTATAACAAATAACATTGTCACATGGGGGTAAATAGCAGGTGCATGGTTAGCATCAGGATGTAAACCTCATCCGTCATGTTTACTGGCTCCACAAACTTCTGCAGCTTCCTAGAACAGTTCTTCAGCCCACTATTTATCTGACATGCATTCAGACATGGGTAATGTATGTTCTGAGATATCCACCACACACTTAAACAGTTGTAAGGAAATGTGACGTACAAGATTTGGCCTTGTAAGACATATAACACACTCTGCAGCAGACCAGAAGGTAAGAAGGAAATGCTGAAATATCCCAGGAACAGAAGGCCAAAAAGTGATGAGAATAAGGAATTGCTGCTTAATTAAGCACCACTTTGATTGGAAATGGATTGACCGATGGTTGGCAAAACATGAAAGGGTGACCTTGAATTCTCCAAAGCTAGTAGGGATTGGCACAGAATATCTCCTGTTCCCCCTCTTTCCCTCTCACTGCTTCTAACACACACACATGCATACATACACAAAACACAGCCCCTTGCACAAGTACTGAAGGGGCACACACACTACATGCTACATGCTCAAGAAAAATATACATGTGTATCGACACACTGCAGTGCCCTATGTCTGATTCATCACACCCTCTTTAGTGCAGTGAGAAATGAACACACAGTCACGTACGACAAGCCAGAGTTGAGAGAGCAACTTCAAAGTAAGGCAGATGCAGGGACAGCACTCTCTGAATAAATTTTCTGGCCACCAGTCGATCTGCCCCCAGGCTAAGATTGTGGCTGTTCGCATCACTCCTGACCCTTCATCAACTCCCAGTTAAAACCAATCCCACTCTAACAAGGTAGTGGAGTGAGAAGGGAAAATATAGGCAAAATACACTGGAGCAAATTTAGACATGTTATTGGTGGAATGCACCAAAAAAAATGAATGATAAAAAAGTCGAGTTAAAGATAAATGAATCACAAATCTGTTAATAACAGAGGTACAACCTTATAATAAAAACATATTCTCATATTTTAGAAATGGTGGTTCGCACCTTTGGTGAAAACATTTTTTTTTTTATTTGTCACATATGTGCCATATCTCACTGTGCTGTTATAGCTTGCAGCAAACAACACTGCCCACAGCATGCCAGTTGTGCTTGATAGCACTCCACTGAAAGTTAGGTGTGTGTGAGAAGTGTCTGAAAATAAGAGATATTCATGATTAGCAACTTCTCAATATTTTTTCTTCTAATATTTCCCTTTGTTTATTAATTATTGAATAGATTGTGATGCATAATTCAGATTATACTTTCTGTAACAATACATACAGTTCTATTTATATGTGTCTGTGTTTTTGGTATAAACAAAACATTGTATTTCAGCTGAAATGTAGAGGTATGCATTGAGAAGTTACAGTTACACAAAAAGCATGTCTATGCATCATTTGGAAATGACATTTTTCAAATTGTCTGTATGCTCTAAGACAACAATGTGATGTGTAGCCTGGAGGGAAAATCTTCACCTGTGTGCACATGAAACTGTGAACAGAGGCCCACCGTCCATAAGAACTGAGCATGCACAGGGATGCACTGTGTAACAACACTGCATTTAGCAGAATAAAAATACACTCCCACACATACCCAGGAGTGGGGATCTAATGAGGCCCATGGAGACACTGCAGAATTGTCAGTCAGCCCTCAGCTTGCTGACATGCACTTGACAACATCAGTGACTTTTTGCCCAAACAGGGGAAGCCTGTCAAATTGCATCAGATGTACAGACAAGTCCATAGGCTTGGGCTTAGAAAGGTGAGGCCAGACCATGTACTGCAACTTATAAAAAGTATGGCTTAAGTACTTACACATGTGCATTGGGTTGTAGGCTTCTGTCCAATTCACATATAAATGCAGGGTACTCCAAAAAACAAACACACTTCACACTTCCTGTTTTTCCAAGTCCTCTTGCAAAACGCTGCCTTCAATCATATTCCTTGTGTCAACAATAATCACAGTGTCTTTCAGGGTAATGTGACAGAATAAAAGAGGGTAGGCTCGTCCTGTCACTGGGCGCTTGACTCACTTGCCAGAAGGTGTGCCATAATGGGCCCTGCTTATTCCAGGTGTAGATGTGCTTTGTCTTTCTAAATGCATTGTTCCAGGACACCGAGACATATAATTTCACCGCTAGTAGCATATAATTAGGACTTTCTCAGCAAAACCAGGCTGCCATTTTCACACTATGGTAGGCAGTGTGGTTTTCTGTAGCTTTAAATCAGACGGACAGACTGCATTTCTACTTACAGTAGTAATTCATTTCATCATCAATTTCACGCTTTTTTAGTATGGGAGGTTACATTTATGAACACAGCTGTGGAGAGCTGAATAACACAAGCAGTTTGTGTGGTTTATATTCTTGGATGTGCATTCAAGAACTTAGGAAAAACTAAAACTTTAAGGAAAGCAGCATTTGATACCCATGAAAATATAATAAAAAATAATTAAATACAAATATACAAACAAAATATCTTAGCTGAAAGCAGTCTTACAAGTTACTAGGCTACTCCACTTTGAATTTATTTCAGCCTTACTCGTGTGCGAAAGACCCAGCCAGTATTTTGCATTTAACTGATTGGTAGAGATTAGTTTTTTATCATTTAGCCTGTTGCCCTCCTATACATATGCCACTGTAATGACTGTACTCACGCTGTGGGTCATTGTGTGCGCGCAGTTGGTGGCGTGGTGGCAGCGCGCTGGTGGCTTCAGGGTTAAGAATAGCCGATCATTGGTGGCGCTGAATGAAGTGTCGGTTTTCAGCACAAACTCCTCCTCTACGGACGGGCCGTGCTTTTTTTTCTTCCACTCGAACAACCCAAGTAGTTTTCAGCTAAGGCGCATTCCCGGCAGCGATGTGGTGGAGGGAAAGGGTCACCGCTACGTCTTTTTATTATTTTTTCTTTTTGATTTGATAAGCTTTTGTGTGTTGAACTTGAGGGACTGACTTGAGGGTTGTTTTGCTGCCTTCGGTTTTTTTTTGCGCGCACATGGATACGAGGAGATGAAATCGGACGTAATTGTTGTTTTTGCTTAGCTCCTGTTTCGCTTCGGACTGTAGTTGATGTTGTCCATTGGTTTGCAGTCGGACAGATTCCTGAGCAGAGCGCAAAGCGAGGAGAGACACACACTCTCGCAGTGGCCACAAGTTGTTCCCAAGTAGCGAGGGGAGAGCTACACCGAAACTTTATCAAGTTTTTCTTTTTGCGCAACCGGCCACCGAGTCTCATCCTTGCGCACAACTTTTCTGTTGGATTACTTGCACGACTCGCCATGGGACACGGAGTTACGTTCAGAGGATGAATACTGAGTTGTGAGAAACATGACGAGCTCCTTGTAGTTAGTTTCCTACTCTCGATTGTACTTCTGTGCTTAAAATCGACTTTGTGCATTTTTTTTAAATCGTATTCCCTTCAAAACAATCTTGCGCAAAAAATGCCACAGTTAAACGGAGGCGGAGGGGATGACTTGGGGGCTAATGATGAAATGATTTCGTTTAAAGACGAAGGGGAGCAAGAGGAGAAAATATCCGAGAATGTATCGGCGGAAAGGGATTTGGATGATGTGAAATCCTCTTTAGTGAACGAGTCGGAGAACAACAGCAGCTCGTCCGACTCGGAGGTAAGTTGCAACACGTGTAAAGTAACAGTAAGAGTTGTTTTGAATGGCGCTAGTGTCCAAAAGTTTTAAGTTTGTCCCCGTCCTTGTGCATTTTGTTAGCAAGCAGAAAGGCGCCCCCCAAACAGAACCGACTCTGAAACTTACGAAAAAGCAAGAGACTACTTCAGTGAAGGTAAAACTCTTTAATAATGCGTGGAGCACATTTGATTCGGTGTTGCATTCACTGACTTTTCTGTATCTGTATGTGTGCAGCACTGAGAAGGCAGCAAGATGGTGGCTTTTTTAAGAGTCCTCACTACCCCGGCTACCCGTTTCTCATGATCCCAGACCTCACCAATCCATACCTGTCCAATGGCTCCCTGTCTCCCAGCGCACGGACAGTAAGTGCCTTATGCTGCATGTCACTCCTTCTTTCTGTTTGATAAGTTCTGTTTTGCTTTTTTTTTCTCTAAAGTTTGGCCATGGGTAAAAAGTGTCTGCACAGCCAGACCGCCATATTCCCTCTAAGTGGCCTCTCAAGGAGTACTAACTACTTCTTTGTTCTTTTTTGGGGATATAAATTTCTCTCTGCCACCCACACTCCACAGGCTTTGCATTTGACAACTTCTCTTTTGTCTGAAAGTTCACACACGTTCACAATTTTCACTTGGGATTATTTATGCCAAGTCTTTGCTCACAACCAAAGACATCCTTAACTTTTGCCATGTCACTCTTAACGTGTTCTTTCTTAAAGTGTAAAGTTTGATGTTTCTCTTGCATTTACAAGTTATGTTGTTAAAGTTTTATTCTTTATTAACAACATTGTAACGCCCAGATTTAGCATACAAGGGAGGCCTTGTTCATAACAGCTGTTTTAAATGGAGCATGGCTGATGATCAGTGCACAGTCATTTTAGTGTCAAATTTGACTTTTAGATAAGCATAAAATTCCTCGTACGCTTTCAAACCAATTTTTCTAGATCTCAAATTGAGCCTCTAAAAAGTCTGCAGTTTACATTTATAGAAAAGCAAACTCCATATTAATATTCAAAATGTTTTTAGAGCGCTTTAAATGGAACTGTGTAAACTTCCTTAAAATAATCCCTGCAGGAGAGCTGTGTTCCCCGGAGCTTGTCCATCCCCCAATCTGTGTCACATCCCCCAAAAACAAGTACTTTCGTTAAGGCAGGCATCCAACTGAAAAGACACCCCTACCCCACCTCTTCCCTTTCTCTGTCCCCTTTTCACAGGCCCGGACCCACTCCCCGCACTGCTCCCTCTACCTTCCATTCAATTAGAAAGGCGTTAGTTGGCCATTGTTATGCTGCGTAGTCTTGATGGCTTCATTGGAGGTCTCCATTGGGGCTCATTAACTAAATGGCTACTCTACTCACGCTAGGTGTTACGCGCCATGTGCACAATATTAGGTGCACATGCCATACGCAATATTGTTATAGAATATTGCAATGACAACTGAAGATGTGATAACTGAGTGTCCCCCAGAGATTTAAGTTTTGTCTTTCTCAAATCCTTCTGTTTTGGCCACATTTATTGTAAATCATGCTATATAATTAATTACAGTTTTATCACTGCTCAACCAGTATTTTGTATGTTGTAATAATAATGTATATGCAATACACTGTGCATCCCTACTATATGTAGATCCTCTCTTGCACAATTAAATATTAATATAATTGGAGTCAAAAGGTACAATTTTTAGTTTTTTGCGCTGGTTCGCAGTTTATTATTATATTTAGCTGTAGGTTTTGGTACATTTTTCACTGGTTTAAAATAAGCTCCTGGCAGTGCATTATCTTGAACTGCTTTGTTTTGTCTGTGTCTTATGATGCTATTCAATTGGAAAGCCTCTTATACTTCCCTTTCCTGTTCAGTAAAACAAAGTTGAAAATTTAAATGTCTAACACTGCTGTAGCTTGAGGCAAAGTAGCAAAGTAATGAATGCAGGGGATTTAAAATTTAGTAATAGTGATTTAATCCCCATATTAGAAAAAAAATGTAATGAGGTCAATGGGACATGGTGCGCTGACTGTGTCAATCAGCACTGTGGCAGAAAACAAGCAGGCACACAATGGCTGGCATACTTAGCAGATGTCTTAAGGTCTCCTTATTGCACACTGCTCTCAGCTTTAGTGTCAGTGCTATGGCTATGATTGATGACTGGTTGGACTTTTTAGGCCACCACAGTTCATCTTGTTTACATCTACTCCTTTAACAGACTGAAATACTCAAACATATTTACCAGTGTTACACCCACAGCCATCAACTAACTAATGGGGTTTATAGCCACATTTATTAATCACACTGTGTCAGTAAATTCTGTGGAATACGCTGATGGGCTACTGTGATAAAATTTATCCTCAGGGTAATGTGATTTAAGCTGTCTCCTCAGATACAACCCCAGTGGCTACAAGCGGTGTATCATGTCAGGTCTCTTGGAAAGCTCGACTGGGAATGATAGATTTGTTTTATAAGTGAGGTATGTAGTTGTACTTGCACTGCATGAGGCATATTAATGCTATGTCTCTCAAACAAATCATGTGATTAACACCCAGCTACAGAATGTGCTGCTTACATTTCCAGGTGTAAAGCTCATTTTCATAGCTTTAGGTGAATGTAAATATTTTTGTAATTACAGTTACAACAGTGTGTCTGGCACAAGGCCTCATTTTGTACATTACAGCTCCCCTTCTGCTGTTAAACTGCTGCAGTCAATGCTCTGTACAATGCATATCAGTTTTGAAAAGAACATAGTGTTAAAAATCTGTTGCACAAGAGTCATTGTGCAGTGCAATGTGCTACACGATGAAGGATTTGAGGCCCAACTTTTAAATTTGGATGTGGCAACCCTATCATGAGCAACAAGAGACAGGCCTACATGGGATCAGCGCTCAGTTCCCCTGAGGGCCAGGCATAACTGATTTAAAGCCTGCTCCGAGCTGACATTCCCCTGTAATCCACTGAGAGCTGAGGAGGAGGTTTATGTTTAAGAGATGTTTCACCAGACTCCTGCTGCCGTGGGGTCACTTTGACAAATTGAATGCATTGTTTGTCGATTCATTGATGAGATTATCAGTACATTGTTTCTGTAGTGACAGACTGGTGCCGGATTTAATTGGTGAAAGATACATTCTGTTTGACGCTACCTCTTGTCAGTATCATCAACACTTTAGATAATTCTGTTAGTACATCACCATCATCACTAAAGAGCGAAATGCCTCTTGTGTGTGATAGGTAACAAGTAAGCGAGAGCGTGGTTAGCCGCTTAAATATATCTTCATCAAATCCACAGTTGGACTGCAAAGCATGATTCCTGAATAAATTGTTAGAGGTTGGTGGGAAATGAATAGAGAGTTTGAATAGGTCTGGACATGCCAGTAGCTACAATAGCATGCCTGTGTGACTTTTTATTCTTTTTGCTGCATTTAGTGCTTAAAATGCACGGACAAAGAAATGTCAACATAGACATTGTCCTGGCGAATAAAAGGGCCTCACCCTGCACAAGCAGGGTCTGTTTGCGCAGAGGTGTCTTTTCAACAGGTTACTCACTTAGCATGTCACTCACCTTGGTGTGTATGTGTGTGTATTTGCACACATGCATCCAAGCATGCTGCATGCTTTTCTGTGAGATTTCTGCCAGAATTGGGTGGGGGTTGAGGTGAGGCTTTGGTGCAACAGAGGCAACAGTGTACAGGGCTCACATTCTGACAACCCTCAGTCTTGTATTTGCTGCAAGTAATCTGAAAGTTAGCGCACAAATATTTTTTCAACCAAGCACTGTGTCAACAGCAGCTAACATTTTTGACTAGGTCTATAGTTTTAAAAGATTTTTTTCTTCAAAGCAAACACATCTACATCAGTTTAGTAGCACTGTTCAATTAAGAACAGATTGGCAGTGACCACAGAAATGGCTCTGCTGGCACTGAGCTCTTGCCTGTACAATTTTTATAATCATTGCCAGGTTTAAGGAAACAAAATCATAACTGTCAAAAATGTTTTGAGATGTATTATTTATGGTTGAGTTTGAGCAGGAGGTGCTGTTGGATTACACTAGAGGAATATTAGGTGACTTGTGTTCTACAGGTGTAATCGAGGTCAGGTCTAATCAGTGCAATATAAACCAAAGCACTTCATTGTGGTAATTACACTGCAGTGTTAGTTACAGGCAGATATGGCTCAAAACCAAAAGATTTGATATCTTTGGACAGCTGTAGAGGAATCCTGTCCCACCTTGTTCTGTGAGTTTTCCTGGAACAATCACTAGGTTAGCGTTGCATTACATATTCAGACCCAGGATGCTCACTTTCATACAAACTTTCTTACAAAATTGTGTCAGTCCTAGTCTCTATCCTTCCCATCTATACGTCTCTGTGGAAAGCACAGTTTGGCGTCAATTCTTGCTACTACCCCATAGCCTTCTAGTTCACTACCTAAAAACCCAACCCACCCGGCCCGCCTGACATTAGTAATTCTCTTTATAGCCTTCTCTGGCTCCTCTAGCACAGGGCCCATCAGGAGCATCTCAGCACCCTTTGAGGGAAGGATAAGCAACATCTCCCCTCTTCAGCCGCAGACTCCCCATCCTCAGTGACATCAATGAATCCTTTTGATGTGCCAAGATGAATATGAGTGCAAATGTGTTTTTATCAATTTATGTGTTTTTCTCATTGACTATGTTTGGCCACAGCTACAGCACTTTGGGCGGGTGGTTCTACATCACTTTCCCTGTTTAAATTTAGACAAACTAACTTCTAGTTCATGAAAATTTGACTGAAGGTGAGCATATGAAATACAATGCAGTTCAAATCTAGAACATGCCATTAAGAGTGTCAATCTTTAAAAGTTTGAAGTAAAAACCTTGGTAAAATGTGTCTGCTCAATATCTACAGTCTTTTCAAAATTACTGGTTAATGTAAAAGTAAATAAAATAAAGAATTCTTGTCTCAATACTAAAATACATATATTTTCTTATACTGAAGATGATATACTATATTTGAGTGAAACCTAAATTAGGATATAAGGACATCCAGTGTAGTGAGCATAATCACTACTGTTTAACTCACATAAAGAAATGTTTCCCTCCGTAATTGTACCTTAAACACCTCTCCAAGCAAATAAAACATGATTGTACAGCAGGAGGAAACAGAAAATGCTCTAAACAGGGTTTCATCAGTCTGGTATTTCAAGCAGCTGTTTTCAGTTTAAGCTCTGCAGGCAGCAAAGAGGGAGAGAGTGCAGAGATTGTTGATGAGATGTGGTGGTGGGAGCATAAACTGGGGCAGATATGGGTCCTACCATTCCTTTGCCTGTTATCCCGAGGTGGGATGGCTTCCAGACCTTGAGGCACTTACTTATCTAAAAGATTCTGTCTCCCACAAAGCACAGCGTCTTGACTGTAGACCACAATGCTTTGCCATTCCCTTTTCACTCACAGCCCAATCAGGCAGCCGCGGGAGGCTATCAGATCATGAGCATGTAGCATCAATATGACTACGGTTTATATCAGCCTTGCTTCAGTTCACACAGAGGGCATAAAAATGTCTTCCCACTGCAGAGGCTTACTTAAAGGCAGTCTTTACACTATATAGTCTCAGTGAACTTGCAGTGGTCATACTAAATTAAGAAGTGCATGGATATCCATCCAGGATGAGGTTAGTTGACAGTGAGCAGAGCAGCTGTTCTTCTTGGTGGAGTTATAAATCAGTTTGGCTGCTTCCCACTGAGCCTGGCCCAGCAATGGAAGGGGAACATGAACATTTCCTGCTGGTACAGCTCGTAAAAACCCTGATGGATTCATGTCATAGCCTATCGGACCTCTGTGTTTTACCCTTAGTTTTTCTAATCTCTGCTTTTTTAAATAATCATTCCGATATCTAATATTGCTAAGTGTAAGCTGTAAATGAGACTATTATGCCATCTGCAAACTGCATTCAGGTGTAGGTCTAAAAAAACAGCCATGTATGTAGTGGATATCATTATGTGTACATACATTTTAAGCATAGCTTAATGATATGCTATTCCACTCATGGTAAGTGGAGTAGTTATAATAGCACTACTGCATATTCTGAGATGTCCCATCTGAATGATAAAATGTGAAGCAGATCAGTGTTTTACAAGTCCCTATATCCTCATGAAATCACATTTTTCCTAATATTAGTAATAAGTTCACCGCTGGGTGCCCCTTGCTTCCTCTAGTTACTCTTATAAACCAATTGTACTTGTTAAGGAGTCACAATGTTCCACAGAGCCTCAAATTAAATTAAAGTCAAGCAAAGACACAAGTCATCTTAAATGTGTAGCCTCCTTATCTCCAGCTAGACTTGTGGATCCAGTTAGAATAAACAGCAGAAACTTTTGATGACTTGATATTTTTTATGAGCAGTGTCCACAGGATGTCACTCTTGCCTGACCTCAGCTGCCCAATTTAAAATTATGAGGTAATGTTCCTGATTAGTTATGAGTAACGGCCATGGTACTGGGCCTTGTGCTAGTGGACATAAGACAGTGTTTAGTGATAGTGGGATTTTCCCGTGTGCCTCCCTTCCTGCTTAAAGTAGCTTTCTTTGTGAGAAGATTTTTTCATTTGAAATACTGAAGTTGTCAAGACGTGTTTCAGTTTTTTCCAGTCAAATAAAATCAGCATTAGCATGGGTTTGACCCAGTCTCAGTTAATAATGACAGTTGTGGGAGGGGTGTGTGGCAACTCCACACCTCTACTGACATAATCTGTCATCCTTTTACATGGCCAGATACCAAATCCCTACAAATGTCACTGGCTTATTTGCTGCAAATTTCAAGTAGCTACATTAGAAAACAGGATCTAATCAGGCCTGTATGTGACAGAGAGTAGGCCAGGGAAGCCTTTTGTGTGATTGGTACATGGGTTGGAGGGGCTGCCTATTGGAAATCCCTGAAGCAGGCTTTAGGGGCAGGTCTGATTCTCGTGTGAAATGGGAAGGCTCTATAGCTCTCGGCTGACTTGACTGAGGCTGTATGGGTGTGTTGGCAGGGGGAGCGGCGGTCATGAATAGGGTCTTTGACTACCTCAGACTTGCCCTGAAAGGCAGGACAAAGACCCTAGGGCCACGGCTTAGAGCCTCACAGCTGAGCTACAGAATGCTTGGCCCAGTCTTCCTCCCTCCTTCCCTCATTTAAATACTACAGTGGCTTTCAGCATTCTGGCGAAGGAGTCTCGCATTCACAACTCACCATTCGCCATCGACTTTTCTCTCTGTTTTTGTTTACAGTAATGGGCGAATCTGTTTATGTAATCCGCTTCGTATAAACCCTCAGAGACAGAGGTTAAAATGAATCACTGCTTCTTTTTAAAGGGAGGGAAGATTAGCTTCATGTTGTTCATATTACAAGTAGAATTTATTTTGAAACACACTAACTGCACGGCTGCTCGAAGTTGCTATTCATGAAGCTTTTCAGTTTATCCCCAAACGAAAAGGAAATGTTGGCGAGATGAAACTTGCATCTCCAAACTCTTCAGGTCAATCGATTATCTCTGACAGATCTGTGTTACTCTTCAGTTTCAGATTTGCGGGGTGAATAAAAAGCCATAAATCTTTTCTGCAGAGTTAATGGGGTTATTTGAGTCTAGTCCAGACACTCTCTCCCCACAGAGTGTCTAGTTTCAGATGTCACTCAGAGCTTTGTTTGCCCCCTAGGGTGAAGGGTTAGAGGTCAAGGTTCAGGGCCAGTTGGCTGAGTGGTCACAAAAGCCCAGGCTTCCCTCAGCACATCCGATCCCTTCTTCCACACCGGCCCGCAGTCACAATGCCGAGATCAGTTTGCAACATTTGTCTTTTCTCAAATGGAATAATCTTGTTTGCTAAAATTAATTTTCACTTATGTCGAGGTTGTAATTATCAGGATACAGTTCACAGTTTCACAACGAGCTCATAAAGTGGCTTAGAATTTGGCTCCCGACTTTCACTTTATTGCTTCAGTGGAAACTTGTGTAATTATACAGTTACAGCTCTCGCTTTTGTAAGGCTTTCGTAGTGTCCAGCTGTTTTGTTTGTCCGCTGTAGTATCGCAGGATCGCTATTGCTTTTGTCGTTTAAGAATGAAAACCCTATCTTAACTTCAGCTGTTAAAAGTTGCCTCTCAGCTGTTGAAAAAGGTTTCCGTTTCTTTGTTCCAAACACCTCCAAAACTTTGTGAACCCGCGGCCTCACCCCTCGTCAGCCCCCACCCACAAATCTCGACTTCTCCTCTGCCCCACCACCACCCAAACATGTCCCGCAGCCAGGTTTATTATGCCGTTTCACGCAGACCAAAATTGCAGCTGCATGGAGAACAATCTGGAGCACATTAGCTCAGGCGCTGTGATTTATAAATTGTTTCTCAGGCCATAAATCCCTGCTGTAATTGTGCACAAGCACCCCTCTCTTTCTCCACTCACTCCCCCCTTCTCTCTGACTCTGAGCAGCTTACAGTTCTTGGGTTAACGCTAATTGTTTGCAGAAGTGTGCAGTTTGAGTTGAATAAAAGTTTGTTGTGTTGCGGTGCACATTTGGCCAGGCAGAAACAGCTCATTGTCATAGATAAATTCGCCGACTTAGTTGGTTACCGAGCTTGTGTCGCGAGCCGTACTGAAACATCCAAAACGCAGTATGAGCATTTGTCTTCAGCTCGCTGTTACTCCGGTTCATGCTCTGCATTCCTGAATACTGTGTAATTGTAAGGGGCCTCTCCTAAACCTTGTCCCTGGGAATCTGATATTTACAGCAGCTCCTGATCGTAATCACCTTGCCATTCTCATTAGATTGTATTGAAACTGAAAGATACCAGCAGCTGCATATGTATTTTTTTAAAGCATGTCCAACCTTGAATTAGCAGTGCTTTGCTTAATGTCATGGAGATGTTTTAGAAAAGTCTTGAATATGACACAGTTTACGTAAATCAATATTTGTCAAACTAAATATCTGTGTTACAGTGTTATTTCTCTGTATTAAATAGAACTGTACAACTTTTGTTTAGTTGAATTGAGTTGGATCTGAATGTTGAATCTATCACTGTCGGTCATTGAGAGCAGAACAACGCCATGTGCTTGCTCTAGATCGCAGGAAATGACTTTTACATATGTTTTAGGTATAGATTTTTTGGCTGAGGTCCAGACCTCCCTGCAGTCTGCAGACAGTAACTAGAACACATTCAAGGGGAGTGACAAGGTATCCACTGTAAACCTTCCAGTGTACCTATTAAAAGAGCTAAAAGCCAATATCCACCTTTTACCTTAAAAACGCAGGATCTGTCTGGAGTTGCTAGTGTCAGCAGACATGTGTAACAGTGCGTGCTTGTGTGTGTAGGACAGAGCTGGAGGACAGGCAGCGGGACGGGGTGGCGGGTTAGCGGTGAGGTGATAGCAGTGTCAGGTAGTAAAAAGTGAGATGAGACAGGGCCTGGACATTTGTGCTTGCACTCGGAGCAAGCAAACAGAGGAGGCATCTGCAGGCAGCTGTGTGCGGGGGGAAGGGGCCAGGCGGGCGGGCGGGCGGGGGGCAGGGGTGGGGTGTGTGGAGCAGGGTGGTGTTGGGTGGTGGTGGTGAGAAGAGTGAGCGAGGGAGTGTGTGTGTGTGTGTGGGGGGGGGGTCGTACTCGCAGAGTGAACACAATCAGTCCTCTGTTTTCATAAGACTTGTGGTATGTGAGAGCAGAAACAAATGTGTTTAATTTAGGACCTTTTTTTTCTTTCCCCTCCTCGCCTCTCCACTACACCCACTTATACCCACCTCAGATTTGAAGAACTGACTTTTTCCCTTCAAGATCCTTCACTGCCTCTTTTGCCTCTGTCAGCTGCTCTTAGTGAGTTTAAAAAAGAAACAATCCACCACTGTGCCCAGGCCCAAAAGGCACTTTTAGCAGATGGAGCAGATTTACTCTTGGGGTTAGGGGTAAATATTTATTTTTGGATTATTTTTATGCAGAGAGTTTAATGGTTAGCGATAGTATGGACAGAACCTGGACTTACTATTGCCTCCTGCTGTGTGTGTCAGCTTTGTTGTGAATAAATTCGCTGTGTGTCATTGGTATAACCATGAATAACACAATCACACCTTTTTATTCTAAGCTGAGCTTTACTGTAAACAGCCCAGCAGTGGTTACCACTTTGTGTTCTGGACTTAATTAAACAGACTTTTATGGGTGTCAATTTCAATGAAACCAGGCTACTCCCCAAACAATAAAAGTGGTTCTGTTCATCTAGATAAACAATACAGGACATGTTAAACTGTGTTGACTTTGACATTGGGAGATGTAGTCTGTCTTGACATAAGATTGTATTGACATTATGTGGAGCATTATGTGACAATTAGAAGCAGCTCTCTGACTCCCAGGTACGGGAAACCACAAAACTCACTTCACATAATTGACTTGAATAGCTTCTCACCCTCCTCTCTGTTTTTATGAGATGGCCTCGCTCTCACCAGATGCATAATCATTCTCTTGTGTGTGTAATTATACAGTAAGTTTATATGACCTGCTCTAACAGAATTACTCACTTATTCCTAACTTCAACCTCAGTCCAGACCAGACCTCTCCTTTTACTGCATCTGATTAAAATTACCTGAATGTCAATGGGAACAATGGCAGCTTCATTTAAAGCTTAAGCTCCATGGTAACACTCTCTACTCACAGGAAGCAATAATTTAGGATTGTGTCATGCAAATGCAGAAAAACTCTACCCAGAAACAAAAAAAATGCTGGAGTAGCAAATGTTTAAGCTCATAGTAAAGTGGCAGCACAGTCAGTCAAAACCCTAAAGAAACATTTTAGGGGTTTATCTTGGCATTGGATCCTGTTAATGCTGTTTTACGACAGCAGTAAATTCTCTCCCACATCTTTTAAAACAAATATATTTTGTGGCTAGGTTGCTCTTCTCTATAATAAGTAGGAGACATGGCATGATCATTAAAGACATGATCATTAAAGAAGGGAGATAGTGACTTAATGGTATTTACTTTTACAAAGTAAATGTAAAAGTTGCCTTGCTGGGTCCACTTGTGTAGTGTGTCTGCCAGGCCAGTAGGCATGCTGGGATCCCCAACATGTTATTAGAAGATACATCCTGAATAATGAACTACAACATTGTATTTCACTATTGTCGTGCTACTTGCTGTCACAAGCAGCTGAGACAGGCTGGGACATCATTGTTTATACAGAAGAGACTATTTCACTAGCCACTGTGGGCTTGAGAAAAAGAAGACTGCTGCAGACCATCTTAAAAATCTTACAAAAATCTTGTGTCGTGCAGATCCCCCTCATGCTGACTCCCCTCATGCTCTTACTCTTTGCACTAATAGTTCTTTTGTGTACAAGAGCATGTTAAGAGGCCAATGAGCCCGGCCTTAATAGGCCATGTTGCCATAGAAACCACAGCACTCTGGATGCCTGACCTTTGACCTAGTTTTTTTACTGGCTATGAATAAGAGTGCAGGGCAACCAACCAGGTCACAATGGAGGCCCAGCAAACCCAGGGAGTGCCCTGTCATAGTCACTTAACTTCATTCCTCTATGGACTAATGGACACTTCAAATGTGGGAGCCATTAGCAGCACTATCTCCACTGGAGCAGCACTGTGTATGGGTTAACATCATTACACTGCTATCTGTCCAGGCTGTATAATTAGTCCAAAAAACAAAAAATAAATAAATAAAACAAAGCACACAATGGTTGAGAATGTATTTTTGAATGTTTTTTTTTTCCCTGAAACTAATATAGAATAATTGGAACATATGCTGTCTGAGACATCCTCTTTAGATACAAACTATATCTCAGTGTTTTTTGTTCTAATTTAAATATCCAAATATTGGTCATATATTATCTATATATCTATTATTATCTAAATATTTGTCTTTCACTTTGTGATTTCTTTTAAATTAAGTTTTTTATTTTTTATTAATTACTTGCTCTTTCACTATTCTAGTTACTTTATATGGAGTGGATAACAGGACATGGCAGTGGCTCTGTGAGGTGCTGCAGTGCTTGTCATTTGCCCATCAATTACAGACTAATTAGCACAATGACTGCTGAGGTTTGCTTAAGAATTGTCAATGTAATTGCCACTAATGTTGCCAAACAATGAGTTTTAATGCAAACTTTGCCTTAAGGGGAATGTCCTTATCACAATGTCTTTGTGTGGAAAGCTTTAATTGTGTTGCATGCATAGATCAGGTTGAGGTGTCAATGGCCCTGCATGAGCAGGTGATACAACCAGAGCAAACCATGGAGGGTGTGTGTGTCGGGCCTGACAGGGCCATTGTCTGAACCTGCTGTTCATATGGACAGGAGATGATAATTAACACCTCTGCCAACAGCAAGCTGTGTGGCCCATTTGTTTTCTGTTGGGGGTAAAAGAAAACAATGGGGAGGGGCCCTCCACACAGTAGGTGATTGACATTATCTGCTGGAGCACTCCATGCAGGCATTCCTGGTGCTGCTCCGCTTTCCACTACAAGATGACAAAGTCTTGTCAGGGTTGATACTTTTAAATATACTGTATTTACTCTTGGTTGTTTGCTTGTTATTGGGTAAATCTATACAAGTTAACAACCTATTTTATACTTTTAGAAACTTTTTGATTACAGATGAGATCAAAGTTGGTCAAGTTTTTTTCACTTACTGCCTCAGTGAGACTATAAGGCTGAATGTAGTTTTGCCCAGAAATAGGCAGATATAGTTGCTACCAAAGTTTTGGGATATTTCTGTGTTTTTGGCAGACTGTGTGACTTAGTTTGATAGCAAATGTCCAGACATCTGTCTCTTCTGTGTGCTCTGATGTTGGCCTGCAGTATGGCACCACACACTTCACAGATGACAAAGACTCTTGGCTGTGTTTTCTTGTGCTCTGTGAGAGCAATGTAACAATTAGAACCCCGCTCTGGCAGGACACATGCCCCAGAGCATATGCTGTATTCTCTCACTTCAAAAACCAAAGGGCTCCAGTGTAGCTTTTTGGAAAATTTCTGTGGCAACATTGCCACCTTTGTCACATCTGGTTCCTATAAAAGTAGCACATTCTACTGATGTCTATTCTGAGAGCTGGAGGCAGTTGGGAAGCCTGGAAGACACTTAAAGAACTGTGAAAATAGATCACATAAACTTCTTAGTTACATGATTATTATTTTAGAACTTTGTGACATCTATTTGATTGCTTCCACGTCATACTGTGAAATAGAAATTGCCAATTGAATCAATCAAATGTATGATTAAATTCATTTTCACCTTTGTGAGTTATTAGTGTGATAATGTCCCTTTATAGTTTTTTCTATTGTTTGCTCCCTGTAGATTTTTTTTCTAATACACTCAAAGTTTTTGCTGAGCTGTCCAACAATCTCATGCTTTTGTTTCCTGAAACAGCTCATGGACACACCCCCTGCCTGTGCCTCTCGTGTGTTAGTGAGTTGCGCTCTGCTCCAATGTGAACTGTGGGAAGCCGGAGCTAATGTGACAGTGTGTGGCTGGCAATACCTGGATGTTTTTGAGTGTGTATGAACAGTAGCTCCATAGGGCGCACTGGTAATTAAAAGAAAAGTAGCCGCTCAGAAAAAGTGCCTTGGGGCATTTTCCTCAGTCCTGGCAGAAGCTGTCAAATAAGGGATAGATTGGGTGGGAGAGCTGGGGTGGGCATGGCCGCGCTAGACCAAACGCTCACAATAGTGCTTGTTTCATTTGTGGAAGGATTCATGATTGACATAGATTAGACAGAGGAAACTGCATTGTTTTGGATTTTCTCTCCAGAGAGTAGCATTCATTAGGCGCCATGCACACAGCAGAGTAAAGTTTCAATAGGGAGCTAGCAGCCTCTAAAAGCAACTGCCTCCTGACAGTTGTATGGACTTGGGCCCATTAGTTGGAACCTACGATTCAGCCTTGAGCAGTATAGTGAAAATGAAGAGGGCTGATGTCAACTCGAAGAATTTCCCCTCTTTTCGAAAGGAAAAGGGTCCCCTTCCCCCTGCGTCGCTGCTCTGTTGGACCCCAGCTGTCAGGAAACAATACCCTCTGCCTGCTCCGACAAACTCATTCCTGAAAATGTTTTTTTTCTCCTCTCTCTCTCCCCTCCTCTCATAATGTCTTTTCCATTTTTAACCCACAGCCATCCAAGCTTCCTTCCTCTTTACAAACCCTTAGTGATGACAAAAATTTTTAAAAAATTGACTCCATTGAAACATCACCTCTGTACCAACTGTAAATGTTGGTGTTTTTCAGCTTGAGAAAACTTTGTTAAACTTCCCGGGTAGACGAAATTTGGAACTCTCTAAATTATTGTGCGGAGAAGGCAACTTAAATAAAAAACTGTTAGCCAAGCATTGGCTTGCACCATAAAAAGTTTTCATTCATTTTAAATTGTATCACAAAGAAAATCCACATGCACAACAAGCTGCTGTATCCAGTATCTAAAGTAATTCACAAAACAGATGGTTGACTTGTGCTTTTGGAACTCATGCTATCTCCACTGCCTGGGGACACAGAAAGAAAGAGCTCAGCTTGGGTCTTATTGATATTTAACTTGAAGAGATGACAGGAGGACTGAAAGGAAATATCAGAAAATTAGCAAACACAGCTTTTGTCACTTTTTGACACCGACAAAGTGAGTTAGCTTCAGGTCAAAAGGTGAAAACAATTGCTAGTGTTGATTCTATTGCTGTTCTGGAAATGGGGCTTCCTCCCAGCTGTCCCTTCCCACCCGTTTATTCTGCGATGGGCGCCCACAGCTGGCCTCTTGTTTTTCTCTGACAAACGGCAATTTCACAGTCCTTCACCACTGCACTGTGTTCACACTGCTGCCTGTGCCAGAACTCCAGCAGCACACGGACTGTGTGTCTCATACAGGTGTCAGAGCGAGATCTCTGCACACCCACAAATTCTGATACATACTTTAGTGTACTTTAAAGCATCCTAACACACTATAACAACATTAAACTTTGTGCTTGAGGTCTATGTCTTTTGCTTTTATGTGTTCTTTAGGTATTACCACACTTGTGTTTCCCTGCAGCGTTTAATACTTCTCTCCTTTCCCCTTTACAGTACTTGCAGATGAAATGGCCTCTTTTGGACGTCCCCGGATCTGCAGCAATAAAAGACTCACGTTCACCTACCCCTGGGCATTTAGTAAGTACACAAACAAAAATGTATTTACAATCAAGTACAGTCTGATATTTTAAGAAAACTTGTATTGTGCTATTGATTTTAAAACCGTTCTTTTTGTTTTCTTGTTAGTGTTTCTATTTACTGCATTCAAGATCATAACTTTTTTTTATATTTAGCTGTTCCTTCAGAGCCATTACATTATCAGACAGCAACGATAAATACTTTCACATTCAAAAACAACAGTATAGTACTACGACTTTTGCACCTAATAGGATGTTTCCTCCATGCTTCATCCTACAAGACATTAATCTAATTATCAAACAAATCAAGCTTAATGGGGGAATCCATTTACTGCAAAGCATATAAATGCTGTAATCAAACTATCAACATAATGTGGTTATTCACAATAACAACATTATAGTGTGCATTTAAATGCCCTGGTTCCCATCCATCTGTGTCCAGCTTTTCCCATAAGCTGCAGTATCACAGCAGCCACAGGACAAATGCTCAACAGTCTATGTGTCTGTCTATGTTTCTTGACCGTAGTAATTCACTCTTAAACATATTTTTGAGATGCACTGCTGTTCCAACATAAGTGTGAACTAGTCGTCATGGCGTCTGGCTAGACTATGCGGGACCTTAGCAGACCTGTTTGGTTTGTGGTTTTGCTTCTAGGTGTGTGTTCAAACCAAAAACAGATAGAATCTGGTCTTGGTGTTGTGTTTTGTGATGGGAGGAGCATCTAGTTTTCCAGCTGTTGGATTTTATCTGGCTGTTTCCTGCTTGTTGTCCACATGAAGTGTGCAGCAGCTGTCCTGTACCTAAGCTAAATGAGCCATTGTGGCTCAGCCCCTTGACCTTACATGACAGACGTGCTTGTTGAGTCTGTGGTTGATTCACTGGATCTCATAATCACACTGATGCACATGACAAAATGCTCATTGACTGCAGTCAAAGAGAAGTTGTTGTGAAGGCAGTGGAGTTTGCTCATGGGAATGTAGGGCTGTTTTATGTCTCAAAGGGAACCGATTAAAGAGCTTTATAAGAAAATAAGCTAAGCTTAATAAGCTAAGTTACCTTGTATTTATATTAATGTGGGGGCACTCATTGTCTGGGTTTGCGGCTAAAGCCATTTTATTATTAATCAACAATATAAAATTATATAATGAAATTCATTGATTTGCATAGTTGTAGGTCAAAACAACAGAGGGAAAATTAAAGCACACTGGTGGCATGTTTAGCTCTTCATCTGTATTGTTTCTGTTCTGGCTTTCAGTGGCTGTGTTTATCTACTGTTCCTTTCTTCTGTTGTGTGGCCTTCATCTGTGTGAATGTCCTTAAACCAGACAATTCAATACAGACAGGAACACTGTAAGAAACAGTGAGCTCTTATTATTTTCTTCTGCAAGCAATGTTCTTGTATTAAATGGAAAACACTTTGGTTCCTTCACCAGCACTTCTGTGACAAAATCACACTCTCAAAGTCTCTGAACTTTGTTGGACATTATTAACTTTGTTAGGCTTTCATTTTACAATAGTATAAAATGAAAGTGAAAAGCATTTTACTAAAATGAACTAAAAGAGGAAGTGCTTGATCTCATGACCTGCAACCAAAAGGTCATTTGATGAGTAGTGGAGCGCTTTAATATCAGGCAGACAGAGGATTGAGAGTGGTATGCCCTGCTGTGCCCTTACCCCCCACTCTGGGCTGGCAGCCCACATGGCCCTCTGGTGTGAGCTGCTGACAGGGAGCCAGCCTGATTATGTGCTCATTACTCCAGCTGAGTGGAGTGGGAGTGGAGGGGAGCAGCAGGCTGGCTCCCCAGGCCCGCAGCCTCCCAGAGCCCCCAACACTGCACTAATGAGAGCAGAGGGAGAGGATGGGCACACATGTGGGGGCCGCAGATTACTGCCCAGGGCCAAGAGGAACCAGGGATAGACCCAAAGAGAGTCAGAGTCAGAGATGAGACACCAACAGACTACTCACTCTTGTTAAAATACCATCTTAAATCTCACTTTTTTTTATCATTTTGTGAAATACATGCTTGTAGGCCTAAGTTGGATTTCATAACATGAACATGACCTGAATGGTTACTCATTCAAGCTTCTTTTTATAAACCATACACAATCTGCGCTAGAGTAAGTAACTATGAGAAGACAGTCTTATTGTTTGAAGTTCATTGTATGTTTTACACACATGTGCTGAAATGATTCAAATAATTTTGTGTAAACTGATAGCTATTTAAATAGTTACTATGTATAACCAGAGGAGGGGCTGTAAAATAGAGCTCTGAAGTAGATATGGGGGATCGGCGCTAGACCATGCTGCCACAGTGCAGATTGGGCCCATAAGGCCTATATGCTAATCAGTGCTCACTCTGGCCTCAGATACTCAATTATTCAACAGACAGGTTTGTTTAGCATTCACTTGGTATTGCTTTTGGTAGTGATGGTGGTGCTGCCGGTGTGTTGGGAGGAGTGGGAACATACCCACACTAGCACACACACAAACGTACGGCACCCCAAACCCCCATTTCAACTGTGTGTTGCTTCCTTATGAATAATACATCAAAGATGCTGTGGGCCAGGTGATGCAGTATGGTGGACTTGTCAGTGCATCAGTATCGGCCAAGCTGGACAGAGAAAGAAGAGGCAGAAAAAAGGGAAGCTGCTCTTTAGATTTGTTGCATTTCTGTTTTCAGCCATTAACACTGTCAAGACTGTGTCCCTAACACTCTGAGGTCATCCAGTCACTTGTTGTAAACTGACCTGCTTAGAAGACCTGCACTTTGTCAGTGTACTGACATGGACTGCTGCATTGCATTAGACGAAGCTGTGGCTTTCTAACAAGGTACAACTGACCAGACTGCTCATTACTGCTCATTCACTGCTCAAATATGGGCTGATCCGCACTTGACAGAGACACAAGAACCAGCCTCTTTGTGTTTATATTGTGTTAGCCTCTGGAGTAATCAAGGCAGTGCAAGACTGGGCCTTCTCAGCATGTCATAAGTCTCATAGTCACCAAATAATTTAAGTGAAGTGACAAGGTCTAGAGAAGTGTTCCACACATGCCTTTTGTTCCTAACTTAACTAACTATGACACTTTAATTCAAGATATTCATTAAATAAGATTCAAAGCTTTTTGCTTCAAAGTAATACATACACTTGCTTATATTCTCTCCACAGACCTTTGGCTGCTAGTCCAGTGAGATTTTCTCGTTTTACATTAGGCAGTGAACAACCGGGATCCATCATGAAATCAAAGGCTTTGGGAAGTCTGAACGGAATACTGATCTTAAAAACTGCAGTCCTGCTGGGCCACTGCAGAGCCGAGATCCTCTTCTGTATGGAATAAGGAACAAGATTGACTGCACACAGAGCAACTCAGAAAAAGCAGAGACAAATGATTTAAAATAGACAAAATAGTGTTTATTAAATAACTCATGGGCATATAGTTATTTAGAATCCCAGTGGGATTTGTTTCTGCTTAGAGCGTGCTTGCTTTGCTGATTTTGTGATCCTTCTGAACTTATTTAACGACCCCCAAGGATTTTCTCTCCACTCATTATTATTTTAACCCAGAATATTACCGTCATTGACCTTTTTAAAAATGATGACCAGACATAAAGCCCACGTTGCCTTGTGATGAATGTCATATTTTCAGAGAGGTCCTTTAAAAGACATATGACACGGTCAGTACCCTCTCACGTCCGTTTCCTGTTGGCGTTGACAAACAAGGCTTGGATTTCGCAGCATGCCAGGCATTCTTTTCAGCCCGTCTTTCCTGAAGTTTTGAAAGGGCTCAGAGCCTCCCACCCAGAATCAGCTAGCATAAAGACACACAAAGCTGTGGGGTTATTCAGTTTGTTCTAAGCTCTCTTCCCCATCGGCTGTTTGCCTAGTAATTCAATTCAGATGTGCAGGATCCAAAAACATGTTTGCTTGAATGAAATCCACCCCTCCACCCACAGTGACCAAGGACTGTGCTTTTCTTAGCTGTGTTCCAAGTTGGACAGCCAAGTGAGGTACTGCTACCTCTGCCTTTTTAGCTTGTCATTAAAGACACCTTCTCTCAGCAGCTTTTTTCTAACTTTACTTCTTTGTGTTAAAATGTAGTCCGTTACATCACACTAATGCTGCATTTATAAGCTTCTTTGAGGGGCCTAGTTTCCGAGTTTGAAAGTTGTTCTTCCGATGGCTGGTTCATGTGCTTTGAGTTTGCAAATATCAGAATATAAACATTGTGTAAAGATTCTTTACGGTTTCCAGTGTGATTGGTTACTAAAACTATAGTACAATTAAATCAGGTTTGACATTGCTTCTCTTTTTAGTTGGAGACAAGTATATACAGCCAAAACTAATGATCTGCTGCCATATTGAAATATTAAAAATTTGTGTTGTTGTTGTTCCTCCTGAAGCAGGCGCTCATATGCATTGTCCTTGGGATAAAATTCAGCACATGAGCACTTCTACATGATATAACTTTTAAATGTTCTTATTTTGCATCTGTAAGTGGAGCATATCTGACTGTCTATCCAGACGCCATCTGGTGCTAGGTGTTTCTTTATCCGTCCTATCACGTAGGTGTTGTTTATATTTAAAACACGGCTCATGTTCTAAGTGGTTTCCCTTATTGCACCAGTTGCATGAAGCTGTCATGTGCTGAGAAGAAATATTACTTCAGCACAAAAGCTAATAGATTATAGCAATGATTTATTTGTGTTTAGTTTTAGAAAATGATTTGTCTTGGTTTTTGATTTGAAGTTACTGCTTTGCTCTTAGGCCTTTTTAAATTTATCTGTGCAATAATATTTATTCTGGTCTATTCCATAGAAAAAATGTTCTGGTCTGAATACAAAAAAAAATTGAGATTTCTGGCTGAAAGAGCATGCATTAACAGTGATTGGTTTGTGCTAGATACCTTCATCATTTGTGGGAATGTTTTTTGTTTGTTGAAATGCTGCCTGGAGTTGCAACTTAGAAATATGTTTGGAGCACACAATTAGTGTATTCCATAATATGAATAATGGATATCCATCATTCTAAATTCTCACGCTGCTTCCCGGGCACCAGGTAGAGGTCTGAACCTTAGAGGGAAGGACACACTTAGAGAGGGACACAGGATTTCATCGGTGGCTGCCATGAAGCTAAATCAAAGCTTTTCTGTTAGTGTGAAATGTGCTCATCCTTTACAATGACCTTGTATGTGCTGGGGTTTTGACAAATCTTATAATATCTTAAGCAACGTGTTTAACACAAGTAAATATTTTTGCTCACTCCATTTGAATCAAAGCATGCTTTAGACACGGCAGAAACCAATTTGCCAAAGATTTAAAAGGAGGAAAAGGTTGGACCTTTCTTAAACAAGTGTCAAAAAAGCCTTTGCTAAAATTTGGAACAATCCTCAGAGTGGAGAAGTAGGAGAGTGTACAGAAGTCTGAATGCGAACCTTGTTTCCCAGCAGACCACGTTGGAGAGACGAGAGGTTTAGACGGGGGGTGGGGAAGGGGATATTGAAGAAAGGTTAGCCTGGAGGAACAAGACTCCTTTCTCCCCCCACCCCTTGACCCTCCCATGTGACAAGTTGAGCCAACAAGTGCTCCATTCAGCCAGGCAGCCAGGGGAAATTACTGCTGAGCTGAGTGCTGCCTAATGAAAGTAGAGACGCTGCTTATTATTATTATTGTCTTCAGCCGGCGTCCTCTTCATAATCATAATGCAAGACAGATTGTGCAAATGAACCACACTCTTAATTTCAGCTAACAACAGTGAAAATGGTTCTGTGTATAGTGTTTAACATTAGTCCTGTCTACAGAATCAGGCCAAGTGGGAGATGATGCCTCTAGTTGTTTATGCACATTGGGTTTACCTTAGTCTTTGTGTTTATTTGTGGGTCACTGGTGTGACTTTTTGGACTTGATGGCACCACTGTTTTTCTGGTTGGACTGAACAAACAGTTCTCTCCTCGACTAAATAGCCGTAATGCTCTTGGCATGTGTCTGCAAGGCTTTTTAGTGTTCCTTGGTGCTCATCCAGATTGCATCACAGGGCTAGTCACACGATGTTTACCATGCAGGGCATTCACACATGATCACTCCTGTTTACTAAATGCTGGTCCTTGGAACAATGGCCAACATAAAATCCAGTATAGATCATTAACATTTCTTGTATACATACAGGAGTAGTGATGCATATGTCTGTTCTTGTTTTATTCTCCAGTCCAATAAAGTGCCAGTGGTCCAGCATGCCCACCATGTCCATCCTCTGACACCGCTCATCACCTACAGCAATGAACACTTCTCACCTGGCACACCACCTTCACACCTCTCCCCAGAAATTCTTGACCCAAAAACAGGTAACAACATTCATTTATTTGACACAAAATTTCAGAATCTAGATGAGAGAGCTACATTCACTCACTATAATTCTCCACAGAGCTTTGTGAGCCATGTATGAAGCCATAAGGACTGTGTTTAGCCATATTTTAAACTCCAACCACTTAAAATATACTGAGTGTACGGCTGAGTGAAGCTTGTTTGGTTTAAGAGGTTTCTATTTTTCCACAATGCAGACTGGTTACTGTGCAGCTATGCAGCACATTTTTAACTGACCACAGCTGACTGCAACATTTTAACATTTATTCTTTAAACTAAAACACTTAAAACAACACTGCACACCTTTCAGGATGTGGACCCACTAATGGACAGCAATGGAGAGCAAATTCTACTGCAAACTCACATTGGACTCTTACTTATTCCAAATAGTGCCACTCGGAGTGACAGGGCTTACAAGTTACCATCTCGTGAGAAAATATATCTCTCCAGAACAACACAACTCTCCACACGTGTGGTGTATAATGTAACAAATAAAACATTTTTAGCCTTAATAGTCCAATGGGAGGACAACTATGTGCTGCTGATTTAAGTGAAATACAATCACATCTCAACAGCGATTTTATGTACAGTATCTTATTTTAAAAGTTGACTTTAAATCCCATAGGTATTCCCAGGACCCCACACCCTTCAGAGCTCTCTCCATATTACCCACTGTCCCCTGGGGCTGTTGGTTCCATTGCACACCCTTTGGGATGGCTCATGCCACAGTAAGTAACTATATCATTTAAGAAGAACCTGTTGCTGTTGTTCTGTGTCAGCCGTTAAACTTTATGAGCTCTTTAACTACTCTTAAACTGCTACTTGTGATATTGTAGGGTTTGATTAAATTCCTGGTGATTAATTTTTAAATCATTTTTAAAGTTTTACAGTTTTAACATATATGTATTTGAGTTGATGAGTTAGCAGTGTGTATTCCCTTCCCCTGGTTTGCGTTCCCTTACCTTGTCTTGTCTCTCAGGCAGGGCCAGCACATGTACTCCATCCCTCCGGGGGGATTTCGTCACCCGTATCCAGCGCTCGCAATGAATGCTTCTATGTCCAGGTGAGAGGATCATGTTCAACAACACCCCCATCTTCCCAAAGGGAGACATTTAATATCTGCTGCTTCTATGACATGTCGTAATCACATTTCTCCAGCTTTTCTTTGCTGGCCATTTTAAACAATAGGTTAAACAAATAGCTGGTGTGCAGTTTTAGAGGTCCATTGTGTGCTTTGTTAAAGGGTTTGTGCAACACAGTTAATGAAAAAAGTTTGCATGTTTCTTTAAAAGGACAGTTTTTTAGTGTCACGATATCTTGTGATATGAAATATACTGAAACCTAAAACGGTTTGTGCTTTCAACAAAACATGATTTATACTACAAAGCCTCTAGGTTCCAGCTTCTAACTGTATTGAAATTCAGTATTGCTCTCATCTTTTCTCAGAGCATAACTTATGGTCAGTGTTTTTAAACCACTTGACAATACACACGCACACACTGCACAAAGATGAAAGGGCTGAGAATCGATTAGGATAAATCAAAGCTCATCTGAACCTACACATCCCATCAGACTAAACTCTCTGATCCCTGTCAAAATTATACAGATTTGTAGTGAGCCTTCCGGTGTTAGTATAAAATAAAATATTCAGAAGCTTCTTTGTGATCGATAGCTTGCAGAGCTTTTCTTAAGGTGAGCGCAAAAAAGTAATATAAACACCATATATGAACGTTAATACAAATGTTCCACTCATTTTTTGATTGTTTATTTCTATGCACATTTTAAAGAATTGATTATTTTAATTTTGAAACTGGCATGAAGCTTAGGTGAATATGAAGCCATAATGTGAATTTACATTATGAAGAAATCAGTAGCATATGTTATTCAACAGTTTGAGACTTAATTTTCCCCTTTATCATACACAATGCTCCATTGTATTAACAGTTGGTTATTGAGCGAGATACTTCGTAAAGGTGTTCTGTCTGCATGGTCTGGAACGTGGTAAAGAAAGTGGTTTCAGGTGTCACTGCCATGCTGTCACCATAGTAACAACACACTTCACTTTTTTCCAGGCACTGGTGAATAAAAGGGCTTTTGAAAAGTCTTTATTTGCACTAAAAGCAAGCATGTTACTCATTGTGCGTATGAATTTAGTCTAGACACAGACAGTATGCACAGTGAATTTTACCCCAAGGCTTTGTTTCAGAAAACGTCTAAGATTAGTTTAGGTTTGCTTTCAATTGTTGAATTAAAATGATAAATTTAATGTGTCCTTTTTGCCCTCAGCTTGGTCTCCAGCCGTTTTTCCCCTCACATGGTGACACCACCGCCACACAGCCTCCACCAGACAGGTATTCCCCATCCAGCCATCGTCTCCCCGGCCATTAAGCAGGAACCAAGTGGCGACAGCATCAGTCCTTCAATGCACGCGTAAGCTCAATTAAAATATCAGTGTGCTATGTTAACTCTGCAGCACAATGTTCACCATTGTTTGCCATAATTTTCTAGTTTCAATTTTCCAGGTTCCTTCTGAACCTGTCACAGTTTGTTAATAACTTTTTTTAATGTTTTGGATTAGCAGGAAATCACCCGTTCCACCTAAGAAAGAAGAGGACAAGAAACCTCATATCAAAAAGCCCCTGAATGCTTTCATGCTGTATATGAAGGAGATGAGAGCCAAAGTAGTGGCAGAGTGCACTCTGAAAGAGAGCGCTGCTATCAACCAGATCCTTGGAAGACGGGTAAATAGTGCAGAGAAATAGGTGCCATCTGAGCTATATACCATTTGCATGTGTGTGTGCTTTTTACCAGTACTTTGATATATCTTGGCCTTTGTCTACAGTGGCATTCCCTGTCGAGAGAGGAGCAAGCCAAATACTATGAGCTGGCCAGAAAAGAGAGGCAACTCCACTCTCAGCTTTACCCGGGATGGTCAGCCCGAGATAACTATGTAAGTATGGTTGTACTATTTTTTTTCTTGTAAAGAAGTGACTGTTAATTTCAGTTTATTGTTCATCAAGTTTTTATTAAATGCATCATTTTTCTTTTATGCAGGGAAAGAGGAAAAAGAGGAAGAGAGATAATAAGCCTGACTCAAAACCAGAAGGTAAGAGCTTGCTCAGTGTTTTCTGATGATGTCTTCCTCTGATAAACTTTCACTGCACCTTTTATAAATATATTATTATACCTTGCTTCCTGTCCTTTACTAACACCAACTTCTTTCCCCACTTTGCTTTAATGAGCAGCTTATGAAGTTCAGTGCTAATAGTGGCAGGTATGTTTGAGGTAGCACTACTGAAAAACACTTGAAATAAGATCACTTCCACTATTCATGGCTTATTTTATAACACATGCTGTGATTTTCTTTTCCTTCATCCGGCATGCATATCATCTGAATATGTCTTCTAGGTGCACTTTTTTGGTTGAGTTGTGTTGTGGTTTCAATCTGTTTCAAATTGTCTGATGTTTCAAAAGCCTCAGCGTTTGAATAATCATTTTTTCGCTTCTGTCACGGGCACCATTAAGGGACGTGGACCAGATTTTAGGTTTGCTGCGTATTCATAATTTAGCGTCTTCTCTCTGTTTCCCCCAGACTTCTCCATAAGAAACAAGAAGCAGTGTGTGCAATACCTGCCGTCAGAGAAGATGTGCGACAGTCCGGCTTCGTCCCACGGCAGCATGTTGGACTCGCCGGCCACTCCATCGGCCGCGCTAGCTTCGCCAGCCGCTCCTGCTGCCACTCACTCAGAGCAGGCTCAGCCACTGTCGCTAACCACCAAACCGGAGGGACGAATGCATCATCACTTTTCCATACCGGGCAAGGCCTCTGGGTCCTCATCGACGCCCTCGTCCCAGTCCGTTAACTCCACTGGTACTTCAGGTAGCCAGCCCAGCACGCCCATCCTCACCCGGCCAATCCCGTTCACCTCCCTGCACCCCTCTATACTCTCTCCCCCATCCCCCTTTCACCAGGCAGCCCTTCACTCCCATCATGCCCTGTTCCAGTCACAGCCCCTCTCGCTGGTTACCAAGCCAACTGAATGAATCCAGTTTCTCTCATTTATTGTGCTGTATATTGCCTTTCTTTAAAATAGTTATTAGTACAACACTTTTTTTTTCTAAATAAAGAAAAGGAAGAAATATTATTGGTCAATATTTGACTGTTTCCTTTTCTACATCTCTCAGTGATACAAAATGTATTTTTTGTAAAGTTTTACTGCAGAACTGGTTTCTTTTTGATGCATTTATCCAACAAACCTCTTGTATAAAAGATCCAATGTACATAACATTTCTTTATAAAAATGAAAAGGAAGAAAAATATGTTTTTTTCTTTTTAGCCAAAAGTAATGTTAGTATTAAGTCCTAGTACTGGCCAATAATTGCTGCCCCCTTTTTAATTCACAAGTGTGTGCCCCTTCTTTGACATGTTAAATAAACATTTGAAATTGTTTCTTAAATGTCTTCTCTTTTTTTTTAAAACATGGCTGTAAAAAATCTAATGTTGTGGGTCAATTTTCTTATTACACTCTATAGTTGTCTTTTGTAAACTTAATTTGCAGCATTATTTTACTAAACCCCTGAAATTCAGCAGACCTGTTCATTTTGTTTTCCTATGCATTGCTTTTTAACTCAGTCATTCCTCATAAACATTGCTGATGGGAGAAGGGAATTTAATGTTTAATAAAAAGAACTAGGCTAACCACACTGGAAAACATGAGCCTGTACCCAGGCCACAAAACTGTACGCTCAAAATAAACACAAATAAAACAATAATAGACATCTGCCACTTCCATCCCAAGAAGCGTCCCATTACAATGACAAAAAGCAGGTCAGTCCTGTCCCAGCGCAGGTTTTGTGTTGATGATGTGCTTTTAGTGCATCTTTATTCACCATTTGGCACACTGCTCTGGCTTTAATTAACTCTGAGGTAATGGGATGGAGCCCATGGGACCTCATTAGGCATTTCAATTAGTGAAAAATACACAAGATAGGTTACAGTTTTTGGTGGCGTTGAAGAGGATGAGTACAGCCAGGGATAGACCAATTACAAGAAGGTGAGGGGGACCGGCCTGTACGACAGCATCCTCACCTTCCCACCCTCTGAACTGAAGAGTTACCATCTCTGCTACAGTTGATATGCTACTTTTACACTACAGTAATAATGATCTTAATATTGTCAGAAATCTTTACCGCAATATGAATCTCTTATCAGTGCTTCCTGACGCGAACAGTAATAGTATTATTACCATGTGTTGTGCGTGTACTTTGTGACACTGTGACGGAATCAAAGTGAGCACCCTGATTTTCTTTCAGCCAGTGGTCTAAAAACAGGGAGAACTATGAAAATGCATTTACATTTTTGCCCTTCAGCAACAAACCAAAATGTCACTCTCCCCCTTCGTGTTTCAAGCAATCATTAGCCATAATAAGTCTTTGCTTTCTCACTGTTCGATCTTACATTATTTCAGACACAAACTGCAGTGGCCAGCCCACTCAGAGCCACTTCACCGATCCGTCAGTGAAATTACAGGTAATGAGTTGTCAAAACAGCCAGCAAATCTGTCTCCTCAAGGCCATACATCTAGTGCAATGTTCACCTTTCCAAAGACAGTAGCATTATTATAAAACTCAGCCCCGAAGCCAGTAACTTCAAATGTGCTGGTTATTCTAGTTATTTTTTTTTCTCTCTTTTTCCTGTACCTCCTTAAATCTACAGTTATTTTAGAGACGCTGTTCCTTGTTAAAATATTCATGCAACAATGATCAGACAGACAATACATTTAAGCACATAAGTTGAAGAGTATTTCATTTACGTTTTCATTCTCCTTAAGGCATGGTTTATCGCTAACATGAAAACACTGTTGGTGCTCAAATCAAACATGTCCAATGTTAGCACAAGGTCAGATTTAATTCATGTTAATTTTGCTCATTAAATGCCTCCAATCTCTAGCCAAGCTTCTTTTTCAGGTCTTCCTTTGATCTTGAATTTATTCCAGGTGAACCCTTTGATACTTTTCGTGTGTGAAGTATAAAAATTGTGTGTGTGAGACATGTATTTATATTTAAAATGGAAATAAAGGCTGATCCTATTCTGCCTTTTGTCGCACACATGACCTTTTATTTTACCAATGAACGGATGCTATTTACTTAACATATGGTTTCCCAAAGTGATATTAATTGATTGTTTCTGTAACATTCAAAAGAGCTTAGCAAACTCAGCTGGTGCCTTTATGAAGGTAGGTATGGCTGACTGTGAGCTTAAGAACCTCCTTAATGTATTATTCATACCCATTTGACCTTAAAGATGGAAATGCAAATGGATGTCAAGAATAAGAGGGATCATTGGACTCTGCAAATGTCAAATAGCTTGCCACAATTAAGACATATTCATTACAACAACCTACAGGTCCCTGACACCCAGCTGAGATGTAAAACACCCCCAATTATCATTTGGATTATTGTCCTCTTTTTCACATTTTTCTGAAACAATTAGAATTTATGGCATAGTGCTAAAATCTGTAGGATTCAGCACTGACTCGAAGTAATAATATTTGCTATTTGCATAAATGTTATTGTATGCATAACAGGCGAATATAATTCTTCAATTCTATTAAAATTAGGTTAGATGGTTCTTTACGACAAACCACTCTGAATAATGTGTGTGGTGTGTGTGGTTTTAGTTGTAAAATGCATTTATGCTGCCATCTGCTGATAGGGTTAAATTAACACTACCTTCTTAAAGAGCCTTGTTCATATAATCACCTGTAGGTGGCAGTAGGGCCGTAAGAATATATGTTATTCCAGGGTTTAAATCCTATTTTCACAGTCCAGTCCAGTCTTTTTTCATCGTTGCTTGCCATATAAACCAAAAAATTCAGAACACTATGTTAAGGCATGCGGATCAAATAGAAAGTGCAAATAATTTAGTTTAGCAAAATTCATCCTAACTAAGACAAAAAACTGAAACAAAGAGACAAAACAAACTATTTTGCAACATTAATATGCGTATGAATACATGTGACATATGCCAAAGCAAGAGGAAAAGATTCATTTGGGCTTGAACGCGATGTTGCATTTCATCACAAAACCAGCAAGTGGCAGTAGTGAGCTCATAACTCAGCGCTTGCGCCTGGATTGAATCTGCAGAGTAAGAACACAGGCGGAAGAAGGTTTGACAATCAGCAGTGGCCAGCAGCACTGTTGTTGTGGGTATCTGACGACAGCACTTGCAAATCCACCGGCTCGGTGTAAGCACAAAGGAGGCTATTTGACAGATTAACACAGATCTGGTTTATTCTTGTTCGTGTCTACATGATGAAGACGGCCTTTCTTCTGCTTACTGTTTGTGTTTGCTGCTACTTGGTCAAAGGTATCTGAAGGATTTTCTGCTTCTCTTTCCTTCCTCTTGTTCTTACCAGGAACATATTCATATCAGACTAAACTAATATTGAACTACCTATTCTCGTCATACCTGTTCTTCTAGATCTGTGCGCTATGAGCTATAAATATTGGATTCTTATAGCAAATTAGGTTTGTGTGTGGAAAGATACTTGATCAAACAGTTCCCCCTAAAATAAGACAAGACAAGACATTTGCTCCAATTTATGCAACAGTCACAAATGCAGGCTAATCTAACTGTATTTGAAAGGAACAGGACGCTTCAGTTCATCTTCACTGCTGAACTATAGTAGCCTATAGTATGTAACATACTACTGGTCAACTCTACAGCTGCTTACTGAAATGATAATGTCAAATTAACTTGTAGCGTGCCTGTCTGTATCTGGTAAATTTGGTGCACCGTGTCTATATAAAATACAACATATTTATTATTTTCATGTCTGGGACCAAAAAACAATACAAAAAAATTTGTAAATTTAAAAACAAAAAAGTCTGTGTCTGTTCTTGGGCCTGATTGTACCCATTTGCTTGTGCAATACTGTAACTTTCGATATTAATTCTTTAATCTTTAAATATAAGTAACTGAGGCTTTTACGTGATCATAACCAATTCTCATTACTGAACAAATTTCACATTGGGGATTAATAAAATTGAATTGATCTGGAGTTTATTGAAAACAGCAAATGGTACAGAAATCTGGCAAAACACTGAGTTGTTCTTAGAGTTAGAAAGAACTGGGGAATAATAAAAGTATATTTTGTGAACAAAAGAAGAAAAAAATATGAAATATGTATAAAAATGACAAATGGTCTTATTTTTTTGTAATTACAGGAGCCATCGCCACTGAGCCTCAGCAGAAAGCAACTAAACAGATCAAAAAGAAGTCAGATGATCCAAAAGCAGTTCCATTGCATAAAAGCATATCCAGTGATGATGGGATAGCAACAGGGGCAAATGCAGCAGATCCTGCTTCTAAAAATGGAATTAAAAATGGTGATCCTACAAAGTCTAACACAGCACCTGCTCAGTCTACCAAAACTCCTGTATCTGAACATACCACAATAGGTGTTGATAGTCAAAAGACAACTCAAGAAAACCCTACTGGTTTAAGTCTACAGGAAAATGACAAACCTCAGACTCCTTCAGATCATGGAAAGAAAACTCCCCCAGATAATAACAGTGAAAAGAAATCTCAAGATAAAAATGTTATTTCAACAAAACCACAGGGAAATGCTGACAAAAACTCCCAAGGTCCCATTGATGATGAAAATAAATCAACTGCATCTGAAGTTGGGGATAGTGGGCAGAAAGAAGAAGCCTTAACGAAAAAACCAGTGAAGGGGGAAGCACTGGAGACAACACCTGAAGTAGAGAATGCAGCAGAGAAAACACAGAAAGTGAAGGTAGTTGATGAAGAAGAAAAACAACCTAGAGACAAAGATCAGAAAACACAGGAAACCAATGAGAAAGACTCTGAAGACAAAGTTCATCGTGAACCATCTGGTTTAAAAAATGGAGCAGAAAGCAGCCACTTTTTTGCCTACCTTGTTTCCACTGCTGTGCTTGTGGCTGTGCTTTACATTACTTACCACAACAAGCGCAAGGTACTTTTTCTGCTGAATGTCATGTACAAATCTGTGTTTTCCATTCTGACTAATGAGGAAGTTTAGCTTTAGGTCATAGTTTTAATGTCTTTGAGAGCAGTGAACAGTCCAAATCTGTAGAGTAATCAAAATATAAATCCTAAATGGTGGTTTTTATATGATGATCTGATCTGAGCTAGTCTAGTCTTGACATCTAGACATTTTATTATATTCAATTTATTGTATGTTTATTATGTAGGTCAGACTTGATGCAACAGAGAGTAACGTTCTTATGTAACAATCTTTTTCTTCTACTTTTAGATTATTGCCTTTGTTTTGGAAGGAAAGAGAACAAGATCCACACGTCGACACAAATCCACAGAATACCAAAGATTGGAGCAGCAGGCAAGTTATTGATTTTATGAAGTATATAATTGGTCATTTTTTTGTCTATTGTTGTGGTAATGTTTTATTTCCCTTTTTATATTTTTTAGCTGTGACCATGATTCTTGTGAACACATGTCTTCGAGCAGCCCAGTGCACTGTGGATTTTCTGGTTTTCCAGCTTTCCTTTTGTGTATTTTTATCTGGTGTAAAATGAATGTTCTATTTTGTAACTTTAGATGCTTATTGCATGACTATGCAGATGACACTTTTGCCTTATTGAGGGAATGAAGTGAAATGCAGTGAAGTTAAAGTAAGCATGCAGGTTTTGCACTTGTGTTATCTCACTTTCTGGCAATCTTGTAAACGGACCTGTAAAAGGTGCTGACTCAGGATATTTCAGTTGTAGAAAAAAAAATACTGTTCAGAGTCCTGCTTTTTATGTATGGTGCATTACTTATGACTGTGACTGGGTTCCTAAATAAGCCATCTGAATCATGGATTGTATGTGTAACATTTTTGAGATGTCTATTGGATAAGATATTTTAAGGACATCAACATTCAGATAGCTATGTTAATTAATAGTGTCTGTGATTGCTCTGTGGCTGAATTAATGTTATAGCAGCCTCACTCATGGTGATTGTCAAATGCTTTTTTAACATGCTGAACAAAAAACGGACCACAATCAATGAAACATTTAAGGATGGATAATAAAAATGTTTTTGTACAATTATATGCTTGCACTTCAAGCCAAACTGACAACAAACAATTCTGTATGTGTGACAATGTTTGGTTACTTTAACTGCCAGAACTTACCTGTAGTTACGGGTTCATTAATCTTAACTGAACTCACTGGATTGAAGTTTTTGAATCTGTATTTAGACTCAGATGTGCCAACAGGTTTTTACTGTGATAAAGTGTTGTTTTTGAGGCTGCTTTACATTATGAAAAAGTTTATCTATAGACATTGGACAATATAGCAGGCTATAGTCATTTAATGCGTAAACTTCAGTTGGTGTACACAAATAATATGAACACAACCACTCTCAAGCATACTTAAGCCTGCTTCACGTCTACTGTTTATTTGAATTTGCTAGGACTGAACAGCAATAAACAAGATAAATGTAACAATAAAGTATTTTTTTTATCTTTTCAATTCTTGCAGTTATTTCACAAAGAACTTAGTAATGAAATTAGAACTGTTACTCCATGGCACTGCTCTCGATATAAAGTTTTTCATAATGGTGTCATGTTTCTGGCCTCCTCTACATAAATGTCCGGTATATCTCCAATGGATGAAGGCACCATTTGGACAGAGGCACTCCCCCGAAGCTCAGTCTCATAGCGGATTAGCTGTCTCCAGAAGCCACAGTTGGGCCTCGCCATAGGCCGACAAGACTTTACCAACCTGTGCGCCTCCAGAAGACTGACATCTCGGTGCTTCATCAGGTACACCATGCATAAAGTGGTGGAGCGACTCACACCCGCGTTACAATGCACCAAAGTGCGCCCATTGTGCTCTGCGTTAAACTGGATTTTATCTGCCACTTCATCAAAGTACTCGCTCAGGGGAAAAAGAGGGGAATCCGGAATGGGGAGATGAATGTGCTCCACATCCGGAGGCGGAGAAGTCTTGTTTTTAGTCTCAGAAACAGTGATGATGCATGTGATCTTGCTCTGAGTGATCTGGGAGGCATCACTGGCTGCTGTAGCGTTACTGAGGAAAAGGTGATCTGTGACCTGACACAGGCCAAAGAGACCACCGGGACCTGATTTACGCATCACAAGGAACATCCATGTAAGACACCCGCACTAGAGCTCTTTAAAGTGAACCAATCCAAGTGCTTTCAGATGAACCAGATCATAGACAGGTCTACGGTAACTTAGTAAAGACAATTTTGTAGCAATGTGTCCACACGATAGCGCTCCCTGCTGGCTGGAGTACTCTAATGCCATAGCCTAGACGTACTCAGAAGAAAACAACATAGATATGACTTTTAATGCGCAAAACTGAGAGTGAGCCACCACTTTTGCATTTGTGTATTAAATTACCAAGTTTAGCGCACAGTTGCTATCAGTTCATTGGAGAATTCCTTTTCCTGAACTAGCTGCTTTTTCCATCAGAGGCAAGTGAAATTGGAGTTATTCCTTCTTTTTTGTAATATTTTGAACAAAATGTCGGTGCAAAACCTCACTGACCATGTAACTTAAGTTGCTCACACAGGCCTGTGTTCTCGTTAAAAGACAGGGACAACACAAGCAGCCTGGGTACTGTATGGTGTAAATGCTGAAAAGAGCCATTGTAAAAGCAGGGGCCGGTGGCGCTGATGCCCGCAGGCAGTAGGTGCACGGTTGCCTTGGAAACACAGATGGTGGATGAAGCGCACAAAAGACCATAAACCTGTGGCAGCAGCTGGAGACCGAGGCCGCCTGTTCGTTCACAGTAAACCGTTTTGTTTAAACATATTCCTTCCTATTTTCTTTGTGTAAGGTCCTTTCGACTCCACTTCATCCTGTTTTCTCCGGACCGGATCTCGGTTTGTGCGCAGCTGTTGTCGGCACTCCCACATCTGCGCGTCTCAGGTCGGCAGCCATAAAGACGGCATTCAGACGCGGCTCTCCCATGAGTCTGTGGTAGCCTGGCGAGTATTTTAACCACACGAACCGGGTATCACACATTAATCCGCTGAATTAAATGGTACGGAGACATGTTTTGACGACGCCACATCATGTGAGACTGTAGGACAGGTGCGTGTGGATCTGATCATCAACGCTGAGAGGTAACACAGTTTTACTCCTGGTAAATCGTGTAGGCTATCTTGCCAAATCTTGTCATATTTATGCTGTCCTTTTTCAATATAAATTTAAGATGTATAGCTCTGCCCACGCCTTCATGCTATTTCTGTTGATAACATCCTACTTTATGATGTTTGTGCTGAACCTATTTCATTTACACGGCCTTACTTTCTGTATTTTAATGAAATAACACAGGAATCTTGACGTTAGAAACAATGTCTTGTATTTTTACGTCATTATACAAAAAAAATATTTGATCAAAGACAAAAAGAAACCGTGTGACATCTGTTCATTTCATTTTAAGGTTACTGTATGGAGTATGGACCTGGTGCTGGACTCATCCTGAGGGGCTGCTCTAAGGAAACTGAGGATACAATCAGAGACAAACAACAGAACAGGTCATGTGTACTGAATGAGTCTGAAAATCACAAGCAACTTGAATGATCATTTTCATACAATATCTATTTCATAGCGCTATTTTCTGTGTTTTTCTTTGTTCTTAGTGAAGCATGTAATAACAGAAAGTTTTGGTAGGACAGTTTGGTCGCGTCCCACTTTCTGCTGCTTTGTTCTGTGTCCTCTTCTCCAGTTACGCTGATGTGAAGGCAGACTGGAGCTCACAGTGGACCTCATTGTACTCCCGGTGGCACTGCTGCATCGCCCTCCTCTGTGCTGCTCTGTTCACACACTGGTACATGATCTCTCTTTACACCGCATGCGACTTTTATCAGTTTACAGTCGACTCCCTGCGACTTGTAATGTAGCTCTCTTGCTTTGACAGTTTTTTTCCTTCTTTTTTTTTTTTTACAATCTTATATTGCTATTGCCAACAAATAGATCCATGTCCCTGTGTTGATCCTCTGCACTGGCAGGATGTACGGACACATGTGGAACAGATACATTAGAGATAAGCTATGTGATAAATGGCTGCTGAATGCCACTATCTTCACCTGGATTATTATGAATTGGGTACATAAACTTACCTGAAATGACCCAATCAATTATATTTGCATTTTGTAGTTTGTTAGACATAATATGAAGAATAAATATGTCTTTTACGGATGCTCATAGTCTTATGAAATAAAAAAAAAAAGTGACACACTATTACAGCACATAATATATCTCATTTCTTCCACAGTGTTGGGTGCCGTGTATGTTGGAAGACCAAGGCTCAGCGCTCTCCATTTAAAGACACCCAGCATCTGTTATTTCTGTGTCAGGGTTTATAACAGCCCTCTGTAGCAGACATTGTGTTTTGAGTCCAAAATAATTTACTGCATAGCTTATTCCTTATATCTGACTTATTGACACGGTGGCCATCAAACACCCTTAACATTATTGTATAGGCTGCTTGCATTTACCACTTTTCTTTTTATTATATTTATTAGTTTTCTTGTAACTAACAGTAAATAAGCTGAACTATTGGGAGTTTTTGGATACATAAAAGGTGTTTGTCATTTTGAGTTTGGCAGCCTCAATGCCATACTTTGGAGATATCATTTCTTGTATAATATCAATACAATCCCTCACATTTCCAATGGATTTGTTTCCCACTACTATAAATAGCATAAATCCGTCCCATATGTAACGTGATAAACCTGTTAACATCTGTAAAAGTCAAAACTCTAACAGTGAAAGATTGTGTTTTTCATATTAGCCCTCAGTGTGCACTGTGTGTGTGTGTCGTGTTCAATGTGTGTGTTCTCGTACGAGTGCATGTGTTGTGTGCATGTGCTGCAGTTGTGTGTGCATGTGTGTATGTAATGGATCTGAGCTATAACCTGCTTTGTAACTGCTAAATTGCCCGAAAAAGTTCCTTCAGCGTCTAAATGTACCAAACAAGGGACAGGCTCTTTGACAAATATTATTAGTAACTAAAAATTGAGCTGGGATTTGTTTCTAATTTAGATCGTGTCAATAAACTCACTGGAGATGCCACTGCTTCCCCTAAGCTCACCTTTAACTTATACTTATTACAGAATGCTAATAATTACATGCAAATAGCCTTTTCCCTTGTCTGGAAGATACTAACACAATCTCACTAATATCTGTCAATACTAATGGCCTCTAACAGCAAGATAATTACTAACATGTATTTCAAATGGTAATGGCTGCTTTCTAACCTACTTATTCTCTGCTTTACGCACATACTCCTTTCCCGACATCCTCCAACCCATTACATAAATACAGCATATATATAAAATCCATAAAAATACTGTGAACCAGTGATTTGGTTGAGGGATTGGGAAAAGAGAATGAAGGAGCAGAAAAGGCACTAAATACTGGCTTGACCACACGTTTCTAGTGCACTAATGACTGCATGGGGTTCTTTGATAATATCTAATAATACCACATGGCTATTCCAGTCCTGTTTGCAGGTGCACTGTGTGGTCAGCTGTTGCCGGCGAGTGCCTGGCTTGTTGTTACCACTTCCAGAGTAGTTAACCACAACCCAGGAAACCCCAGACTTGTGTACTAACTACAAGTGTTTGCACTAACAACTCTTACCAACAGAAACTGACCTTAATATACTGCTACAAAATCACTTTCTGCACAAGTGGTTTCCTCTTTCATTGCGAAAAAACACTGAGAAAGCAACAGTTTTGTGATTTGCGGTGTACTAATCGATTTTATTCCTAGAGATTCACTTTTACTAACCCACAGAGCTATTAGTAGCTCGACACAAACTAACAGACTAACCTACTAATAAGAGATGGGCTGGCAAACTAAAATCACTAACCTGACTCTTGAGTTACACAATGAATTTACTAACAAAAAGCTAACAATGCATTTCTGAAACAAGTCAACGGAAGTGTCTGTCTGTGAAAGAGAGAGTGAGCTTGTTCTTATGTAATATTACAATTTTGGGCCTAATAATGTAGTCGAAACTCGCTGCTGAAATCACTTGTCAAGAATGAAATTTTTACATATGTTTGTCAGTGTAGTTGTAATAAAATATTTAACATTTCATTGTCATTTTGTGATCTGTGAAGATACTAATTTGAATGGTAATCAATGACTATTTCCCAAGCCCATGTGTATGGTATATATTGAAGTTTAAACATTGATACTGCTGTCCAAATTGTCATAACAGTAATGATACAGCAGGGGGCACTATTTCAACACTTTTGGGTGGCTCTTCTGTTTCTTTATTTTAGATCCTGCACAAATGTTACTTTAATGCTTTAAATATTACTTTATTCATGTTTATAGGCATTATACATTATCATACTATATTCACTTGTCTTCAGGTCTCTGCTTGTTATTTCTTCTTCCTCCATAACTTGTTTAACTTGCTCTGAATTATGGGATACTGTAAACATGATCTAGTTCAACAACAAAGAGAACAGGAGATCCACCAACACGACTCATTCCCAAAACAAAAACCTGTGGTTATTCAGTCTGCAGTAAACTGTAATTGAAGTCATAATGTTTGGTGTCATCTGTCCGCGAAAAGGCAGACACAGCCGCAGACCCCTGTGCGGACTCTGCTTGTGTCAGACCCCGGGTACTCTGCCCCCCATTAGAGCCCGATGTGATCCAGATGACAGGGGTTTCCAAAGGTAGGAGCTGCGGGGCCCGGGGTCTCCATGGGTCAGCTGTAATTCACCACAGAGCTCAGAGAGTCAGAGTCTTAACACACACAAGCCCTCACATAACAGCCAGCCTCCACTTAAAGTCTTAAATATCACACAAACTCCAGTTCAAAGGCAGCTATGTTAGGATGAAAAACATTAATCGGCTTAATGATGTTCTCTAGTGAGTAGTTACTTTAACCAGCCTTGAAAAACAAGGCACCGGAGTCCACAAAGAGCCGCAGACAAGGAGCGCTGTTAAGGACTGATTCCATTATCTCATCGTTTTAGCATTTCTGGTCATTTTAGCAATTATCTATTTTGGCTTTAGAGTAAAATAAGGAATGCATGTGTGTGACCTATAGGAGCACTGCCTTGTAACCAGAGCCTCCCATCACACAGAGGACTTCTGCTGGAATAACAGCACACTGCTTTCAACAGAAATTGTGTGTAAGCTGTAAAAGATGGCAGAAGCATGCAGAAAAGAAGCCGAAGAAACTCTTTTCATTAAGCTTTGAGCAACATTGTTTGACTTTAAAAGTTGTTCTCATATGTTAACTTTTTTGTTTCAAATGAGAACACAGATACGTACTGTTACTTTAAGATAGGCTAGACATTATGAAGGAAATAAGATTAAATATGCTAGAGCTGATTTGACTGTACAGGGAAGTGATTCAATTCAATCAAAATGAGCTGTTTTTACACAAATACACTTGAGATTGTTGTAGAATTTACGCTACTGTCATTACACAGAAAAAAGACGTAACGGTGAAGGTCTGATGAAATTATAAACACTCAACTCAAAGTTTATTAATAGAGCATATTTAAAAAGACTTTGGTAGACCAAAGCGCTTCACAGGCAGTGCTGAGATAAATGTGGATTTGTACATATAATGCTAGTAATATAATAATCATTATCATCATTGTTTTTACTGAGGGTGCCATATTCACAGATTTACACAACCATGCAGGTGCTGCTGAAACAAAGTAAAAACACCTCCCCGACTCTTAATAAAACGTTGTTCAGAATAGGAATGCTGTCCTCATGTAATCGAACGGCCACAATGCAATGTTTTCATTTTGGGGGCGAAAGCTACCATTTTGTTCAATGCACAAGATGATGTCAAAAGTGAGAAAAACTACTACAGAATTGCATTGCCTCCTGCTTTTTTGATCAATATATTACCACAACCTTGTGTTTAAGTCTATTTTGTTTTATTGCAGATACAGACAGGACTCAGGGACCGAGGCCAGGACTCATATTATCTTGGGCCCCAGTACAAGTACGAGAGGCAGTAGTCATGCTGGAGAAAATTTGGGTGAGGGGTTGCAGCTCTTTAAAAATTGTACAATAGGGGCTTTAACTCAGGGGCAGGAGGAGTTCACTAAAATGGTTTGCAGACTTTTAAAACATTTGAAGAGTGGGGGAAATCTAAGCTAATCCCCTCTCACAGACAGGCCGCTAGTTGTTAGGATCAACATTTAAAAACACACCAGAAGTATTTTAAAGCTACTTTCTACATCCTTCTTTGTCTGCATCTTCGAAACTTCCTCCCGCACAATCCGTTCCCATTTGACACTACTTGATCAAATCATTTCCTTCTCCATTGGTCTCATTTCTTTTGCTAAGTTCTGTTAATGGTGTGAAAATTGTAAAATTGAGTCAGAGACCTAGTGGCTCCTAAATGTCTTTCTCTTTCGCCCGCCTGCAGCCAGTGTTCAGCGGCCAGATAAGCAGACAGTTGCGGAGGGCCAATCTGTCCTAGTGGCTGCTGAATGATGGACAGTAATTAAAAGTTAGCTAATAACCTCTTCACACCTGACATTTCAACAGGGAGGTCCTGGACACCATTATCTACATATAGATTAAACAGCGTAATTGGCAGCGAGATAGGGTTAGGAGGATCACGAAAGGAAGAAGTGGAAAAAAAAAAATGCAAGGCCATCACCGAACCATTAAGCAGAATATCCGAGTGACACCCTGATTTTACTCCTCTAGCTAATGCGACAGGAATTGAGCTGAACTAAAATGCTAAATGAATGAAGCCTATCTCGTTGTGGTTATTACCGGGGCAAACACCGGCCATGGAAAATAGCTTTAATTTGATAATAATTGCTAGATGGACGTCACACGCTAGAGACATAATAAGAAAGTGAAAAAAAAAAGAGGGAAAAGAAGTGGGCAGGATGGGAGGGGAAGAACGAGATAGTCAGGCTTTGTGACGAGAGATGCGTTGAGGTGGACTGCACCATTTGGACTCGCAGTGATTTGAACTCATTGAGAAGTGCTATTCTAGACAAATGAGATCAAATAACATCCCGTACCTTTTCAAAATATACAATGGTAAATTTAGAAATTCAAAGAAATAGGTTAAAAATGTTTGATGATTTTGTAAATGCATGCAGATACTCACAGGCCCTTAAAGCTGTGGAAATACTGAAATATGCCAGGTCACTGCTCTTATTTCAGTCTTTCCAATGATCGGAGGGTAGTTTATTGACATTTGTGGACATTTCATTGTTGGGCGTTTATTGTATTCTCTGTAAAAGCAGCCACTTGATGAAGATACTTGTAAAAGCCAAACATTTCAGTTCCATTTCACAATGGACAGTCATTTTTAAATTTTTAAATCAATATCTCTTTAATATCATTATGAATGTCACAAAGTGTGTTTTTCATCAAAACTTTAACATTTAAACCTTGTTACATAAAACTGTTCATAAACCAATTATAGGTCAATTGGGTAAAAAATAGTGCTACAGTATTTCATTTTCAAAAGCCAGAATATCATGTGTGTGCTTTCACATAAAAAAAAAAAATCTAGAAATAGTAAATATCATCCAAAATTCTATCATCCAATGTACAATCAGTTCTAAAAATATCTGATAAAATAGGAGAACGTGATTTTTGTAATTGTTTTAATAAAAGTAAACTCTCTAAATACAGGCTTGTTTGTCCAAATGTCCCCAGCACTGAGCTCCGGTTGAGTCCTCTGCACCACTAGATGTCTCTCTTGCATTAATCTGGTGAACGCTTGTGACTGAAATGTGTATCTGTGCCAACTGTCCATGGCTTGTCTCTCCAGACCCGAGGTTCATCCATCATGTCCAGAGGTGCAAGTCTTTTTCAAAGCAAACAACAAACATTTCTTTATTCCTCTGCCTCAACTCTCCTCTCAGCTTCTTCGTCTTCCTTCTTACATTCTTCACAGTGTTGGGCTCTGCTTCTCTTTGCGCCTGTCTTTCTCCATCGCTGTGCCTTCGATAAAAGGTTCACTTTACTGTTTATACAAGGGGATTGGTATTGTTAACAGGTGTAGGGTAATGTGATCCCCACTGGCAGCTAGACACAGAGAGGGTCGGACCCCTCCTCTCCCAGCTCACACTTGCACCAGCCATACTCCTCTGATGGATTGCACCCACTATTCATCTAAATTATGTCACTGGCAATGAGCTATCAGTTCAGTCTGGCCCTAAACGAAGCACTGGGCTTGTTTCTGTTGACACTTCCTCAGCACTCACTTCTGCTGATTACTGTCAGGCCTGTAGCAGTGACACAGCTCGGACGAGTGCACACGTACTGGCACGGCCCGGGCCCCACTCTGTCACACAGTGCGCCTGTGTGGGCCTGTTTCTCCTGCCGCCTTGCAGCTGCTGAGGAGCTGTTAGCAGGAGGATGAGGACTCTGATTGCGCTGAATTCAGCAGCTGCTGATTGCTGTTACATTAACCCTGACATGGTGTAAATCTGCAGCTTCAAATCTATACAAGGTGCAAACTCTTGTCTCACCTTTACAGTAACAAGAGGTGATACACCTAATTGGAAAGTAGAGTTTCATACGAGCAGAGGATCTAGACATTACTCAATATTGAGAGCAGCTCTGAAAACCTTTTGCAAGAGATGTAGAGATATTTAAATTTGAATCAAGTTTATCTCTCTTGAATTCAAATGACAACAAAGACATGTCTAAAATCTCAAGACACCCTCATTATGTATTTGTAATTATAATACTTTGGTATGCACTTCTCTATAGTGAACTTAGTGTGAGATCACAGAATTAGGCCATAACATAAAACCGCCAATAAAACCTAGTCACAATGTGATGAAACCCCAGCCTACTAACAGCCACTATCGTTACACACTTAAAATTCAGATACCTTTTAGAGAAACAAGTGTTTCTTCAACAAAGCCATTTAATCAGCTCCAGCCAGAGGTGTGTTTCTCTCCCAGCCTCTTCAAGCATCTACTCCTCCTTTGTCTACTTGTGTTTTAACTTCTTTTTTCTCCTGGCTTCCTCCATAACTCCTCTCAGCTGCAAAACAGATGTCAAATGTATTTCTAACACTCCTTTTTCTTCTGTTTTTCTTTCTTACCTGTTCATCTTCAGTTGACTATACCTGATGATGTCTATGCTCACAACAAAGCTGCTGAGTTAAACCATGGTGGTCCACCTCATGCTTCTCTCATTTCCTGCCTGCACCAGAGGAGTTCCCTTTCTCTGGGAAGTAGAAATATGAATTTAATATTAAAAAAGGAATGTTGGAGACAAAAAAGGAAAACACAGCAAATTGAGAAAAAGAGCCAACATTACATAGGTTTGCAGTGATTTGCTGGTTAATTGAGCCTATATAACAGGTTATTAGCTTGTTATTTCAGATAAACAATCCAATAAATGTTCCCTAGATTAGATTATTACAGTTGTAAAATGTGCCCAGGGAATAGCTTCCTCTATATAAGAACTCATTCCTCCCCCATACGTTGTTTTTATTGAGTTCTTCACCCACAGGAGCCAAATTTAGAACTGAAGCAGTGCTGATAGAAATAATCTGCAATAGTTAGTTTTGAATCTACACTCCCAAATGATTTAAAAGGCATTTTACCCATGCCTGACAGCAAGTTCACAAGAAGCACAAAAGAAAGTCCTTTCACAACATTTGCATCATTCCTTTGATGTCTAGACATTATATGTTTCTTTTTTGGTCTGAGAAACTAAAAAGCCCAGATCTGACGGGCTAGTATGTCATCTCCTAAGAGAGAGCTACTTGACTGAAGTCACTGTGTAGACAGTACAAAGCTCTTGCATTGGTCCATATTCATGAAGGTGTAGTTTTTACTGACACATTTTCTTATGGGAACAAATCACCAGCAGGGTGTGGAGGAACTACACAGTCTCTGGAGTTTTGTCACAGCAGCTGATCTGAGTCCAGTTTGTCTGTGTTGTTATGGGAGGTTCCCATGCACTGATGGGACAGATTAAAGTCCCTCATGTTAAAGAGTCCCAATAACAGTTGGATTAATAATGTGTGTTGAGCGACTAGGGGTGAGGGTGACAGGACACAGGATGGGAAGAAGGTGAAAGTAGAACTAACCACAGAGTGAGGGAGCATCTGTTATTGTTTTGTGAACTCAGCAGTTTGGCTTTGGCCTTTACTCCTACAGTGTAACTGATGTCCTTTGAAAATGAGGAAAGTTTATTGCTGGTATTTGCGAAAACAAACTGATGGAGAATTTGGTCTATTCTTCATGCTACTGCTGCACATATGGTCTTCAAGCTCCATAAGGAAAACTCTTCTTCTAAAGTAACAATACAGCAAAAGATCTCAAGATGTGTTGAAAGAACCTTGATGGGTGCCCATTTAAATTATAATGTAACATTGAAATATGAAACAGTTTATTTCTTCTTACTTAATCTTTTTACACAATAATGCATTTAACCCAAAACACAGTGATTCTTTTACAGTTTAGGCATTTAGATGTACAGTTTACATGAGAATGGCATTTTCACTTCCCGAACATGACTTTAACTTATGAATCAGGCCATGGAGGTGTTTTCATTTTGTTGTGGCACCCGCTCGGTTGTTGTGTCAACTGTGAAGATGGCATCCCCAGTGAAAACATTTGTTACACAGCAAGTAGAACAACAAACGAACTTCTGTGTTTCTGTGCTTCAAAAAATCATGTTCTGATAATACATTTTGGTAACACATGTACAAATCCATACTGAGGGTGTATCCATGTGAAATTTGGATCATGCTAAGGGCCAGCATTTGTGTTTTGATGTTGTGTGAACAGCCCCTGAAACATGCCACGGTTGTTAGTCATTCAATAAACTAATCAAGTGCTTAGCTCACAATAAAAAGAATGAAATTTCAATATTCCTTCCATTAACACAGCGGTGTCAAACTCAATGTGGTGAGGGGCCGCAATAGTTCAGGGGCCGGAGATGGTGACATTTGGAAGCTTTTATGAAATTTTGAATGTGAGATCTTCATTTGAGTCATACAAGTTATCTTTAACATTAATTTTCTTTATGGGAACAGGTTTTAGTTGGCTCTGAACAAGTTTTAGATGGATTGGAACTGGTTTTAGATGGAATTGAAAAACTTGTAGTTGGATTTCAACAGATTTCAAATGGATTTAAACAGGTTGTAGCTGGATTTGAACAAGTTTTAGTCGGACTTGGACAGGTTTTAAGTTGTATTTGAACAGGTTTTATTTAGATTTTAACAGGTTTTAATTGGATTTAAACAGGTTTTGGATTGATTTCAACAGATTTCATTTATCCATCTAAAACTTGTTCAAATCCAAATAAAATCTGGTGCTAGAAATATCACCTAGTAAATGTACTGAAGGGCCACATAAAAAACTGCAAAGGGCTCCAGGCCTTGACTTCGACATTTGTGCATTAACATCAAAATGTATTGGTTGCATTTTTTGGTTGCAGTACCACAAGTGACCATTAGAACTAACCATACAGCAAGTGTTGGGTGCATTTTCCAGTCCCTATAATACATCCACGCTCTGAATCCTTCGTAAAGTCATTGTACATGCTTACTGACCACTCACAGTGACCTTCGCAATAGTGTTATCGATTAGCTACACTGATTGTTTTCCCTGTATTTGTTGCTCTTTTTGCCAATACCCCTCTTCCTGCCCGATGACATTGAACATACGCCGAGTGGAACACACTTGGGAGTCAGGGTTAGCAACAAGTCAATAACCAAAACACAGGCGAGCACTGAAGGTTACAAAGGTGCTGCGTGCTGCGTCGACTGCTAATGTGCGCGTCTACCTGTGCGCAGTCGAACCTTTTGTACTGAGGCCTCGCTATTCCTCCTCTGCCTCATTAGCGCTGATTTACGCCACAGCTAGGTGAAGGCAAGCAGGACGGACCTCCCACCTCCCCCCAGCCGAGCTCTCCCTATCTCTCCTTCTCATTCTCCTGCCGAGGCACAGACAATGGGGCCCTGGAGAATACCGGCTTGTGCTGAATTATTCAAATCAGCAGTGGCAGCAAGCCGGAGAGCAAAGGAGAGAGGCGAGGAGGAGGAGGAGGCTTGAAAGTAAGAGAATGCAGAAAGGATGAGTGGAGAAGGAGAGAGTGGCGAACCTGGATGTTTCTGCATTCAAATAGCCTCTTCCCGTTCCTCCTTCCTGCTAAAGCTCTCTATAAGTCACCCCCTGCCCTTCACCGCTTCATTAACACACATCTGTACCCCTCCAGTCCCTTTCTCTTGTGAAGGGGAGGCAGAGAAATATAGGAGAAAGAGGGTAAGGCATTCGACACTGGTAAAGCAGCATCGGTTGGCAGGGGGGTAGAATGTGGCAGTAATTAGCCAGCACCTACACACGTAAAAGAAGAAGAAAAAAAGAAGCAGAAGAAGCAGCTCTGAAAACAAGACTCCTGCCAGCCTTAAATCCCCTGAGGCTAGACCTGGACATGGCATAGCGCAGTCTGGGAACAAAGGAAAAAGAGACGAGCTGGGAAGGATGGGAGGCTGAAGAGTACAGGGCTGTGACAGCACCTGCAGAGATAGACCGTGTCGTAGTGTTTGTGTAGGTCCGGTAAGCCTTGTTTCCACCGAGCGGAAAAGTTTGGTTTAGTCTGGAATGGTACGGTGCACTGAGGAACAGGATCTCCTGGTTTGTGTTTCCATCGCTAGTGTGTAACTTTCAAATGTAGGTGCAGTGTTATTAAGCCCGGGTCCAGATGTTTGCCACTTTGCAGTTAGCAACATTTAACTATAAAATCTCCAGCCGAAAGTAATCAAAATATGCCAGAAAGTCATTTTAATGGTAGCTTTACATGAAAAAGGAAGAATAACCCGGTTCATCTGGCTCACCACAAATCCTGGAAAATTAGTAAAAACTTTTTACGCATAGCTATTGTTGCCGCCTCAAACTCACATTGCAGTGTTCACTTTTTTGTATAGCACTAGTCACTTTACGGCTACACTGTAAATCATCCATTTATTCTAAGTCAAACTTGTCATCATTATTCACTGTTTTAATTACTCTGCTTTTATTTTGGAAACCAGAAGGAAGCAAGGCTCATGTGACCAAGGCCTAAAGCAAGTGTGGGTAAATTAAACTAGTCTTGATAGAGTTAGAGAGTGAGTGCAGTAGAGTCTTGTCTTTGTTTGTATCAAAACTCCAGCATCCAACAACCTGCACGACTGGGGACCACAATAAATGTTGCTTGAAGGACTCTGGACAATGATGTTCTTTTTAAATGCGCAACACAATATATTAAAATGTTACACTTATTTTAAATGTGCTGTCACTAAAATCAGCCATACTAATGTGACATTAAAGACTATGTCCTAAGATGTCATCCTGGGTTAACAAACTTGATTTTAATGAAGACAACGTGCACTTACTAATTAAGTCAGAGTCGCTAGATTTTACCTCTGCACTTTTTTTTTTTTTAAATCCATGGCCTCAAAAATAAGTGGAGACAAAGTGCATGGGCATGTGAGGAGAAGAGCTTGACCCCTGAGTCTGGTGCTGGTCTCATTAGTGAGAAGAGTTGGTTCATTAAATGATGTGAGAGTGCGGAGCAGGCCGAGCATAGATCATACACTTAGAGGCTGGTGTCCAAATGTTTTCTGCGACTAAATTAGGGCAAAAGAAGAAATGAGTGTTCAGGAAACACTAAAAGGGAAAGAAGCCTGTTTGAATCTCCCATTATGCTCCGCTCTCTGGAGTTCAGTGCGGACTGTGATCTGTGACTTTAACCCTCTCTGTACGTTCATTGTGCTAAGATCTCAATGTTCTTTTAGACTATTAGAGTAAAAAATATAAACGTGTAATTAGTAGTAGTCACCACTGCTTCATTGACACATCTCCAGAAACCCCAGTGAGGCCTAAAAATGCCTTTTGACTTTGCAGCAGCGTAGTTATAAATGTTTAAATAAATGACTTTTACTGTCTATGTACCAAAGCTATAGAGCAGAAAGTGGATGAAAAGCAGAGGCCAGCCCCCTCCTTGATGTGTAATATGTGTCAGGGTTGAATGCCACTGAGCACATTCTGCGTAAGTCTTTCTTTGCTTTCATCGATGTGTGGTGGCCTCTCATGAGTTGCTGTGGATCGATTACGCCCCCAGAGCCAAAGAGCATCAGGACCGTCTAGTTTTGTGGAGCCCCTGGAGAGACTGCTGGTGGTTTGACATGCTGCACACTCAAAGACAAGCCAGCCGGTCTCAGGCCCTCTTCCCACGCTGTGTGGAGTGTCGGCCCACTGCGCTCTACTGGGAGCTGGGCTTGGCATTGACGGCTGCAGGGCTCAGATGGACCACTGATAGGCCTCCTGCCCAGCGGCCCCATGAGAACAGGTACACAGGGTGAAAGAGACAGGTGTGTTTATGTTCCACTTGTTGCCCCCCTCCTGTCTATCTTCACACTCTCTCCTTAGAGGCCAGGACAGATGTCCATAACATGGATTTTGGATTCAGTGGAAATAGAGAGGAAAAAAGAGGGGCTGGAGATGGAATAAGAACAAAAGAAAAAAAATATGATGCTCAAAATGAATTGAATAAGATGTGCTCAATAAAAGTCAATAAAGGATTGTTGTAGAGTACAGTTTGTGACAAAGGCTCCTCATCTGTACACAAGGTCTTTGCATAAAAATCCCTCTGCTAACATATTCCCAGCCTTAGGCAAGAAATAGTCTTCTTGGAAATCAATGTTCTCAATCCTCTTTGGGCAGTTTTGAATACTCCCTTCATACTCATCAGAACCTTTTGGAAAATTATATGACTATTAGACCAGGCTCTTGGAACAATCACAGTGTGGAGGTTTGGTCTGAAATGTAGTCAGGTTGTTAGGCTCAGCAGGTTGTAAGGCTTTGAGTAATCAGGGTTTGGGGATTCTAATTACCACAATTAAATTCTAATTACAATGTAAACACATTCTGCTGCCAAAACCCTCGACCCCTAGAGCGAGGCCGCTGTACCGTAGCGTCCCATTATGCTCTGCTGTCTAAAGAATAGTGTGGCCCTCATGCTTTTCAGTCCCGTCCATTATTACTATTACTATTCACACCAAACTACAGAGACACAGTGATATTACTATGACAGGAATGTTGTTTTTTTAACTGCTTTGTTAGACATCTTTCATAATTCCATTCTTACAAACACCATCAGGGATCTACCGCAGAAAGTTTGTCAATGTCAACTCATAAGTGACATTTACCTTAAGACGCTCACACACAAGTTTAATGAAGTATCAATATTTGAGAATTTTTTTTTTTTTCCAAATCTTCAAAACACAAAGAAATCACAATTATATCATCATTACACATTGCTTTGTTCATAGAAAATAATTGCTTTTTCGTGCTTTGGCTATGGTCCTAGTCTCATTGTTTTCATATGTTTAATAATATCTTGTGTAAGTTTTCTACAGTACATTTGTAACATTGTTCAATGTCATACAGCTACCATTCTTCAGCAGACCAACAAAAGTGATGCGGAGAGGTCAAAGCACCATCATGAGTTGTCCCTTTTAGAAAATAAAATATATGAAAGCCTCAACATTGTGGCACTGATAATGTACTTTACAGGTAGCCTTGTGTTTTTGTTAGGCCTAGGCTGTCCATCCCCACCCAGCCCACCTCCAGCTCCACATAAGCGCTCTAATTGTCCCGCCACTTCCTATTACACATATCATTCGTCATGTCATGCTCCTTCGCCCATGTGCCCGGCCAGCTGCTCACAAAGGTGTGGATGGCGACGGCAGGGCAAGGTGTCAGTGTTCTCTTGCTCTCATGTCTCTCCAATGTTCACATTTTTTCTATTTAAAGGGTTGAATCATCAAATGCAGAGATTTCAAATTACCCTAAACAATGACTACAGCTAAATGATATCGCTGTTCTTTTAGGCCTATTCATTTATTTTGTACACTTGCATTCTGAAAGCGACTTTAGTTGAAATTCACTTTCACTTTAGTTCCTCACAAGTAAAAACTCAAATCATTGCCAGTTTTTCGCCTGGAGGCAAGAATCTCTACAATAAGCAATGTTAAGTGCTAGAAGAGGACATTTGAACAGCTTGATATTAGACAGCTTTTGTTCTGTCTCATTAGCCTGGCAAATGTAATCTAGGACTCCATAAGAGTCTTAGTAGATCCTTTTATGCTCCCTGTGCTTGTATTTTCTTGGTAGTTGGCTTCTTTCTTCCTGAGAATAGCCGGACCTGACAACTTTTACACCCCCACCTGCCACCACTTGGACAAGGCATGAACTATATTCAGCAAATGAGGCAGGGAACCAAGGCCATGCTTGACTGGTCCCTAGGTGAAGGTGAGGGCCGAAGGTGAGCAAAGAAGAAACCAAATGCCTTTCTGAGCCTCCATGATTTCACTTCCTGCTGGCCAGGTCGAGTGAAGTGACCTCTGATGTTTGGGTTGAAGCTGACAGACTGGGCTCAAGCCCCAATAGGAACATGAGGTCAGTGCGTTTGGATGTAAGAAATACATTTAAATCTGTACATGATATGTGCTGGGGCATGTACATATATGCATGAGTAACATTTTGCTTGATTGGGATATAATGAAGACAATTTGTGAAGGAAAATGGCTGCAATTACAATTAATGTGATTATAGTTTAATTCACACACAATTACAAGCACGATTAGCACTCAATGAAAAACATTAGTCTGCCTTCATTAGTATATACTTGCTTCTGTGCTGTACAGCATAAAATGGGTCGTTGCAAACAGAAGACAGCACAATTTATTTAAGTATTTGGTTCTTTTAAAAGTAGCAGTGCTACAGAGGAACGGATCAATAGACTGTCTTCATTTGTGGTTTAACTGTAATTTTCATACAGAAAAAAACACAAAATGAACAAACTAACAACTGAAGCAAAAAAAAAAAAAAAAATCAAGCCATGCTTTGGTGTGAAAATCTGGTGATCTCTCCGAAAATCATTCTTGATGCTGAACATAGTCAATAATGATCACATCAGAACAGCACTCTGCATTTGATTTCCCAGCTGGGGTGCCATAGCTGTTCACATGCTCTAAAAAGGAAGCTGTCTCACTGCGTTAAAAGCCATTGCTTCCTTATTGAACAGCTTTGTCAACCAATGAGAGCTCTCCTTTTTTCCTGAAGCAAGCATGTGATTGGCCAAAGCTCCTGTTCCAGACTGAAACTTCTACTCTATTAAAATCCTGGATAATATGGCTACATTAAACAGTATACTATTAGTTGATTAAACACTTCTTTTTTTCACATGCAAAAGTTTCCCGGGACAAATAAACCGACCATTATGTCAAATGGAACTATGTCAGTTCCTCTCCAAATCAGTTTAGCATTACATAGCATAGGTTGTGATGTCATTACCTGTGGCAAGACATAAACTTTTATTCATCTGTATAATCACGTGTAAGACATGCTCCATAAAACAAATCGTCATTATAAAAGGTAATGAGTCATTTTGTGCGTATCTAGATAGATTGTGGCCAGAGAAATAGTTGAAAAGGAGGGGTTACTTGTCTTGTGCTGCTGCTTCCTCTTTTATGGTGTGACCTTTCTCTTAATTGGCTGCCACATCTTTACACAGAGATTCTGTTGGTCTTCCAGCAAAGTAATTTCACCCGCTCTTCCATCTGAGAGTCTCCCTCTGACCCATAAATTGGAAGTGCTTTAACCTTTCCTGAGTGCTCACTTTATAGTGCTCCTTTTTTTCTTTTATTATGCAAATTAAATGGATTTTTAAATTTCTGTATCACTTGACACATGATTTTTTTTCAGTCGATGCTGCATTCTTATTTTAAAACTTCTTTTGACAATGTAATTAAAATTCAACATACTTCAATTAATTACTAAATAGTGCAGTGATGATAGGTTCTTACATTTACCGTCAAAATTAATGTGTGACTCACAGGAACAGATCATAATAAAAACACATAATGAGCTATTAGCTTGCTACTTTTCACTTTCTGTCCAGATATCTATGAAAAGCAATTACATGTGCATGAATCAATCTCCTATTAAACTAAACAAGCCTTATAATATATCTATCAGAGTGTATGTGTGTGCTTGAGGTGTAATATACTTGATGTATTGATATGTTTATTTCAATTTATTTCAAGACCTCATCCTGCGAGTCTGACCTCCAAATCAATACCTTCATTTATGGTCCACCACCTTCAATCAATTCTGGCACTGTCTGGAGCCGACGATGGACTGCTTCTCACTGGACACACGTTTGCCGAGGTTCCCCCCTGAGCAGCGGGAGGGAACTGGTCACTCCAATGCTCCATCAGTTTCTGGTGATCACCGGGCTTTGTTTCTACCAAAGGCTACAGAATGGTTCACTTCAGTAGCCTACATCATGGTTGAAATGGTATCCCGTTATCTATCCTTTGTTTTAACTGCGGGATGTGTGCCGGTGCGTAAAAAGCGCGTCTCTATACAGTGTAGAGTTATGCGGTCGTGGTACTTGACAGCATTAAGCATTTGTTGACGTGTGTAGCGTTAAATACTAATAAATTCTCGTTTACTTTACTCAGTAGTCATCAATTCATTTATACATATCAACGGTAATATTTCAATGTTCTGAATTAAAAATACATGAATACAAAAAAGTTAGAAAAAACCGTACCTTACTCCGTAACCGCTCTGTCCGAAAGCTCATGAACACATCGTGAACTGCGGAAGATTAGCTTTTTCTTTGAGGTGGCAGAACAACCGAAAATCGGGATAACCAGTGGCAGCGTGACCCAAAAACGTGTCTTCGCTGATCAAAAAAACGAGTGAGTATGGTTTTCAACTCTGTTTTTCATGTTTTCCTTCATCTGTTTACGAGTATGCTAGCATTAGTTCTAACGTTAGCGCTCCGGACGTCACGTGACTTATTGCGTTCTCAATACTGGCAGGAAAAAGCGATCAGCGCCAGTGTAAATATTAAACAGACTTTATTTAGCACTGTGATTGCACAGTCATTAAAATAGTATGTTTTCATTTTTCTGCACTAGCGCTTAAGTCCACACAACAACTATGAACAGTATCGCAGGAGGCAAAGACATTAGCCTCTTTAGCTTTGTGTAACATGCCACACTTTGTGCGGCATGTACAGTATATTATACATAGACTGTCAAAATTAACCACTTGTGTGTTTTTTAACCTCTCAATAGTCACAAGTTGCCTTAGATTACTAATGCAGGTTGCTAAAAGCTAACGCCGATTGTCTTTCTGCTCTGTGTTTTCTTTTCTTTAAATCGAGCACATCTGACAACCACATTATCAAGGTGTGTTTGAATGACTGCCCTCCTCATTCGGCGTAAGACGCTATGAATTACTGCCTTAGTATGACTATAACTGGAAATTTAAAGTACAGTACTTTAAAACCCTGGTTCAGTTTTTACAAGTTAAGTAGAGTGACCAGCCAATAGGAGCGTCATTTATTTTCAATGGGGAAACAGACCCCAGTGAATGCAAGCATGTGATTGGTCAAATCATAAACTGAACGCTCTCATCTGTTAAAATTCTTGAAAACAATGCATTCCTTCACAGACAACTCTTATAACCATATGCTAGGTAAACATAAACAGTTTACCTGAAAGACAAAAGTGGGCCTTTAGACAAGACAAATGTAGTTTTAAATCGCAAAGTTAAGGCTGCAAGTTTCCGGCCACATTTAAAAGTAGGACCAGCTGTTAATTTGAGAATGACATTGTGTGATGAGCTTGCAAAATTATGCAATATTTTTTCTTCCTTCTTGTCACATCAAGGACATAAGAAGACATTGTTACTGTTTTCTTGTTTCTGTCAGGAAGATTATTCCGTGTATATTCTTTGTCTGCAGTGTTTAGCTCCCCCTTCACTTATAGTTCCAGTATTTACCCCAACGCAAGAGCTTTGACCAAACTGCAAAACAGTACAGCGAGAAACAGAGCCTGCATTTGAGAGAAAGATTGAACCATTTAGCCAGGTCACCTCCTTTTAGAAAAGCATACAGTTGAGGAAAGCAAGAGGATTTTCTTCCTCTCAAAAAGCATGCATGAGCTGGCGGTATTGCTCAAACAGCCCTTTTGCCTGCAGTGGATTTATTAGCCAATTTCCACTACCATTGTCTTTCACTTCAATCTCAGAAGTGAGGGTGCACCAGGCAGAATATAGGGGGGCAATCATTGGAGTGTGTGGCGACAAAAACCTTAGCGCTTGCACCTGGAACTCAATAGATATTCATGAACATTCTCGTATTTAGAGAAGGAAATAACTTAATACCGACAGTGTCGATGGAATAATAGCCATTTCCTGCCTGACTTGCAGCCCCTCCGAAAATGAGATTGCGCTGGCCGTCATTTTTCTTGTCTGCTGGGTGTTTCCACGCAGAGGTCTATGGCTGCGGCTATGCTCCCTGCATCGGCAATGAGCTGCAGATAGAGAGGTGGAGGAAAAGGCAGACAGGCAGCGAGCAAGGGCAACCACGCCGGATAGGTGACACCACTTCACACAAGCACACAGGAAAGATTTATTGTCTGGCTTAGAGTAAATAAGGATGTGGATAAAAAGAGAATAAAAATTATTTTCTAAAGTACAAGCAAAGTATCCCTATTTCTGTGTGAAAATCCAGTGTAAACAGGAGAAAGTAAAGATGCTGCTTCTTGTTTAAGCCAAGGCAAATATTTCACTCAAACCTTGATTAAGATTGATTATTTCTGTGAGAAATGGGGATCCAACACTGTCGACTTTGTATGAGAGAAAAACGCAAAGTAAGAAATGGGAAAAAGCAGTGAACGGATGCCTGATCTAAAAGACAAAGGAATCTTTCAAACTCTTCCCTACCATTACTTGGCCTGTCAGGTTACCTCGGCCGTGAGCTCTTATAAATTAACCATCTCACAGAGCAAGCCTGCATCTTTCTCTTCCACAATTAGGTTTCTCTTCATTGCAAGCCCTCCTTATCTCTTCACTGTTACTCAGGCCTTCATCGGGGCAGACATACATCACCGTTTTCCTTTTCATTCTCATGCAGAGTCTCATCCCGTTCAGTGCCTGGAATCCATCATGAGTTTGGTTAAGCTAAAGGGGTTGGTACTGTGATTAGGAACATGGAACATACATTTTTAGTTGTATATTTTTGTACAACTTAATAGAGCGGCTGAGTCATGGTGTTTATGGAAGACTGAATTGGACGGTTCCATTATTGTGCGGACACTTCCATATTAAAATATTATTTTTTCAAAAACAAATCTTGGGTTTCTAATCTTAACTCAGTGCTGAATAGGATACACTTTTATGACATTTTACCAATTCAAAAATAGTTTGTCTCTCAACGAGCAGGGCATGAGTGCAACTAAACCTCTCTATCCATTACATATCCTCTGGTGCTAAAAGAAGTTGCTAGGTTTTCCTGCATGCCTCTTAAGTAAGTTTGTATGTAGCTACTACACCAAATCCAGAAATTGTGCAGACATTTTAGTGTGTGTCTCTCAGTTGGAAGACAATCTGAGGAGGAAAGTCTATTCTATTTTGGTCCGAGAGTATCGTCTCTGTGGGTTGCTCATTGAAGGAAGGTGTGTGTTGTAGGCGTTATAAATTTGCACTGCAAGGAGAGATTTCTTTTCGTAGTAGTTCTGGGTATGGGTCTGGGTACAATAAAGGACTATAGGGGCGAGGGGCTGGAGAGTCTGGGGCGGCTGGAGGGGTGTTTAAATTAATTTAATATGGATACCTCTGAGACAGGGCCGGTGTGAGAGAGGCATGCACCTAGACACAAACCTGAGCAGATTGCACTGCTGCTTTGTATTCCAAATTAATTGGCCTCTGAAGATCGCCCTCACAACACTACTGATGCTCATTTCTTCCCCTCAATTAAAAGTGTGCCCCCCACACGTAGCCCTTTGCGCTACTCTCCCTGTGGTTTCCTGCTCCTCTTGTTACTGAGCGCTAACCGGGCGCTGACACCAGAGCAGCATGACCGTAGGGAGGAAAAAGACTCAAATTAAAGGCAGGAGGCGTTACACAGTGCACCGGTGTCTGTGTGTGTGTGTGTGTGTGGTGATTGTCATTAATTACACTTTAAAGATAGGGCTGTGTAGTTTTGTTAGTGGGAACATTACCATAAAAGGAGCAAATCCCATGATACATAGCATTATTTTGTAAAAGAAACATGATCTATTCATGCAACAATATTTTGAGAAATGGAACAATATTTTGAGAAAATGGGATAGGGACATTTACTTACAAAAAACGAAAAAAAAAACCCCCAACAACAACAATTGCTTCTTCATGTCATTCCCAAGCTTTTATGTAACTCTTTACCAGAAAATACAAAGCCTCAAAATTATTTAAATATGTAGCCTCAAGTGTTGCCTTAAGCAGGTACTATTCTTTCATAGTTTAACCCAGAAAGTCATTGTATATTTTTCAACAACATAATTAAACATTCTTATGTTCAATTATATGTCGTGTCTTCAAGCACAGTTTCATTGTTATAACAATGCCACCAATCATGGCAATTATGTAATATTTGTAGAAAAGATTAAAAACAAATAGGGCCAGATCTACCTCCTAACTGTCTGTGCTTGGCTTCAGCTGAGTTAGGTTCAAGACTCAGACACACAGGACACTGAACATCACTGCACAGAAGTCTGTTATTATTGATACACCCACCACTAAAGCATGTCATATGTTGAATGAATAAATATTTCTTCTGAAAAGAAAGGTCAGTCACACACCATCTACTGCACAATAAACTCCTACATTGTGGAGGTATCAGACAAGTTTACTGTGTAGTTCTTCTACACAGGCACAGGCCTGAACTCTTTTTTTTTTTTTTTTTTTTGGACAAAGTTTATCCTTTTATACTATCCACCTTTTGCTAATCATAGATTTACGTTCATGGGATATGATTGTGATTATGAATTGATGATGCATGAATGAAGTTGGGTTTATTACATTTACAAGTTAATGGGCAGTCTTTGGCCAAGCTTTAAGAAACAAAGTGTCTCTCTTAGTTTTACTGTTGTATGCTGTAATGTAAGAAGTCGTATGTAGACCAAGCCTAGTTTACTTTGTGATATGTAAATGTTCCCACAGCAGCAGGGGCCCAGTTTACATTACATCGTGTCATATACAAATACATACACCCTGAAAACAAAATGGTGAAAACACATAAAGGTAAAATGTATGACTCCTTTTACAACAAGACAAGAGTCAGCGAGTGAGCACAACCTTTTCACTGACGCTGAAGTGAATTGTTGCTGCGGTTAAAAAAAAAAAAACTAGAAGAGTGTTTCTCAGTTGACATATTTATTTATGTAAGTTTAGAAGTTTTGTGGAGAAGTAAAAATGTAGGATGAATCTATTTATTGAACAAAGGACAGCAAAACACCACAACAAACATCAGGCAAAAAGGGAAAAAACACTCTTCGAGATCCAAGATATTTCAGTCAGGAGAGATGTGAAAATGTTCTCAGAGGAGATTTGCCCCTGAGGACGACAAATGCCAAAACAACTCTGACAAAGAAAGAAAGGAGGAAAATATGAGCGAACAGAAGGAACAACAATTATTTATGTAAATAATGTGCCATTGCTGCTTATAATTAGTGGGAAAATTAAGCAGAAAAGAAAAGGGAGAAAAACATCATGCATGTCACCCAACTAATTTTTCTCATGCAAATTAACAATTGAAATTATAAATGGAAATGGTATTGTTGTGTTTGAGAGGAAGAGCAATGTTTTTTTGTTTTTTGTTTTCCTCTCTCCTGCACTGTTCGGGATTCATTAGGCGGCAGAGCACAGCACTGGCAGATGCAGTTTGACACAACGGGTGAAGTTGATAGCAGCAGCAGGACAAAAGAAGTTAGGAGTATTGTTTTGGATCACAAAGTCTTCCCAAATCGAGACGTTGTATGCGTAAGGGTGATTATTTTCTAAACGTAACTCCGGTTCTAAAGTCAAATGATAAATTATAGCCACTTGATAAGCCAAACTTGAAATGCTGAAATAGATTTTATGTCCCATTCAATGCCCAACGTTCTCCTTTAGGATTTTCTTCCATCAATGATTTAAGGTGTTTAAAGCACTTTAGACCAACTAGCCGATAACTCACTTATTTGAATGAGAGTGATCCCCTTTTAGGTGAGCACGTGATTTGAAAAAGCTTGCAGCAGGCTGGACATCCATATTTGTTAAAATCCTTGATAATAACAGTCTTGTTTTTTATCAAATAAAATCAATGCGCTACTTGTTGAGGTTACAAAGGTGAGTTGAAATCTGTACTCTTCCTAAAGCTTTGCAAGACTGGATTTGTTATGAAGGCCACATCTCAGGAAAATGTATAAAAATATCAAGCCTAAATCATTTATAGTCATTCATTACGAGTCAGTCTGTATCCCCTGTTTTGTAATTGAAGTACACATTTCCGCTCATTGTATCCAGCTGCACTGGCCTTTGCTGTACAGACCTGCCACTGCTGTACACTATACGTCCACGCTGCTACTATACACACTTTATGCCACATGTGGCGAGGTGCTGACACATTTATCAGACACCAGTCTCCCAGCGAGAGGTGCGGCTTGCAGGGACTAGAAAGGCAGTGTCAATGAGGGTGTGATAACTGTGAAAGTGTGTCTACATGTATCTCCTGTCTGCTCGTCTCTTCCCCGTTCTACCCTCACACACTGCTCACGACCTGCTTTCTGCCTGCCTTCCCTCTCTGTCACCACCAAGTGTTTTTTTTTTTTTTTTTTTTTTTTAAGAAGAAGTGGGATCAAACAAAGTCGGAAAAAGAAAATGCCTGTCTGGCGTTCATCTGACAGCCCTGCATCCTGAACTCTTTTAAACGAGGGTGCAAAGGAAAAAAGGCAAGAGAAAATAGGACATGTTTCACGCAATTTATGCAGCGTTAATTTTCCAGCCCCCGCGTCGACTGTTTACAGAGTCCTGCGCGACTCAAACCTCCCTCTCTTGTTCTCCCCCTCCTATCTCTCAACCGCAATCCCTCCTTTACTTTCCCCTCGCCTACCCCTCCCCTTACAAACACACACTTTTCATGGCTTATGTTATTCTGCTTTTTCTTTTTTGTGTCACAAGTAAGGATGCTCTCCCTTGGGGTGGCTAAATTTACATCTCCATATGACAAACACAAACAAAGAAGCAAATAAATCAAATGTGAGTGAGTAAGAAAGTGAAGGGAAACAGAGGCGGTGCTGTTTAGTGGTTCCAGAGCATATTATATGTATAGAATTATTGGTAAAAAACAAAAACAGTAGATTACAGTTTAGTATTAGAAGTAGCAATCCAACAGCTTTTATTTCTTAATTGTCCATCATCATCCATTTTTGTTGTCTACCTTCTGTGAAAAAACTTAATTTGGGGGGTTAATTTAATTCCACATATTCATATAAAAGGTATGCAAGGTAAATTCCTTGCTGGACAGTGTATGGACACTGAACACTGGGACCACGTTGGTATAATCTCAAAAAGTTAAATACCACACAAAAAATGTTGCCATTACCAACCAGCTTGACATTAAACAGCATCTGTTTTGCATTTGTCTTTACACAACCAATCATTGAAATAAAGTTTTTACTAGAATCTCAGATAAATGTTGTATGTGTATATAATATGTGTAAACTCATATTGGATTGCCAGTTTCTACTTTGACATGACATTTGGGACAGTGAGTTAAGCTGTGTAGAAGGAAGCTGGAGTCAGTATCCATGCAGCATTGGGAGAACAAGCAGGCTCCACACAGAAATGTGGTGGTCATTTGGGGTTGGAGCTCAAGATATTGGCAAGATAAGCCAGACATTTTTATTTTTTTTTATCAGAGAGGGCTAGTTATTTCAACATCTTTGACCAGATACATCTCAAACAGAAGTTTGACTGTTATAAGGCCACAATAGCTGTGTGTGAAACAGACAGTGGACAGGAGCAGCCATTATGTGCGCAGCAGTGCTGTCACCTGTCATCCCTCTGGTAGACACCAAATCTACGCTGAATGTGTGTAGGTGTGTGTCTATGTGTCATAGGAGCCATTTTCATGGATTTCAGGTGTCTCAGCTCAGGTAAACTAAGCTGACTTTTCCATACACTGGCATTTATGAAAACTAATGCAGTGAAAAGTAGACCAAAGCTTATGTTGTCTGTACGGGGATACATTGGACTGTATATATGTCGAGTGCTGCACTCCTGCCGATATATTTGAATATTGTGAGAGGGTTTATGTTTAGGAGGTAAGCAGACTCTTCCAAAGTGCGCGTGTACGTCAGCGCTTGTGACAGGCTGAGGTGCCCTGCTGCGTCTCGATGCGTCCTCTCTGATACATTATTAATTAGGCGGCTTTTAGAGGAACGAGTCGAGCATTTGAGCCCCTCTCTCCCCCTCGGCCTCGGTGACATGCTCTTTGGGAATCCACTGTGTGACTGTAGATCAGAGGAAGGCACAAGCCGACGCTGCATCCCCACCTTCCAGGAATACCAGAAAGCTGCCACTCCTTATGAGATAGAAAACAGGAAATGCTACAATACTTTTGTGTGTGTTTCTCTACTCTGACTCATTGCACTGCTTTGGCCACTGCTGGGACAAAATTAATTTCATTCCAAAAGTTGCATAAATATTGCTTGTGAATTTGAAAAGTAAGTCAGTATAATTTGTGCTGAAATTGGATTAGCACAGTGGTTTGTAATGGTGCAGTTCATAAACATACACATAATAAAAGTAATATACCAATCAAAACTTAAAATATCCAGATCATCACTGTAAATGGAAAAGGACTGAGAATGGAATGTTAAAAGCAAAGCTATTGATGATTCTTGTAGCTAGTGATGCTAATTGTTTTGTAAAGTACCGAAGAACTTCATAAGCAATAGGCAAACACACTGTAAAAAAAAAAAAAAAAAAAGACAAGAAAAACGTCGTCAAATCCCTGGGTCTGTCTTTTGTAAATTGAAAAGTATCAATGATAGCATCCTGTTGGTGTGTGGAATATGTCAACACAGCAGGATAATGAAGTCATGTTGGATATGCCTCATTATTAAACAGTACCTGACTAATAATCAAACCTTAAACCAGACTTCTCTTTACTTCCTTGCCGCTGTTACTCGGCGCTATTGTTTTGCATGATTTGATATTTTGGGTCACAACCCCACCTCTTTGTTCTCTATACATGTTCACATTAGATCCATCTCTTTCTGCTGTTACTGTCGGACTAATTCAATAATTTTCTCCCTCCTTTGTCATCTCTTCTGCCCCCACCTTAGTCTCCCCCGTCCGTCTGCCCTTCAAATCTTCTGGGTCTGGCTGAGTCTCTGTTGTCTGCCTCATTACTAACTGTTCAACCATTTGATTTTCCCCAACGGCTGCTGTGAAGCCACACCGAGACCTTCTCATCCCTATTATTCATTACTACACAGAACACACACACACATGCATAAACAGACAATTGTGAAGATGCAAGCAGCTGTTCATTTTTCTTGAATGATGCATGCTGACTAAATGAGTGTGTTGAATTTCTCTGTTTGTGTTTGCTACATGCACACAGCTCATACAGCGGACAGTGTTATAGTGCACCAAAGCACAATGTTGACAGCAAAGATTTAGCTTTTATTTTTCCAGGGCTACTCAGCAGAATGTAAAAACTGCCTCCATAAAGAAGTGTATCTTAGAGCGACTGCCTGTGATTCCACAGCACAGTTGCCGATGACACCGTCATTCCTCTTGGTGACGGATGCACTGTTGCATCCTCCCAACTCTCGGCCCCACTCTGGTTATGAATGTTGCTGGCAGAGCTTGGAAATACTGGGGCGAGGCTTTTTATTCACAAGTTTGTGCATGATGTTCATTTCTAGTCTAAACAAAACTGCATCATGCTCCAATAGAAATTCCTTTTTGAGTTGTAAAGCTCTCAAGTGGGATATGCTTTGGCCAAAGTATCAGATTATCCCTCATCCAACTAGACACCTGCCCATTTTGTTTTTCCAGATTAGCAGGTAACACTTTGTAAATGAGAGCTCATTGCTATGTACCAAAAGAATCCTTATGTTGTCTTCTGAGTGATTAGCTGTCATTTTTGCACCTCACTTTGTGTTTCTTTGTTTGATTGCATAAGCATACATACTCTCTGTGTGATTGAGCAGTGAACTGCAGGTTTGGAAGCCTCTTGTCTTTGTGATGGATGTGACCTGAAATATTCTCTTCTATAGACAAAGATCAACACAATAGTACTGTCCGAAAGAAGGCTCAGCAAATTTGTTAACAGTAGTATAACAGCTACACATCTGCAGTGGACTATGTAGATTATAAAATAAAATCAAGACACCAAAACACCAACCATGTTGTTAAGTTCAGTTTACCACAGTTAGTTCTGAGCAGCTTCTATGAACAAGAATATAAGGAGCATGTTATCTACATTCTACTGTATACGTGTCCTGTGTCAGTGACTAAATATGCCTCAGTATTTGTTGTAGCTTCTATATCTACTTTGTCTGTAATCTGTATCTGACCAAATATTTTCAATGCTATGAATTGGCTGTCATAATATTCCAACAATATTCCATTTTGTGTCATAGTAACTGACATCTTTTCAGTATCAAGTAAATGTCACTGTAAACTTTACCAGGCATGTTTGCACACTGCTTTATTTAAAAAAGCACAAACAATTTGACTGTTATACTGCCTGTATTTAGAAATCTTGCTATTTTTTTCTCTGTAGTCATAGTCTGCTGGATAGACGGCTTTGTCCCATCATATATGAATATTATGTTGTTGTTGTTTTGGTTTTTTTACAATCATTACATCATTGGTAATTCATGTGCACAATCATGTACACACAGACCGGCAGACACATGCCGGCACTAAAAACACAAGCATCTCCATTCAGTCTATTCATTATCTGCCCCCCTCGAGCGGTCCAGGGGGGCAAACCATGTGGCTACTGCTTGCCAAACATGCTTAGAGGCTGCAGGCCAGAGCCAAATGGGCCAAGCACCTGCCCTGGGTGTCAACAGGCCCCTTTGGCCCCGAGTGCCAGCCGCTGTCCTGAAGACAGGGGCGATGGAGAGGCTTGATAGAAAGCCATCTCATTACCTGCTCCCTGGGGCTGTGGCTGAGCAGAGGACAGAGAGTGTGAGGGCTGTGTCACCTCCACAGTCGGCCCTCATGAACTGTGCTTAATTGAAATCTGATAACTGGGTCCTTAGTTGGTGTGCTCCCAGTCAAACAGCTGCCTCAGCTTTGTCCTGCCAAATGATACTTAAAGAACCAGAAAGAAGTATGAGAAGAGTTAAATTCTTCACTATTCTTACATCTTGTCTATCTTGCTGTCTGCTCTCAGCAATGCAATCCACAGAGTTATTGATTTGTTGGTGAGTTGTGAACATGGTCCATCATTGGCGGAGCTCTCGGTGGTAAGAGCTGATCATAGAGCGCAGTTTGATGCTCACTCTGTGTACTGTGTGATCTGACCTTGGCAGAGACACAATGCTCAGGCTCTGAGCATGAGATACCAGCTGGGGATACACATCTACACAAAGAACTGTTTAACTGTCCAGAGACCCTCTGGGTACTCCACCTTTCACTTTATCCATTTAATATTTCATATCCTGGCCCCAGCCGTGCTCGGGCAAAAAGACTCTTCCTGGGTTGCTGGAATATGGATGAGAGTGCACGTTTACCCATTTACCTGGATGTCAGTCGAAAGCACCCTCTAAACAATACAGCTCTTCCCCCCGTAGCCTCCACTCACCTCACTGGGCCAACAGCTTGCTTGTTAGAGACCAGAGAATCCAAGGCCAAAGAAAATAGACAGCAACACCCAACAAACAGCAGCTCTGGGATGACAGTACACAATATCTGTGAAGAGCTTCTGACAAGATATTACAGTTATAGGATACATGCTACTCTTTTAGATTATTTATTAATTTTATTATTGTATGGTTGCAAATCAGTACTGTGCATCTGTTACATATCTGCTATAAACATTCAGAGCATGGTGTTGTTTTGTTTCTCTTTTTTTCAGTATCCTTCAGCACTTTTCAATACCTTTTCTTTGTGCACAATGACGACTCCCAAATGCTTACATGTATTTCTTCTTGTTTTTACATATATGATTTTACTGCAATAAAGGGTTTGCAAACCATGGGCCCGTAGCCAATAGGGACCAGCTTTGTCCAGGACAGACTTGATATTCCCTGAGATGATGAGAGGATGGTTTGCAATGTCTCGCTTTAGAGCATTATAGCACCAATGTATTCACAGAGACATAGCTATGGCATGCATTTTACTTTAAGAGAACTTATGTTTACATTTTACTGTTGCTCCCCCCTTTCCCTCATTACTTTTACATTCTTATACACTTACATCTAATTTTTTTTGTTAGGTTAGAATAGTTTTTTTTTTTTTTTTTTGGGCTTTTCAGTTGGGGTTTTCTTTGGCCATTTTTTTGTGTTAAACCATGATGTTATGTGTTTTAGTTTGTGAGTTAGCCTGTAGTGTCACGTGTGTTTTCCTCCTATTACTTCCTTTTCCCATTGGACCGCTACTACATGAAACTTGACTTCATGCAATTAGGCAGTGGGTAATTGTTCTTTAATATCTATGTTTAAAGTCAGTGTGTAGCATGGAGTAATTATGCCGGCGGTTCAGCAGAGGATCAGAAAGTGGTGTATGTGTTGAAAGAAAGCAGCAAATTCATTTTTGTTTAATAGACCTTTTGTTGAATTGGTTCCGTCCGCATGTGATAAGGGTGTTAAGAATTAATGATTTATAACTATTGAGCCAGCAATCACGATTTAATTAGGCAGTAATTTATGATAATTTGTCTTCTTTCACAGCAGAACAGTTAATAATTGTTAATTAGCCGTTGATGATTTGTCCTTTGAACATATACCCTAATGGCCAATTTTCAGCCTATGAGCAAAGAGCCCTGTGAGAACCATCCAAGTGTGTTTAAACACATGTGTGAAGGCAGACGTGGAAAGAATATAGAAATATTAGACAAAAACAGCAAACAGCAACATGTCATGTCCATCTGTAGCATCTCTGTATTGGCAGTGCATCCTCTCACATTACCAGGCTGGCTATGTATGTCTGCCAAGTCCATCCATCGATGGCATGCCAAGACGGCGGAGAAAAACAGAGACGAGAGGAACACACTCCAAGAAAGGTTGAGCCAAGTAAAGAGGAGTGAAGAAAGTGTAGAAAATGGACAAGGTAGATGGGACTTTTCTAAACAGCTCTTATTTGTTTAACAATTTTAAGTGGCTGAAATTGACATCTTTGGCTGCTTTTGCTTTAAGTGCTCGCAGACTCAGATCTCTCAAAACTTTGCCTTCATCTCCGTCTGGATTTGTTCTTTGTTCATTTATTGGGGGGTTTGTAAAATGGGGAGGCAAAAAAATAAAAACGCAATCTCAGAGCGGTGAGTCGAGATGGACAGGTCGTTTGGTTTTAATGCAGAACATGGCTGACAAGACACAGTAGAGGTGGATGCAGAGGGACGGAGGTGAAACGGAGCCAACTTTCTTTAAAGCCTGTTGCTGATTTGAACCATTCATTCATTCTTTCAGTTCATATGCGTCTTCAAAGAGCCAGTGTCAAACACAGGGAGGGTCTTCAAAAGGACCTGAGACAACCAGGAAAGTCTGTGAATATGAAATAAATTTGGGTTCTTTTATACAGTCTTTGTCCTCCACTGTTTGATACGCAGACTGCAGCTTTAAGATATTTAGTAGAATTAAAATTAATACCAGGAAAACCCATGCTAAAAAAGTTTTGGATACATAATATATATTTTAACTTCTCCTTTAGGACATCTTCTTTTGATTAAAATCTCTGTCTGCAGTTGTTTGTGGTAATATGCTACTGATGGGGGTAATGGGAGTCAGTGGGTTTGGGGGGGGCTTCTCGGATCACTGCAGACACATATCTAAAGTGTCTCGGCAGCAGCTGTCCCTTTATGCCGTCAACTTCCTTTTGCACCTTTGAACAGCCACATCTGAACACTGATCTCTCTCTCTCTCTTTTTGAACTCAAACTCTGAAATGTTTCTCAACTCAGGCACAAACCTTAAATAGTGCCTCATTAATGCAGAAGCTGTTTACCCATAACTATCGCGCCTTGGTCTCCCTGTTCGACCACCCCATACCTCTCTGAGCCTGTCCACTGTGCTTTTGTGCCGTTTGCCTTCGTAAACAGTGATGTCATTACGGTCTGCTGAGAGAGTCTAATTTATTCTGCATTTAGCGGGTATTTTTGCTAATGTACATTTTCATGTGTTTGTTCTTGAGCTGCCATCTTCATTTGAAAGTAACACACTTACCGTCCGTTTAAGGTAAGCTATAATTACATTTAAAGGTTTAATGGTGTTACGGTTGGCTCTGTAACCACCAAAGCATGGAAAACAAGAAGCATCCTTTCAGATATTTTCTTTTTAAATAAAGCTTTTGTTGCTGGAGCTGAAAGAGCCTACAGTGTCCGGGTTTTGCTGTAGGTTGAACCCCATGCCCCGTAAACAGCTTTGCGGTGAAAACACACATTGGAGGGTAATTACTGCCGCAGCTATGCCTTGTCATAGGATGTGCATGGGATTGCAGCGTGAATCTTTCTGCCTCTTTGTTTTAAGGCGTACCATAACCGTGAGTGCAAAAAGGCAAAGCAGTGGCTAATTAAATCAATATGAGATAATGAAGTGCAATTAAAAGGCGGTGGCTGGCTGGTCTTTCGCTGTAAGCACTGTTTCTCTCCCTCTGGACTCGCGCCTCTTTAGAAGCTGTTAGTTTTTCCACTTGCAGCCGCCACAATCCCCACAGCAACCGTTTGGAGGAGTGATCAGTGAGCTCCCGAGGCTGCCAACGCATTCGCACACTCAAATGCACCTCTGCTCTCCATTTATCCTCACCTAGCACTCTCTCTCACACACATATACCCACACACACAGGCTGAGCTACTATTTACTCCCTCTTTGATGATCCCTGGTTCTCACATTTTCACCTTTGCCTCGTATCGCTTCCCTTTTTCCTTCCTAACCCGTGAAGGTGCTCAAATTCAAGTTCATGATTCACAAGACACTTCTTAAGATACTCTGATGCATCAACTTGTGTTAATTAGATTCTTCACTTTAATCTGGATTCACACGTTTAATTCATATTCTTTTATTCATCACAGATTTATCACCTGTAAAATACATATAGATATTTTTTCTTACCTCTACATAAATGATGCCTTGTATTTGAATAATAAGTCCTAGGTTAATTGCCTTTAGGGGTTGCCACCTAATTCTTGTAAGTCACCAGATGGCACTATTTAGCTTTGCCTTACTGGATACAGAACTCAATGAGGCCATGCTAATAGTTATTTTCTTTCATGCATAACTTCACTGGCACCGAGTGCAGAGTTGTCCCTCTACTCAATGGTCATGCTTGACCTCCACAGGATCACATTTTACTGGGGAGTGCTCGTACTGCAGTGAGATGCTAACAGGCGACAGAGAGAAGGGAGTACTCCTGAAGACAAGTACTCTGCTTACACCAGCTTACAACATCTGTGCCACAACACGAACACAAACATGAGGAACTGTCACCCCCTGATCTGTGATTTGCTGCTACAGCGTCAGATATTTACCGCATAAAATGCAGGAAAAGTCAACAAACATATCTCGATGAGGGAGGAGGGGAGGAGTGGAGGGAGCAATTGTTCTGCATCAGGTCTGTCTTCATGCTTTCCCTTTGGCATCAGGAACACTTAGCACTGGCATGTTGAGTGTGGCGTGTGTTGACGTCTAATGGGCTTTTAAGAGCTTTATAAGAGGACTATTTGTGTAGCATCAGTGGAAGCCTGTGATCGCTATGTGACAGTAGTATTTTGAGCTAGCTCCAGAGCGGCACAGGATGAGTTACCCATGAGCTGTGGCTTCCCCCTGGGGAGTGTATGCTACTGAGATCTAACAGCTCAACTTCCCTCACACTTTCTAACTCAGGTGTCTGTTTCCGCAGCAAGACAACTGAAAAGTCTTGATTCCTGCCTTTTTCCACCAGAAAACGCCTGTTTGTGAAGAAATAGAAGGCAACTAAACAGCGCGTTTTTCTGCGCTCGCACTGGAAAGTTTTGATTTGTTGTAGGAGATGTTTGCCTTTCCCCAGAGACATGGCAGTCTCACTTATTTTTGGATGTTCAATTGACTTGTCTAGATGGGAACTGTTGTTGAATCTAGATGCTCAATTTCTTCCCCTTAAGTTTATATATCATTCTTTGGTAATACATGTTGTTATTGCTGAGCAATTTGCCTCCACAACCAGTAAAGGCTTTTCTCCTAATTACTCCTAATGGCTCTCATTGGGGAACATGTAAATGTTTTTGGTAATTGGTGGTGGACATACAACCACTAAATGGAAAAACAGTAATTAGTGTGTGGGGGAATTTCCATTATGTTTACATTTTTCTGTCAGATAAATAGGTTCAAGGAAATAAAACAATTAAAGTGAGTCAATGATGCACTGAGATGGCAGTGCAGCCTAATTGTTTACTCCCTTGTTGGATATGATGTAAAATATTATGATGCACCTACCTACCTCTTTGCATAATGAATGTATAATTCCTGAAGGAGTTAGCAGTGTAATGAGACTGGACCTGTGATAAGTGCCAATCAATTATCATTTTTAGAATCTCTTCAGCAAAAGGGAGCTCAGCAAATGATGGGTGTGAATAAAATAGATTCTGTAGGGTTTAATGATGGCCTTCTAGTTGTATGTGTTACGTTAAATACCTCATACCAAAGACTCATGACCTTATTTTCAAGGTATGTCACAACAGCTGCCATGTTTGAGACTAAAATTGTGAGGTTTTGACTGATGATTAAATTACCTTTTTTGTACCTTTTTTAAACTTCTTTTTTTTACTGAGTACCCTTCAAACCATTTTTCAAATCTTTCTGAAAACATGTCAGTTTGTATTGTCGCAAAAATGATCAGTAATGTAGATAATTTACCTTTTCTTAACATTTCTTTTTTTATTTTACATTATCCGACTTTGTGTTTTCCAACAGAACCGAGTGACACTTAGATTGTACATGTTTTAGGAGCTATCCACAATGGCGAGGAAAAGATATGGAGAGGGAAGAGAGATAGGAGGGAGATTAGGAATGTAGAGATGATATCTCAGCTGTTAATAAGACAATATAATTATAATATGGAAAAGTTGCTCAGGGACAAGCTGAGCAGACTGGAGCTTATGTGGTTAGAATGGCACTGTGCAACTATTGCCAATATCAATTATTAATGTCTCATAACAATTACAGCTACTCATGGCAACTACAAAATAACTGCTGTAGTTTGGATTATACTCAGCCCCACTGTTGTAAACTAAGAATCAGTGTGCTGGCATTTGTAAACACTATCAAGTACAAACAATGCCAAGTGTGACTGGTCGAACATGAGCATCTTTAAACTTTCTCCGCCAGAGACAAATTTTGGCAAGTGTGCACAGAATAGACAAAGCTCTCCTCTCAGTTTTTCAGCAGAGAACAAATTCAACTCTCTCACCCTGCATTTTAACACACACATACACACCCTGAGTGAATCTGCCATTTAATAATTATGAGGCGTAAAATCCTTGCCAACGGCGAGCATACTGAAGGATGTAATTATGACCTCTTTCAGAGAGCCCACGCTCAATGGCATTGCCTACATTTCTACCAAGAGAGAGAAAAACACTCCCAAGGAATGACGGGAAAACGTGCCCTTCATTGCAATTAAGGACAATAATTCTAGGCAAGAAAATTGTTTCAATTGCTTTTCAGCCTGGGAGCAAAATGGCATTGATGGGGGTGATGGTTTGAAATGGGGGTGACAATGGAATGAAGAGTGACATTTTAGGTGTGGTGCGTGGAAGGCAAGTGACAATATGCAAGGTTGCATTGATATCAGGAGGTGTGAGAGAGGAAGATGATAAAGAACATGGAAGTAGAAAAGGAGTGTGTCCGTTACACAGGCATCCTTCAGGCAGGGATCAGGCTGGAGAGATCAGAGTCACAGAGTCACCATGCTCAACCACGAGAGGTTTACACAACAGCACAGTGCAGTTATCTCATGGGATCAGCTCTTCAGAGGATTTTCATCTTAACACATTTTGGCTTGAGTAAAAATGAAAGGAACTGAATGTTGATAAATGTGAATAATAATTTTGTGTGAACAACCAAGGGTGCTAGCTAGTTTTATTAATAGTGGAAATTCTAGTGCTATAAACAGACTGTCTAGGCTTGAGGAGCCAGACGGTCCCAGAGCCAATGCAACGTGACTTACCCTGACCTTTGCCCCTGCTGCACAAGCAAAAGCAGAATTTCTTTTAAAGATCAATATGGCATTGCATATTTATTATGCTTCAAAGGACTTTAAATTCAATCTGGAAATGATCAGGAAGTAAAGGAGATTACATATAAATAAAACAGTATTCCAGTGCATTTGTTGACCTATGCCTGCCTAAATAAAAAGTGATTTATGCCCCCTGTGTTTTTTAGACGACCAATCGAAGATGGAGCAATATACTAGCTTACACCCACCTTAGTTCAATCCCATGCTCATGACACAGTACCTTTTACCAAGCATTTAGAATATTATTGCCAAAAAGAACTATTTGTAATTTAAAAAATACTGCAATGATAAATGAAGTAACAGTATTAAAAGTGGTGTGAAATGTTCTGTGGTGATCTGAATGTAAGTCCTGAACTGCCTTGAGCTCATTGTGCACAGTGTAAGCATGATGGCGAGGACAGCTGGACTGAGCGCGGCACAAGCTGCAGGCGGGGGATCCGGATGCTGTGTTTGTGTATGAAATCCTGTGGTGGGATTGCATCTGTGGTAGCTGGCGGAACAAAGGTCTGAATGAGGAGAAATGGGCACCGGGGGGAAATGGAAAGCAGCTTTAGGGGAGGGAGACATGCACACACATGCGCTGGTGTTTACATTGGGCTAGGAAGCTACACGACGATGCATTCCAGCGCTCACGGTGGGCTCACCAGAGCTCGGTCCATGTTTTCACGCTTGACTTTTCCTTACCTAAATTCATACATATGTGTGTACTATGTGCCATATCATGATATTAGGCCAGCACGCATGTTTGCAGGGAATCAGAGTAGTGCTTAAAGCATTTTTGTACAATATGTCTGTCATCTGGCTTTGCTTGTTTGAGGTTTGACAGGCCCACTGCAGGTCACCTGCCACCCACATCCCTTTTCTGTCTCAAAACAGTTAACACAGCCCTTGTCCTCATCTCAGCACGCAGGCAGAGGGTCTAGCGCCTTCACTGCAATCAGAATTCATAAGAAAATGGAATCCTTTATATGCAAAACAAACAATGCGGAGGAAATAAAACATTCAGGCGAGCTGTCAGGTCCTTTCAAGAATCAATACGAGGCCTTTCATCTGCGTCCCAACCTCTTCCTGGTAATTATGCTGCATATTTTATGCCCCCTATTTCTCTCATGCTTGCTTACACACAAACATGTATTATCCAAACACACATACAGGCCCTATAGTAACATATAGGGACACAAAGGAGACCAATAAAATACAGTTTTGGACAGTCAGATTGATGTCTGATATGTTAACATGGGTAAGTGTGTGCTGTATACAGTATGTACAGTATGAAGTGAGGATGGCCGTCAGTGGCTCGTCAGATGCCTTGATCAGGATTAAGGTGTCGGCAGTGACAGAATGATGTGCCCTTGAACAGAATCACCCTTAAAGTGTCCTGTCATCACATTCCTGCCTCCCATTACCAAGGCCAGTTGATGGCAGGGCGGGGGGATTCTTCTGGGACGACAGAGAATGATTGGGACAGGCCATCCCTCCAGTAACCAAGCATGGGACAGCAGACAAAAGATAAAACCGAGAAGAAGTCTTGTTGGTCACTTGGCTAAGACTTCGACTGTATGACATGCTTAACTTAAGTTGTAAGTGACAGAATCTTCCCTTTTTCTTGTCCAGAAGTCAGTCACTGGTCCATATACAAAAGAACAGCTCGACACTTTTTAAAACAAGATTTTATCCGCTGAAAGGGAAAACATGGCCAGCGAGAACCCTCTGAGACTGAAAAAGCGCATGGGCCGGGGAGGGTGTGATGGAAGGGCTCTAATGAGGCATAGCAGAGAATGAAATATTAAAGTTTCTAATTAAATAGAAGGACCTCTTCCACTCTCGTCAAGGTTGTTTGGACCATTATCTCTGCCATGTGATCAGCAGTGACCCGATCCGTTTAGGAGCTCCCCTGTGTAGGAACTGACAGAACACACACATAGCCTAATGTTCATGCACCCACACACCCTCCTGGGGAGATCCAAGACAAAGCTCCAGCAAATTCACTGAAAAAATAAGTTTGGAGGAGAAAAAAGATGAATAAATTGGGAAACAAAGAAAGGAACGTAATCAAAAGTAAAATAAGGAATGAAAATGGAAGTAAAAATCATTCAAAAAAAATATTGACCCTCGAGGGGGAAATTCCCATAAAATAACATCACAAGCACCAGAAGGAGAGGGGTTCTGCATCCTTATTTCTTTCACTTGTTCTTCCCTCAAACATTTGTGACTTATTATGAACTATTGCTGCAGACAGTAAATATAAAATAAATTACAATAAAGCAGCAGCTCTAAACCTTTTTTTTTCTTTAAAAACTTTAAGTTGTGCTGTAAGTTTCACTTCCATTTAGGATGCTCTGATATGTCCTCTCTCATGACTCTGGAAAAAGGTAACAATTGGGAACCAAATTGAAGTAAACAAGAAAGAAGAAAGGAACATTAATGTAGAAGTAAAAAAAAGAATAATAGACAAAAAGGAAAAAAAAAAAAAAAGACTGTTTGATTTTCTTTAGACCTGTGCATTTGTAGAAGGGCCCGTTGTGTTGCCTTAGTCCTGATGAAAATGGTAGAAGACCTTGCTCGATCCAAGCAGTGCTGAGGCCTGGGACACAGAGACCGAGGGCTGCATGCTGCTGTATATTAAACAGACAGACATTGTTCGGCCATAACTACAGCCTTGCTTGAATTTTAATCATACTGTTTTATTAAGCTCTCTGGGACTTTCCCTTCACAGTGTTTTAACGATTTGTCTGCCACGTTGCTGTTGTTACAGCCACACTCTGTATGACTAAAAAAACAATACACTTGTCATACAAATTGGTTCATTTTCATGCAGTGTATATTATGTATATGTACCATTCTTGTATGCATTGTTGCTCTTGTTTCATGAGCTTATCCTTGACCAATCCAGCCTTTCATCTATGCCTTGATAAACTATAGTGCTCAGCCAGAGTCTCCCTTCCTCTGCTCTAAGTGGCATGAAGAAAACAAACCACATTCAGACTAATACACAAGTCCAAACACACAAATCTCTTTCGGGTGTCCTGTTACTTGAGGTAGACAACACAACAAGAGGCACGCTATCCTGAGCGCCCGCTGCCCCTGAGCCTGCTCTGCCAGCGCTGTGACGCATAGACATCACGTTGTGTGTAAGGCTTGTGTTGTTTGATGACTCTTTGTGCCCAACTTCAATTCCTCCTCCTCCACTTTTGTGTTTCCCCTCCGGAGACTCGCCTGATTGGATTCTGAAAGAGAGATCGAACACAGAGGTCAAAGAGAGCCTTGAGGACGCTGTTGTTTGTGTGTGGGTGCATGCTGCTATTAGCTGCCACTGACAAATTATGCACGCCTAGAAAAGCACACGTCAATCCTGCCCTATCCTCATAGCTCACTGAAGACTAAGGTTAATATGTCCGATTTTGATTTGCTACTCTTAATCAACGAAGACCAAATCCAAGCTGTTTAGGATGTTGTGTAGTGTGGGAACTGTTTCCAGTTTCAATTCTAGTCAAAATATAAATCCTCAAAGGAGATATTCTATGTTTCAATGGCATCCCACATCCGCTGCAGATGGAATAATCACGTTGAACTATCTTTAGCATCTGTATGGATGTGGAGCGTTATTGGTTAGCCGTGACAGCAACTTTAGCTATGTCGCTTCCTCCTGTTCAGCCCAGCCAACAGGGAGAGATCTGATACTCTCCCAAAGCCTTTCTGTCTTGTAGCACTGTGGAAATATAACAGCTGTTCGCTTAAGTAGCCTCCTAAAACACCAAACATTCTTTATGATATTTACGTCACTGAAGCTCAATAATATTTATGAATCATATAACATGAGACAAGAGGATACATTTTGAATCCAGCAGCTCCAGGATCATGCAGTACAATACTAATCGTGACTGCTAAGCTTGAGTTAAACCTACGCTCAGCCATGTAAGCACCGTGGAGTCAATTAATATCTGGCTGCTTGGACTTGGAACCTCAATGGTGGAGATGCCCCTCCCTTTTGTCACATCTCCAAATTGATTGAGTGGATTTCTTGGACATGGTGCCACAGATATGCTGTTCGAAATTGTAATATTCAATTTTCAAATTATGGCAACATTTAATTGACTTCAGAGTCTTATACAAGTGAGAAAGGAGTGAATTCATATCAAAAGATGAACTCTAAATGTTTGGCTGGAGATGGAGTTGAGCCTGTGCAACATACAAGAGCTGTGTCTTTGGGCTGTGTTTGCCACAACCTATAAACCATAATGCACATGACATGCAGATATAATGTGAAGGTCACTGTGTACTCTGTATACATGCGACATGTGCGCACTGAGCAGACTTTCTTTCGTCGGATATCATCATTCTAACGGCAAGAAGCATAGAGGCGAATAATTACGTCACTCAGAAAACCATCAGTCCTCCACGGTTGGGTCACTTCCTTGTCCTCTGTCTTCCCCCTCTTGGTCTCTCATGTATTCGTCCACCCTTTTGCCACATAAATGTCTCCTCGACGACATTGAAAACTGCCCCACTGCAAACTAGTCCCCTGTTTATTTCCTGTGACTGAGAGCAAAAATGTACTGATGGCTATCCCGGCTGTTGAAGGCTACCTGAATGTTTGTGTCCTCTCCTGGGCAGAGCGGGGGGCACGGGGAGGGGGCACAGAGATGGAAAAAGATGCAACAGGAAAAAGGGGAAGAAAGATAATGTTATAAGTTGTAAGTGAGTGCAGGGAGGTGGGGTGGGCATGGCGTGAAATTGCTCCAGCATTGGTGACCCTGCTGTGTGCATTGCTTCAACCAAGGCCTTGTCCCGTCTCCTGCAGACGGAACCCCGCTCTGCAAAGCATCCAAACCCCAGACCACCTCCTGTCTGTCTTTTTTTTTTTCTCTTTTCGGGTCTGTTGCACACGGGGCGGAAAAGATCGTATTTATCACCTGTCAGCATTTGGCAGCCCTGAGTTACGCGACGCAGGACAGCATAAAATTATCATACACAGGCATGAAATTACAAAACCGCCCAGGGACCCCACAACAAAATTATTTCATTTTTTTCCCCCCAAAAAAAGACGGAGGGTGTTTGCTGGTGAGGTGAGGAGGTGACAGGTGAGAAGTGGGGGTGACAGACAGAGTGTAGAGATGTGGGAAGCGATAGAGAGAAAACTCGAAAAGAGGACGTTTTGGGAAACTGTCCTTCACACTTTTACACAGTGTGAGATAAAATGCTTTTTGGCCTGGGCTCAGAGCCAGCAACACAACTAGGTCCCATTACAACAAACTTTAGGGTCAAGCGTCCATATGCGATTAGAGTTATTAAAAAAAAATTGTGATAGATTGGACAGATGATGGCAGATTGAAAGAATTGTGGACTGTGATGTCACCCATATATACGCACAACTGGTACATCTTTAAATCTGGAGGCACAAAAGAAGAAGACTACAGACTTGTGTAGGAGAGGCAGCAATATTCGTTTGCCCTCATTTTTACACGTTACCTAAGCAATATAAAGTTTTCAAGGCTCCTGCTGAGATTATGAGATCATGCTTTAAAAAAACACATTCAAGAGTTGTCCGTCTTAGCAAAAACAGTACTTTTTCTGTGCCTTTTCTTGGCACCTCAGTCCATCTACTGAGTGAATGACTGTGTGTAGGAGGGATGGCATTGACAGAGGGAGAGGTGGCTTTACATAGGTCCTCCATAATGCTGTGGGTATACTAAATGCTTCATTAACACCACACACAGGAAATAGAGGGTCAATATTTATAGACCCCTGCGCAGAGCACTATGTAGATACGCTATCTATTGGCTTGCGTTCTAGGGAGGGGAATCAAATTAAGTCAACGAGGGACTGGAGTTTTTCCTCGTGTCCTCTCTTCCTCTATGAAACAGTCAATTTCCCAATGATCGCTGGCAGCGGCTGGCCACCACAGGCTTGACCCCGACATTGCAGACGAGAGGAGATGCTGCAGGGTAAGTTTAAGGTTTTCGCCTCCAAGGTGAGAAAGAACGAAACACACTTTAGGATTTGCATGTCCAAAGTCAGGTTGAGAGGCCAATCGCAGCTAAACGTCATCTGGCCTTTAACTTTTTTCTTGAAATGCATTTAATGGACCGGGCATTGTCAAAAGTTAATTAATTTATTCACAAAGATTTGAGATTGTGCAGTTTTGTGTCAAAGGGGGTCAATGAGATACTTAGAAATAGAAAAGTCTCTCCCTACAATAGGTAACTGTCAGCCTTCCATTTTGGAGCAGCAGACAGAAGGAATAACACAGACTTTGTGTTATTCAGATGCTAATGGAGAGAGTGAAAACACACTTTTTTACCTTACAAGGCTTCTTAAACTTTTGATGCAAGTGTGAGTTTTACATGCAGTCTTTAATCAAATGTCTGCTTTTATTCCTTTCCTTATTTATACAATCCCTAACTTAGTACTGCCCAGTACAAGCACCTCAATGTAGCCATCTGAACAAAAATTCCAGTCATTTTTAAGAATCATATAACGCGAAAATGTCCTTAATTAACCATCCATTCAAATTTATACTTGTTTATAAAAGGCATAGTTTAGCCTCTGCGGCATCGCTTGTGGTTGCTTCTCTAAACTGGGAGTGTGCTGTCAACTGTAGTGAATTGAAATCCAGTTTCCAACAAGTGTCCAACAACCCCACCTTTTAAATCTGGGCCCTTGTGAAAAAGTTTGTGAGCCTTGATTTCGAACTTTGATTTGCCCTTTTCTTCATTGTTGGTTAAAGGTGCAAGGTAAATAGCTTTATAGACAATGATACATTAACACAAAGAGAGGGATGGAGAAGAGGAATGAAGTGAGAGAGAGCCAGCATGTGTATGTGTGTATATGAGAGGAAGAGGAGCGAAGGTATTGCCATAATTCCTGTGTGTCGGCACGGCTGTTAGGAGCTCAGGTGGCTGAGCGTTTGCCCCGGCCAGGCCTCATCAACGTGAAGGGCGATCTCATCCTTTCTGCATCTCTCCTCTCCTCCGCTTGATTAATTGGGTTCCAAATACGCCAGCTGAATACGTAATGCAGGCCCTCACAACGGCACCCGCCACCACCACCGCCCCCCTCCCTGTCCTCCAACACCACTACCACCTGCCTGCCCCCCTCCTCTGTCTCACCTCCATCACAGACCCCTCTCGCTCATTCTCATTCCTCTCTCCATCTCCGCGCGCTGGCAATCTCCAACAACACATTAGCATACACTTGGTATTCCAGACAGACGAGAGGCTGAGAAAAAAAAAAATGGAGAAATATAAAAAACAATTTAACAATAATAACGACGCTGATGATAAAATTAATTATGCCCAGGGATGGAGCAAAAGAAAGGAATGAGAGGGATAGGAAGGAGGCCCCGGCAGCAGTCGCTCACTTAATTTGATTCCCAGACGCGAGCAGATATCAGGTGCTATTTGACAAGCAGACACAATGAGTGTTTACTGCAAAATCTCTTCATACTTCTATGTGTGTGTTGAATGTGTAAACGCCAGTATGTCATCCAACAACAAAGGTGCTGTACTCTTTCACAGTGTGTGTTCACAATGACACTATGCATGATGGCACACCCTGCAGACAACATAGTGTAATGTACATGTGGGCATGCGTACAGCCCACCCACTCGTCTGCCTGTCTGCACATCGCAGCTTGAGAAAAACAAAATAGATTTAGTTTTTTTCCTCCAAACCACATCTGTAGCTGGCGCAAAACTCACAAAACACGCAGTGAGTGATGTTGTCGCTATCTGCTAAGTGTAGATTTTCCACAACATGTTCTTGTAGCCTTAGTCTTCTGAAACGTGCAGCCTCTCCCATGGGATGGTGATTGACACACACAGGCTTTAGGGATACGAGTCAAGCATGACTGGCTCTCTTGGGTGGTTGGCATTTTACTGTATTTTTCTCCAGCGCTACAACTATAGCAGCCATGTTGTCGGCGCTGCTATAGTAACTCTAGTTATTAGGCTAAATGGTGAGATCATCCTGGGTGGGGTCTGTTTCAATCTCCTTCCATCTCATGTTGAATTATCATGGCTGTCATCAGGCATGTGTCACACTGTCCCTTTGACTTGTTTAGAGTGTACAGTTTTTTTTATGAGATTACCCAAACTGCACAGTGACAGAGAAGAATAATAAAAACATCCTTATCTTCCTTATCCATAAAATCTAAAGGTTTATGCTCTGACTCTCTGTCTTACTCAGTTGGTATTCTGTGAGAGAGAAAGATGTGTGCAGGAGAAAGAAGGGATGGTGGTGGTGGGGGGGTTGATAGAACTGAAAGGGGGCAGAGACTGGTGGCTGCCTTGATTTAATTTGCGGAGGTTTTGCGCGACGGCGAAGCATCCCTTTTAACGATCACTAAATTGTTTTCTGACAGAACCCCACCAAGCAATTTCGAACCCCCTCCACACTCCGCACCCCCCCTCCAACATTTGATTTACATATGATCTTTAAACACCGCCGAGGCCACGCTAGCTATTTGGTTATCATTCAAATCATTCTCCTGCGTGTCACACTCGGGGATAGGTCACTCTCCGCTAACGCCGGCTCCTGAGACATGGCGGCCTGAGAGGGAAAAGGAGGAATGTATAACTAATGAAATAAATTGATTAAGGGGCGAAATCAATTGGTTTGCAGACTGCAATGAAGATCTAGTGCTTAATTTAGCATGGACCTTGCAAGCTGGGGCATTAGCAGCAAAAGACACCTGAAAATCTAATTGATGCTAAATGAAGTAGTGTACGGTAATGGGCAAAGGAACACTAACTGGGCTTCCTATCTTTTCCATTTTGAGCTGCAATCACTACCCTCTTTGAATGCACTCAAAGCACAGCTCAGCTTTGATTCTGCCTAATGCATTTAATAAGCCTGCTTTATTGGACTGTAGGTAAGAGACGCAGAGATAGAGAAGGAGAATTTGCATGTCTTTGAAGAAGAAAAGAAGTGCACCCTTTAACCTCACAAGTAAAAAATCTCAGAAATGTGAACATGCTGATGGATGGTAATGATTGTGATGGAATTTCATCTTTTTTGGTTTGAAATTATTCAACAGAGGTAGATATATTCAGTGTATTTATAGTCCATTTCATTCTAATCCCAGCATCACACGCACATACAGATGTAACAAAGTTAGGCTGAGTTTCAGTAATGATTTTCCAAATTGTTTGGCTTCATAAAAGATCTTTAAAATACTTCTTTGGAGAAAAGTTTGGTTCAGTCTAAGCCAATTAGAGTCCCACAGAGGGAGATGGGGTCCTACTGCACATTAAGGGTGATCTTTAGATGAGAGACAGTGTGAGGCAGAGGCTTGGAGCTCTCTCAGTCGCAATGGAGACAAAATGACATATGTTTCTGGCTTATTTTAAACCTTATAGGCTATGACATAAAAAGAGATCACTTTAAATGTCTGCTCAGTTAGTTTCCTTTAATTAGAACTTCAAAGACAGTAAATAACTCGACAGATGTATGTGAACATTATAAAAACGTGGCTCGGGAGAGTCTAGATAAAGTGTACACGGTTGCTTCAATCTAAAGCTGGCAAATTTGTGGCCGAGTAATGGGGGGCCATGCGGCGTCAATAAAATTCATAGGTTGTGAAGAAATAGCCATTGATTTTTTTCCCCCCTTTCTCAGTCTTTTATGAATGTGTTCCACCTTCTTTACTTTCTCTAGACTGCTTTTTACAAGACAGGTTTTAGTGAGTCGCCATAAAAGCAATGAGAAGCTACTTAAGTGCACAACAGGGACAGACCCCCATAAAGATCATCTGCAACCTTTCTCAGCCTTCATGTCCTTTTGAGGAGAAAGACGAGAAGGATATAGGAATGTCAGAGATAGTAAATAAAAATGAAGGTAAGTATGAAAAAGCAGTTTTTTTAAAGCCAGCCTTTTAGCACTGCGGCCGTGTTTGGCATGCAGACTTTCATCTGGAGTGATAGGGAGCCTTTTTCTTTTTTTCTTTTTTTTATTTTCACGTATAGAGGCAATAAAGCACCTGGTTGTTATCTAAAGCACACCACAAGCCGCATGATTAAAACTGGCCAAGGAGAGTTTGTTTCCATCTTCCCTGATTACAAATGGAATTGTAACTTGTAAATTGCTTCCCTTCAGAGCTGCCTGTGCTTTCCGCTTAAGCTGCTATAAGACATTTGGAGATATGGCTCTTACAACCAGATGTCTGTTTAGAGTGAATAGGTAGATTTGGGGCTGCAGTGTGTTTATCCAGCCCAGGCTCAGTGACGCTTATAACACAGACTTGTGATTTCTAGTATTGCCTCTTGACATCTAAACAAACATATCTTTATATTGTTTACAACCAGGAAGACAGATGCAATGATAAATGCCATATTGATATTGAGTACTATGAAAAGTAGTTAGTACAGAAAAGAACCTATTGCTTCCATTGAGAGGATGAGCACTAGGGCCTTTTTCACAGATTTTTTTTCAAACAAAAATGAGTAAATTATTTTTTATAATAAAGTTCCATTTCAGGCATTTGGGTGGGGCTTTGAACAAGAGCCAGGCTATGACATCTTTTCAAATGGCATCAAATGGCATATGAACAAAACAACAGCCTTTAATTTACTTTAAAAACATTACACATCCCTTGTCTCCCTTGAAGACAATTCAGGTGAACAGTGACTAAACGTGGTGTGTATAGATTCACACTTATGCTCTGTGTTAGCGATTTCAGTGAATTATAGATGTGATTATACCATCTGTCTGCTTTGGGGATTTGTCCAGCTGATTGAAAATGTCTTTATAAATATAGATGTATTTATTGGGATACAATAATGAAAGATGTAGAGGAATCTACGGAGCAATTTAGACAGAGAGAGCGGGAAAAGGATGCTATTACAAGTGGCTGGGAGTAGGAGAGTTATCAAAGTGGCTCTATGCATGTGAATGAGTCTATTGATCCTGGGGCCGATCGATGCTGTATTTATAACACAGGGGAAAGCTGAATCAATGCATACTTAATGTGTAAAAAGGCAGGGATGCTGGGGCAGGGGTGCAGCGCCAGGGCACAAGGTGGGAGGAGACGAGGTGGAGGCTTGTTAAATAACCAACGTTTACATTTTATGTTTACTCAGCAATAGTGGCTGTGTGTGTTTGAAATGTTTTAGTGCGAGGTTATGTGCCTCTCACATCAGACCCTGTTATTCTGATGAGCTGTCAGTCAATGCTGCTTTATGTTCATCGCCTTTAAAGGGACAGCTCAGCAAAAGCTTAGACCTTTGCTGCAGCAATGTGAACGCAAAAGTTCAGTAAACATGAGACACTTACTTTACAAGAGTTTGTGTCCTTTGATAGAATTATCAAACCTACCCCAAGCTATCTGGCATACAGCAAATGCAATGGTAGTCATTGTTGGAGGAGATTCTTAAGAAAAGCCTCTAGACTTTGGCACCTTTCAAAACAATTAGCATTTTGATTATTTTATGTGTTTTTTTTTCTGCTGTCTTTGTTTTCTTCGCTCCTGCATGGGTGTATGCCTGTAAGGATGAATAATTACATTCATACAATTCAAAAGATTAAGTTTATGTGACAGTTTTTACAAGCAGATGAATGTTTTAGTTTTTTCTCTATATTAGAGACATGCTAAAATACTTTTTTAGGAAAATATATAGGCTTTTTGAAAACATATGTGGCAGAGGACAGGTCACCTCACCCGAAAGATGTGACCCTTCCTCGACTTGGTGTGTAGTCAGCGGTTTACTATTAGCTCGTTGCTGGCGACTTGAGCCCTGGGGTTCTACTAAATGCTTCTTTACTTTTCCTGAGAACAGCCATTGGGCTTGAGCTTGGGTGAATATGTCTGTTTTTGGATTGTCTGTGGTCAACAAACACTGTTCATCTGGAGTTTCTCAGAGTGTGTATGGCTCATGTCAGGTATGCTGCTTTATAGTCATGTTGTAGTATTAAGCTAAAAGTAGATGATGGTTCCACTCAGGCAGGGGTTTTTATCGTTACAGGAACAAGGTGCTTACTTTTCAAAAATAAAGGATGTGGTTAGAGTTCGGTTCAGTAAAACTTAACATGTTGTTTCTCGTGGAATATATTACACAAAAACTTATTATGATTATTATTTCCCTAACCAGCCCTGCGACGAACTGGCCACTGTCCAGGGTGTACCCCGCCTAAGGCCCAAAGCAGCTGGGATAGGCTCCAGCCACCCGCGACCCCACAAAGTGGGATAAGCGGTAGAAGATGAAAATGAAATGAAAATTTCCCTAACCTTAACCAACAACAATTGCACAGTAAAATTTGATGTGGTGGGTTGACTATATTATAACAAATAATATTTTTTTCACTTTTATACCCACACGTATGTATCCCTACAATATACATATGTGTGATATAGTGGCTTATTCTTCCCAGTAGACACATCACGTGTCAGCGGCTGGAGTGGAGCTCAAGCCTCATGTTGTGTCGGGGTTCTTCAGTTCAAAGTGCTCCCAGTGAACACATAACATTTTACTGCGTTCTCCTGGCTGGGAGTTTTTTTGGTGAGCATACTCCTGTGGGTCTGATTTGGTTTTTGACTTTTATAGCATCCTACTGAAGACTGAGGACTGTGAAGCACTCACTCACATCTTGTTGTTAACACATAAGCAGGTGTACACGTACACCCCTACACACTAGGGCCATGTTTTATAGTAGGCATAGATGATATAGAGCGTTTTAGTTAAAGGTTAAGTCCGTACAACAAAGAATCCTTGAATCTTTACTGTTAAGGGGTTAAGCCACCAAATCTATCTATACCAGATACTATATTTGGAGGCCCTTATAAAACAATATGACCGTAGCCTTGAACAGCATCGTAGTGTGCCATGATCACATTTAAGAAAACATTGGGTGATTTTGATTTGACCTACTGCATCTGTGGCTAAGGACTCGGTCCGAGGTGAACGGTCTGGTCATCCAGCAGGTGCTCGTCAGGACGACTATTTTACCCAGATTTATGTCCCTGGAAAACTTCACAGAGGGTTCATGGAAAGCCTACCTAGGTCAGAGAGCTGCTTGAGTTTCCACTCCATGTTCAGTTTTATTTCCACTTGGGGCTGACTGACTTCCGTACGCGACTGGGTTGTTTTTAATCTTTACGAGGTCAGAGCTGGAGTCGGCATTTAAGAACATTTATTTATTTTTTTTAAATTTAGCATGAATCTGTATTTTTATTACCGTCTGTGACCCACTCAGATGTTTTATAATAAGGCTTTGGATGACCATTGAGAACAATTTATGTTGCTAGTGTCTAAATGCCTCAGTTTATGGTTTTATTTTACAGCAGTTGCAACATTGTGCAAAGTTATTCAAAGAGATAAAAGTAGGCTTTTGGGTATTGTTTTCTGATAAGCACAAATGTTCTCAAGCTGAAAAGTAGGTCCAAATGACTTCTTTTAAGCCACTTGACATGACATGGCACAAACATCTTTCTAAGTGGCTTCTAGCATTCTAAGATCTGAGGACACAATTGGAGCTTGGCATTGAAAGACCTCCTGTGCCACTGATGTGATGCGAAAACAGTGAATATCACACAATTGTATTTACGCACACGATTTAGAAATATTAGTCAAGGAAAGAGTACTGTTTTTGCTTTTTTCTGCTTCCCCCGATATGAAAATTACATGTAAAAAGCAAACATTCCTCCCTCTTTGTTCAATGCACAGACAGCATCCTAGTCCCCGGTTTGTGTGCTCACATTGGCCCTATTCCAACCACAGCATCTGCTTTTTAGGTCCAGAGCTTTGTCCCGCACGAAAAATCCTTCATCCAGCCCTTTCTGTTCACGGGGAAATAGATTTTCTTCAGTAAAAACTCTTTAACAGTGGTGTGTACAGCCCACTGCAACGCCACGAGCCGCTGGTAATGATAAGACCTTTCACAAGTAGAGAGCTTTTGCACACTCAGCTGAAGGAGAATTGGCAGGTTCAATAGGCCATTAGTGCAATACGGGGGAAAAAAATGTGTCACGAAACATGACATCAGAAGTCACAACAACTCAATAATACGTGTGTGATACAGCACAAGCAGCCAGTCTGAAGAAACCTAGCTATTGTAAGGTGTTGTGTCACGTTCGACATACTAACTACATTCGGTCGTCTTCATTAAACAGTATTTGAATACACCTAAATCAGTCGACATGTGGGCTCAGGCATATCTACGTGAACGTGTGCGTGACAGCCGCCCACCTCTCACATATAAAGGTGTCTGTGCTCCTGGAAGCATTACCTCGATAACTCCATTTAGAGTGGGATGCGAAAGTGAATACACAATGTGAAAAATGAGCTTGCAGTTACAGTTGAAATATGGATGTTCACAGGTACATATATTTGTCGGCATGCTGAATCATTTAATCTCGCCTTTCAAAGACTGGAAAATCCTTTCACAAGTAAATTTATCCTGTGATTAATCCAGTTGCAAAAAAGTGTTATGCATGATTTTTATTTATTTTTTTTTCAACTTAGCAACTCAGAGCAGATGTAGGAATATTCTATACCCAGATATTTCAGAGATATTTGTTTGATAATGACAAGATGAAAACAACACCTCACAAACAAATGTGTCCATTTTCTTCCTTCTCCAAACGTAACTAAAAGGGGATAATACTGTATACTCCATTTAATTAAAGAAAAATAACTTGAAATCTATTTGTCCTGCAGAAATAATTATCTGCAGAGGGGTACATTAAAACAGCAGGAAGGAAAAGATTTGAGGATCTGTGCAAAGCTGACAGCACACTCTGATGTATGGTCTAGAAAATTTCATTAAGGCTAAGAAAGGCCTGCGCTAAAACCGAGAAATATCACTGCTGTGTGTTTTTCTTGTTTGTCAGTTAATTTGTTACAGTGCAAGTGAAGAAGCTGCTCATGTAATTGGAAAGAGTCAATCTATGATGGAAGAAGTGAGAGAGGTGGAAGTGGAATGGAGAGGTAAACGAAGCCCCGGTAGTTTCAAAAGAGTCGTGGAAGTGTCCTATTTTCTGAGGAATACAGTCGTAGGTGTTCTGTGCATGTCTGGAGGCCGCCTGGATGTGAGACTTTGATAGTTAACACTCTCTTTTTCCCCACTTGAAACGGCTCCCAAGCTGAGACTATGGTGGTCTGCCTGAGGCTTGGAGTGTGGGCAGATTCACTTTCTGCAGACATGACAAATGACTGGACTCGGCTCGTGAGGCACCTTCAACCTTTCACAGGAAATCCAGGTCACCGGGTCAAATATGGGCATGGCCGCTGTATTATGAAGCACACATACAGGACAGTTTGATGACAACACCCATAGCATAAAAAACAGTTTATTTATTGTGTAAGAGGAAAAATGTGGATTATAAGTGATTAGTAATACACAATCATATAAATAATTGAACATAAATGAACAGAATCATTGTACAATAAAACAGGGCTTTCTTTGCCTTCTTCTACACTATCTACTGCTCTAGATGTAAACTATCCAAGATATAAGCAAAATATATTAACTGTGTTAGTTATTCTAGCTCTAGATCTTACATCGACTCTTCATTCCAACAGTTCTTTCAATAAAATAAAACTACATTACTGGTTGCTCTCCTCCAGAGGTCATACAAAGTCAGGGCACTGAAATGAAACAAATTCTTTTTCCTAAACTGTTAGTTTTCCGTGTATGTTTGACTGACTTCCTGAGGAAAAATTGGCAGGTGTTTTGCATGTAATTCTTCGTGAATGCTGTCATCTGGATGGCACTGATTGTAATCAGACGGACTGATGACGCTGGAGGCCTTTCCTTCACTAACTTGAGGGGATGTTTGGAGCAGCAGGAGGCTTCAGCGGTGTTTTACCTGACAATCACACACGCCACCAACACAAACTAACACCGTATACAGCCGGCTCCTTTTAAATTTATGATTGCAAAACATCTGTTGAATAGTCAGAATTAAACAGTGGTGCTGCCTTGCTCACGATATATGTAAATACTTCACAATGTCATTCATTTAAATCACCGGTATAAATAACGTTTTAGTCTGCAAAAGAGTAAACAAACAGCAGTGTCATAATTACAGATGTCTCTCAATGACTCAGTAATAGAAAAGTTGTGACAGTACTATTATTGCTGCTAATACTTTTAATATGTTTCACAATTCTGACTCATTAAGGCAGAAGTTGGAAGTTTTAAAATTGATGCATAATTGTAGGCGGATTCAGGAAGTGCATCCATTTCTTTATTTATATTTATAGTCCACATCCAACATGTTTTTGAATCAACTCTTACATTTTGGAGATGTGAAAACATTCTCAGGTCGCTCCTCTTCCTCCCATGGCTGCACTGTATGAGTAGAAATGCGTTACAGTTTACTAATTCTTAGGTATTGGTGCATTTTGAAGTTTCACATACATTGAAATAGATTTATACAATAATACAATAGCTTTATATGTCTCTTTTATTATTTTACATTATACTCTTGTAAGTATAAAATTAGCTTCTTGTACAGTTAGTCACTGCAATATTTCTATATTTATAAAACCTTGAACTGAATGTACATTCAATTTAAATGTATAATGCAGCAGAACAAGTGTGATGTGTTGCTACGGAAACATAGTGGCAGGCCTCCGTGCTGTAGAGCTGCTTGCATTTTATCACATATGCTCTATCATTAGACATAATAATATGGGAGGCCAGCGAGTCTCCAAAAAGGATCTGATCGCCTTTAAACTGACATTGACTCAGTCAAGTTGACAGCAGCCATCAGAGTTTAAATGAGCAAAATGCTGCACCGTGTCGTGAAATAAAGGCATGGTGCGCACTAAAAAGACATCCCCAATCACAAAGAGAAGTCTGAAGAGCTGTTATTTAAGCCTGGAGCCCATTCTGTCCTTCTCCTTCTTTCTTCCCTCTGCAGCTTATTGGCCTTGGCCACCCTGTAATGTGTGGTGCCTCCACTGCCACAATTCCTCCTGGCTCTCGGCTGAGTATGTATCGATTGCTTGCTGGTGTGTATTACGTTGAGGGAAGGTGTCAGAGAGAAAGAGCTCGAGAGCGGGAGGTGGAGGGGCTGGAGGTGGAGGTAGGTGAAAGACAGAGAAGGGGGTTAGGTAGAGGAAATTTTCTGACAGCTCACTCATATGTATGGCGCTTCACAAGTTTTCTGCAGTGGCTTTAGAGCATCGCCGATTGGCACTGGCACCTACAATTTGTCTTCAGCTGCGTTTTTTTCATCATTCCATAATCTCCAACACAGTGTTTCAGGATACTGCGTGTACAAGTGGTGCTTGTGTATAATTCATTCAGGCCATTTCAGCGTGTATCCCTACATAGCCTTTTAACTTATCACCGGCCAATGATTACTGCTTGTTTTATTGTATGGGATAACGAGCTTAGGGTCTTCATACAGAATCATTGTCATAAAGGGAAATGAGGCAAAAGGATGTTATGGCGTGGCTTGGCTCAGTACAACACAGACTGCCTGCAAATGTTGGTGCAAGGGTCTAGAAGAGACTGGCAGCTTTGGAATTGAAGAATAATTAATATTTTTTTACATACTGTATCTTCACAGTGTTCTTGTGTATATTTGCCAGCGGACATTTTCTTTTTAAAGAATTAGAGGGTCTAAGGCGATCATGTAACATCTCCTAAGAATTTGACCCACAAATGACACATACAATGCACTGTATGTATCATTTATAATAATTTGATTTTAAATGGTTGAAAATGTATCTCTAACATTAAAGAAATGCTTTACTAGAAATAATTTTGAACATTTATTCTGACAGTGCTGGCCAAATATTAAATTTGACCCGTGTCATGATTAACCCAGGGCTAGAATCTGGTTATACATGTCCTACAGTTTCACCTCTTTTTGCAACTTTGAAAAGTCTAACTGTGAGCCACTGGGGAGTGTGCGGTGCCATATGCAGCAGAGCACAGACAGAGGAGTCTGATTCATAGTATGCAACTGTGCTCTCTATCACTTTAATAAATAGCTCAGGGGAGCAGAGCACATTTTTGCCTGCTACAGAGGTACCAATCAGAATAGGGACATTTAGCCTCTTTGTCTCTGCCATTCCTTTTCCCTACTTCCTTTTGTCTCCTCTCTTTGCAGTGCCTTTCCTGGTTACGTCTGTCTGGGTGTCTACCTTAAACAGGATAGATTCTCTGGGTGCTTTAAAGGATGGCTACATCAGAGGGCCAGCTGGCCTTACTCTTTCATCAGCGACACTGACCTTCTGCTTGTCACCGCTTAAGCGGCCGTCACATCCACTCCACAGGCTCATCGGCCACTGCCACAGGGAAAAAAAGCTAAAGAGCCACCTTAATCCAATACAGCGCCTGAAAGCCACGTAAACAGCCAGTGTTTGATGTAGTCAGTTGCACAGAGTGATGCATGCAACAGCACAAAAGGCCCACACAGAGACTGTTGAAGAAAACTAATTACATAAATACTGAATACTAATAGACTGTATACTATTGCATGTTATTTTTGTATTCCGTACATTTTTTTTTTTTAATCACTGTACAGTCTACATCATAAGTTTTAGGATAGACTAGTTACTACCCAAAGTTGTTTTTCTGTTTAATCTCATGGCTTTGTGTTAAAGCAGTCATATGGCCAAAAATAAAGAAATTATATAAAATATTATTTTATATATAAAAACAAACAAACAGCGATTAACTACTATTGCTGCTTTGACCAAGTATGGTCTGCAGTTTGCCTGACTGCAACAGTAACCATACAGATGTCTCTTAGTAAAAAGGATGGGACAGGGTTTTTTTATCCAACTGATACTACATTCTAAAATGAAATGTGAAATGTGTAAAAAGGGCCTGTTTTCATTGATTTGGGATTACCCCATTATTATGTATGTGTGATACGACTATAATGTGCTTCTAATTTGTTATAATAAGACAATTAAAAATAACTATACGATTTCTTGTTCTAAAAGATGATTCCGATAAGTCTTCAGCACCATTGTGAAACTTTAACCTTGTGGTAAAGCCTAGTGGAAAAATGTAAGAAAAGATACTGGCACTTTAACAACTCCTTCACTTACAGTGCAAGGGCGACCCTGGCGCCTGAACACTTACTGACCTAAAGATGCAGTGACACAAAAAGCTCAAAGATAATTAAATATTGATTTTTGTTTTCTAATCCTATATAAAAATTGTCCTGAGACTCCCAGCGGTAGTTTTCACCCTCTGTAAAAGAGGGGGAAAAAGTCTGGATTGGCGGTTAACCTCTATTTCATGTAGGGGGTGTAGGTGCGGGGCTGATGGAATGGGGGTGGCTGCTGTGCCGATACGTTCTTGGCTCCAGCCTTGAACCTGGCCCGCACCATTACTCTCCTGCTGCTGATGACACTGATCCCCTCTCTAATCTTTCTCCTGGAGCGGCCCGTGGCAGGCTGCTCTACACCGCATGCCCGATTGATATTCTCTTCACTCCGCTCCCCCCGTCTTGAATTTACACCCCTCCTCCCACCGTGCACTCCTTTTTATACTATCCAACCTGACGCCTCGCTCCATCTCCTTCAGCACAGGGGCAGAACTTTGAGGTGACGACACACTTCTTTTTTTTAATCTCTCCGTTTTAGCTTTACACTAACTCAGAACATAGGACTTTGTTAGAGGAGTTTGTTGGGCTTGTTTAGCTCAACATTTAGCTGAGGTGAAGCAGGCTACTGTGTATTTCATATTAAATTATGGGCCTATGTCATAAATAGTATTAACCATAGAGCAGCTTTATATTTTGATTTGGAAGATTAGCCAGGGTTGTAGACAAACAACATTAAAACTGGGATTTGTATGTATTTATTTATATGTTTTCTGTGTCTACACCACTAAGATCTCAATAGGCTTTAGATTTAATAGGTTTTTAACTCTTTAGAACTTTTAAAATGGATGTAAAAGTCTGTGTTGTGACCTTCGTGCAGTGGCTCCACAGCACATCACAGAGCTAACATGGCAGCTGCCCTATAGGTGAAATATTTCAGCAGGAAATCACATCAAGACTTTTTATTTGCAGGTGACTGATTTTCGATTTCTGCCTAGTGGCCCTTTTCAAGCACATTTCTGTGACTCATGACTTGTTTCTTCATGTAACAACCTGTATTATTTTTGTGGATTTGAGGAAAGCTTTTGCACTAACAGTGGCTAAGTAATGCGTTTTAACCACTCATCGTAACTAGAGTAAAATTAACACCAACATTTCGAAAAGGACAAAAAAAATAAATGTAATTTTTAACCAACTCCTGTCAGCTCTCAGCACCACCCAATTGAGTCTTTACATAACACGTGTAAGAATTGCAAAACATTATCTATATTTATTCCATAAATAGGTATAAGGATCATTATTTGTGGTGTGTTTGGATAGATTTCTACAAACATGAACTCACGCTCACACACACTTTCAAAGCCGCACATGTCCTGCAGGGGGCAGCAGTTACCAGCCCTGTCTGCTGCTCCAGTCTGCCTATGCATTAAGTTTTTATCCCCTCCATCACGCATGCAAGCAGACAAACAAACACTCCTCTGGGGTTGTGGGCCAATAAAAAGTGATCTTATTAGCCCCCCAGGCTCACTGCACCATCAGCCTCGCCCCTCTCCCTCACTCAGTACAACATACACAACCTGCTGTCACCTCCAGCACTCAGCCCTTGTCCACAAACACACAAACACGCTCCTATAGTCCTGTTGCTCTGCATACATTCACCTCATGAGTGGGGGCCATGCATCTCGATCCTCTACTTCATTAAATAACACTCCACCACTGCCACCGTGGCTCTCAGTCGCTAAGTGCTCCCCTGTCAGGCCTCTTAACCCTGCACTCGTCCTGCGTGGAGCTCAAGGATAACCCAGTTAGAAGAAGAAGGCAACACATCTAATCCTGAAATTGAAGTTGTAGTTAGTCCCAGGTGAGTCTGTTAAAAAGGGACCAGCTTCTTCTGTAAAATATTATGGTAATGTCATGATGAGTCTAGGTTTGGACCATAAACACTAAGCATAAGTATTTACAGTGCTGAGACATGGCCTGTTTATTTACTCTTTCTTTTTCCCTCAAGGATGCTTATTTAAGGCAGTGTGCACAAAGCACCCTCATGTTTTATTTAAAAAGTCGTTCAAGTCGCAATTAACGTCTTTAAAAAAGTGTTGCGGCCATTTTGCAAGGTGATTCGAGCTGGCTCTTAAAAAAATGTCAAATGCTGTTCTTATCGTGGGACACTGGCTGCACATCGTGATTTGTTCAAAATCACAGTGTTTACCCGTTGAGCATTTGATAAGATATCCTGACAGAGTAAGACGTTTTCTTAAGGTTTTTTTAACATTGAAATTAATTAACATAAAGTAGGAAAAGCTGCGACATGCTTTTGTGTACACCTGTCGTGACAAATCAGTCTTGTGTGTGTGTGTGTGTGTGTGTGTGTGTGTGTGTGTGAATATATATATATATATATCACATACATATACATATATATATATATATATATATATATATATATATATATATATATATATATATATATATATATATATATATATATATATATATATATATATATATATATATATATATATATATATATATATATATATATATATATAGTGTGTGTGTGTGTGTATTTAAATGTTGTACAGCAACACACACAGTGTAGAGAAGTGCTTACTGTGCAAGTTCATTAACAGTAACATGAATATGTAACTATTTACATATTTATTTGATCTTTTCAAGGTCATAAAATTATATTTTATATACTGTGGAATGATAAGTTAATTGAAAATGTGTTATCATACATTAATAGAACTGACATGATTTTGACAAAAGATAATAAAAACTGAGAGACAGTATACAGACAGGAAACACAAGGGTAGACAAGGAGCAAACTGGCCCAAGCCAAGCTTTGAACCCCAGACCCTGTGCTTTAGTGTATGTGGAATGTGCCCTTCTAAGGTGCCCAGACAGGATGGCTCTGTCCATTCTCATGATATTCATATGAGTAGCCTAATGCTAAATTCAAACCTTATTCCTCTGAAGTCTGTTTTTATGTATGTAGTTGTTAGAAAGTTCCTATGGCAACTATAAAGCGCCAGTCTCCAAACTACAGACACTGAGGCTCCTCCAAAGCATCTTTAAAAGATGACTGCAAAGACCACCACAAAGTGTGTATATAAAAATGAAAAGTCTGACTGGGTCCCAAAAATACATTTGTGGATGACGACATGTAAAAGCCCGTTGTGTTGAGCTCACCTCTGGAGAGGCAGTCAGGTGGATGGCGCGTGCAGACCACAGGACTTCTGTGTAGAGCTGGTGCAAGGGCTGGGTGGTTCATATTGATTCAATGTCTACTGTACTTGTGGAGCGTGGGGCCAACGGCGCTTTTCGTACAAGGCTAACTCTGGACCAATCTCATCACCCATTCTCTCCTGGGACTTTTTTTTTTTTTTTTTACCTTCCTCTTCCTTTCTTTGCCTTTCTCTCTATGTGTGCGTTCATTTTTGCTTTCATTTTTATTCTGTTAAAGGCAAAAAGAAAAGAGGGAGAGTGAAAAAAAACAAGGTCGACAAAGGTTGTCCTCCCAGCAGTCAACAGAGGGAGGAGGGGGCACAGATAGCTCTCCAGAAGACAGGCCTGAGAGCTGAGATATCCCACAATGCAGCTGATAAGAAAGTGGGCCATATAACCTTTGTTGGGCACGTGACAAGAATGCAGACGGCGGGCAGCATGATGAGGAGGACTGTGCTGCCGCTGCTGCTGATGAAGCTGCCGTGTCTGAAAGATGAAGTCAGAATGGAGAGAGGAAGAAGGCTGTGATAAGTAAAGAAGAGCTCAAAAGAGAAGGATAATAGCAAGGGAGAGAGGTAAAGTGGACAGAAGGGAAGGAAAATAGAAATACGCTTGGATCTGTTTCACAAGAATATACTGAACAAACAAACTAACTAAACATTTGTACAGTTTAGGGTTCTTTATTTATCTTTGTTTTAAATAAAAGTCTACCCATGTATTTCTTTTTTTTTTTTTTGATTGACCAAAATTTGTGTGGCTTTCTGTGCTGAGAGATAGTTAAGGTCTGTCTGAACACTGCCTATTTTCATGAGGCTGATCACAAACTGGACAGTAAGGCCCCTAATTAGACATATAATTCCACCATGAATTACAGAACATGACTGCATAATATAATATAATTAAAACAGCATTCTTCAGATGAAAAGTGATAATATCTACATTATCAGATAAATGGTGATGGTTCAGCAGTGTTACTGACACTGACATTACTGTGGATCATTAGACCAATCATAACAGAATGGGTTTAAGGGAGAGGACAAACATTCCTACACAGAATATGAGCAAATATAGACAACTTTATTGAATAATGCATTTAAACAACACTGATTTAGTTAATGCACACTGTTGCTTCTCCCATCACCGGGGATCACAGCCACTGTGATGCTACATTCAACAGAGGCTCTCTTTTCCCAGCCACATGCTAACACACATCAGCCCGATTTGCTCCAATGTGGGAATAATTGACCCTGAACAATTATTACAATGAGTGCTCTCATTTTTCTTCCCCTCACTTTCCCCTGGCAGCAGGGGCGGCGCCGACTCCTCACTCGGCACCAAACTCGGGACAAATTCTGCCGAGGAAGACGCTTCACAAATGAAGTTCTCCTCGACATCTCAGGAGACTCCTTCTGCCATTTGTTTTCATTATTTTGACAAGTCGCTTTAAGGAGCCCTCCTCTTCAGCCTCTCCTCTTGAGCCCCCCCACAATCTCCCCGTTTATTCGGAGCTCATCCCGAGCGGAGTGCAGCGATGTGTTTCAGTCACAGCTCTCTGCCTCAGAAGACACGAGCAGGGGGGCCAAGTGGCACTTCCTCCCTTTGATAAATAGACATCTCTTATTTCTGTCTTTTCCATGTCCCTTCTCTCTTAATATCCCAAAGTCTTCTGGGCCCGTCCCCTGATTCAGAGCTCTTAAATAGTTATTTAATGAAGCTGAAAACACACAGGGAGTTAGCAGAGAGATAACCTAGTCGTACTTTATTTACATTTGAGCTCGATCCTGCTGGAGGTCAAACATAGATGGAGAGTATGTTAATCGATCATGAATATTCAACACAGGTCATTATTTCACACAAGCATAAGTGTATTGTAAAAATGGCAGATTATATGGTGCATGTGTAACTAAAAGGAGAAGGAAATGCATGAGAGTAATGCAAATTGTCCTGTTGCTCATTCCCAGACTTGTTCATGTTAGGCCCGGAGCTCTCCAAAGCGAGGTACTAAACTATCTAAAACAGACTGATTTGTATATTCCTGAAACAAAGACCTCCAACATCAACACTTCATCAAGAGGTAAACAAATACTCCACTCTCTCATCTGATTTCACCTCCACTGCTTCTTGCGTTCCTGTTTCAAAAGCTGGTCTTGGTTTGTCTTTGGTTTTAGCCGCACTCCTCTGCCACATTAACAAAGTGATACATAAACTCAAAGGGAAAGTATAAATCTTGCGGCAGAGCAGGCTGTTCACACATGTGGCTGATTGATATACAATCCAGCAAATACTTTTTTTCAAGCCTGGGTGGAGTTTTTCTCCCAGGACTAGCCATTTCCAGACAGTTCTGACAAATTAATTCCACCTTAGGCTAGCATCTCACCTGACCTGCTTGTCAATCGCGAGGTGAGTCTTTTTCGGCTATCTCCAAAGATTTTGGTGGTTCTTTCATTTGGTGCCATGTCACTTCGTAAAAAATATTAAAATCCAAACCAATCACTTCATCTCTGCACAGAAATCAACAACTCTTTCTGTGATCTCGCCGTGATTTTTCTTGAAGTGGTTAAACAAAGGCAGAAAGATGTAATGTCAAAACACTTTTAATATAAATCATAAAACTTTACCGTAGTTTGAAACAACAGTTTTAACTGTGCAGCTTTGGTGTCAATCAAACAATCACGCATCAATTACACTATTTGCAAATGTTGATAAATGTTTCATGTTGAGAAAAGCACACAACTATTTTCAGAGGAAAGAGGGGAGAGGAGTGGGTGAGAGGAGCATGGCAGACTGAAGGTGAAACAGGGATAGTTTACCGCCAGCATTTTTTTTTCTCTCAGCAATGATAGGCAGCCAAGCAGAAAAGTGAATTACCCTTCTACTCTAGCACTTCTTAATTTAATATCTCCAATGAGTGGCTCCCGCTCAGGATTGGGCTGGGGTGCACACATTCAGCACCGTGTCACAAAACATTAGACACTGTCAGCGCTATTCATTTCTCCACGGTAATTCTGAGGTACACCTCTTACCTCTGGGTACAGAGGGACATCTCCTTTCATGTTTTCTGTTTTGGGCTTTCTCATTGTGAAAATTATTATCTATCAGTGTATATTTAGCTTTTTTATTTAACAACAGAGGAAAATGTTATGATTTGTTGAATTTAAGGACTTATACAGTTCCTTAGTTTTGCTTGATCAAATTATTCTCAGGGAAAAAATAATTTAAATTCAATCAATTACTCACCATGATGTCTACAAGAACACCAGTCTGACCCAAACATCTCACCGCTCAAAAGGATAGATTTGTTCTTGTGGGTGTAAACAGTCTAAGCCACATATTTACAAAAACTCTCAATGAAATGGATCTGTTATATCTTTCTTTCACAACCTTTTTCACTTTGTAGAAATTCTGTCCGACCTATAACTGTTTGTCTAAAATGGGACTTACTTTATGCGATGCTTTGTTACACTGATTGGTTGTAGGTCTATCCAGTTAAGCTCAGATGCACTTTTTCTATCCGTTGGTTCTGCCCTTGAAAGATCTGGACCTAGAACCAGACTGATACCACTTCATTTTGTCATCTGTACACAGAAATAAATATGAATGTGACTTTTCTCAAGTGAAAGCAAAACCTGAACTTTTTGTTGCACTTGTGTTCACATTTCTCTGTTAACTTCTAACATTTAAAAAGTGTTATGGACTTGAGAATAGCAAAAGTATTTATGTTTTATTTTTATCCTGACTTCTTATTTATTCAGTCAATACAGTACATGGAATTTCAGTGGCGCTGAGTGTTTGAAAGTTAAAAGGTCACCTTCCTGTTGCTCTTTTAAGATGTGGCAGAAGTTGCTGTGTAGCTGTAGTGTTCCTTGTTAGAAGTTAGCACCCAGACACAGACTTAGGATGTTAGTCTGTGAGAATGCTGTGTGCCAGTGTTGCTATATGTTCATAATGTGACAGGACTCCCCATAACCCCCATATCACAAGGCAATTGGCAGGCAAACAGCTGCTTGGTCTAAGCGGGCTGCATATCAATGGCTCTAATTAATTGGATTAATGGAGAGGGTTCTGGGATTTGGGGAGAGGCTGGAGGAAGCATTTCAGCGGAAACAGAATTGCCATCCCTGAGGGCAAAGGGGGTCGTGTGGGAGCTGGGAAAGGGGGCACGCGGCTGAATATGGATGAGGAAAAATTGAGTTAAAACAGAGGAGACTGCGGCATTCATTAGACCGCCCACCCTCTGAAGTAGCTGCTTAATATGCACGCTATTACTATGCAAATCAGCGATAATGAAACGCAGAGGATTTTTTTAATCAGAGGGAGAACAAGCAGATGTTAGGAGGGCTTGCAAAGAAGTGCCATGAGTGTTTGTGCATGCATTTGTATATGTGTCACTGTCGGTTAGGATATGTGGAAGTATGTACATGCCAGAGCTGGAAGGGGTACTTTGAAAAAAATAATGTTATCAGTGCTTAAAACAAAGTTATTGCTACAGAGCATTTGGATAGGGCACACACTCCATATGAATAAACTATCTGGGGGCTTCACTCAGGCTGATTAATCTTCTCTGCAGGAGTTGCATTAAGAAATCAGAATTAAGAACAGGTTATTTATTGGAGAGATTTGTGCTGGTACCGTGGGGAGAGATAAAGCTTGATCGACTCATACCCGACCGTTCTCTGCAGTGCCTACGGTGATATGGTAAATCCCTCCAGCAATCCTTCCTGGCTGAAAAGTGAACATTGGACTACAGCAGTTGTGTTGGATGGTGTGGTCCTCCTGCTGGCAACAGGGAAGGCTAGCACGTGTGTAAAATATAGCTGTGCAGTGAAGTGGAAACTGTCGTGATGTGCCGTGGGTTTCATATACGGTGTACCGCGATGGCACGTATGCTTCTGTAAAGACTTGGATGGGCAGGATCTCCCGGTAAGTGGCTCCCTGTGGCTTCCTGCTCTCACAGCCTAATCAAGGGATTTCTCTGTGGGCCTGTTACATTAAGTGTTCTCTCAGCGCAAGTGGAGGCATCAAGAGGAATGGATGAAGTCATCGATCATCAGCTGGCTGCCTTTTTAGTAAGAAGTGAATAGCAAGATGTTGGTTGTGCAGCTGCTGGGACAGGTCTGAGTACTCACACTGGCAATCGGTACCTCGCCAAAACAAGTAAAGGCATGGCCACGTGAGCGCTCAGGCACAGCACGTCTCCTGTGGTGTGGCATGGCTGCAAGAAGTGGTGCATTTTTTTTTTTTTGACGGTCAATGTGTACGAAAAATTTTTAAAGGTAAAACTGGATGAATTAACCATCGCAAAATACTTACATTACATCAAATTGAAGTTTAAAGGTTACTATAAAACCTCTAGTTGTGAGAACAGCGTCAGCGCCGATACAATCCTGCAGTTTTCTCCACCTCGTTAAACATGGAGGGAATTGATTACCAATATTCATCAGTGTTTGCCAATATTATTTCACTTTCCTTCCTTTTTCTCTATTTTCTTTTTTGTGCTGTTTGGCTGTGAAAGCAGATAAATCCAGTGCTGGACACTTTCTTACTTACTACTTACTACTACTTACTTACTTACTTATCGGTAGTCATTACTTCCTTGTTGACATCAGTGTAGACCAATCGGAGCCTCCCTTATTTGATTATGTGAGCGTGTGATTGGCCAAAGCTTCCGATATGTGCTTAACATGCCTAGATGATGTCTCAAAGTCTTGTTTTTTTCACAGATGATTCTTATTTCAACATGCTAAACAGATGATTAAACAGTTTTTCTCAAACACAACAAAAACAAAAACAAATTGCATAATTTGTTTTAGATATTGGGTTGTTAGGCCAATATTCAAAGTAAAAATAAGCCTTATTGACAGTTGAAAATTGGTCTCTGGGTTGTACTGTTGTGCTTTTCATTGTGCTAATGTACTGTGCTTCAAAATAAACAACAGAGGCCCTGGTCCACTTGTGGTAATGCGAGTTTCTTTCTTCTGTTTTTGTCATTGTTGTATGTTACTATTTTAGACTTGCAGGAGAAAAAAGTAGACATTGTACCAGCTAACATTGCCATTCAAGTGGATATGTCACACAGTGTTAATTGAGACTAATTAAACAGGAATGTACGGCTGCTATTATCTGCTTGGGGATCAATACGGTGAACAATGTGGATTACAACAGACACAAGTGCAAACATTAGTATTGTGTCAGATGAAGCCATCGCAGCTTATGTATGTTGTTCATGTGTGAGAAGGAGAGAGGCAGGAGAGTAAACAAATTAACGTGCCAGCTCTTTTCCTCAATAGATTGTTGTCATTAGGTGGAGAATGTCAAGTGGGTCCTCTCTAGTAGGCCATCCAGAATATTACAGGAGTGAATCTCCATCCTGCTTGACTCCCCATGGCACAGTAATAACAACAATCTAATGACGCTCAATACATCAGGTGTACTGAAGTCCCACCATCCCAGAGCCAGGCTCAATCTGATCTTAACCTCAAAGATAATGAGAATGGTGATGATGATGATGAGGTGGCTGAGTGATGATGATGGTGGTGGTGTCCCTTGTTAGTGTCTCAGTCTTAATTAGAGATGGGGTTATTACAAGAGTGGATTTAAGAGCTGTTATGTGTAGACAAGGCAGACTCCAACAGGTCCTGCTGATTACCTAAAAACACTTCTCTATACAGGCTCGAACCAATCAATGAAAATCATATAGCATGCCCAAAAATTAAATCCATCCATCCACCTGGACATTCTGTTCTTTTCAATAGAGTTTCAACAAATATGTACGGATGTTGTGTGTGTGTGAATGTTTGTGTGCACATTTTTTAGCTCTTAGGGCGAACCAAGCAGAAAAGTAGGGTGCTTCATGTCCTAAGTAGCTAGGATAGGATCCATCTCCCCAAATAAATGAATGTATACTTGAGTATTTCAAAGTTGTCGCTTATTTTAGCAGCAAACAATAAGCCAATTACAACCCCCCATGTCGGAGTCAACTGCTTATTTTTCTCCTGTCAGTGGCAACACACTGGTTTAAATACTCTTATCACAACATTTTCAGTATATGGTAATGTGTGAGTGGAGTTGCTGAATTAATAAAACATAAACCGAAGATGCTGCTTAGATTACAAAGTCTATATTAGCTTTATGTAACAGCTGCCTTTGGAACCGCATTAATTACGTGGATTCTGTTTAATAAATGTAGATGTAGAGACTGAAAGACACTTCATTCGGCTCAGCGAACGAGCCATTGAGTTTCAGCGTTGATAAGTGGGGCTTTATGTGCACCTCCCAACAGTGCGCACAGCTCAACTAGCCAAGTCCTGCTCACGATTCCAACTGTGAAGGTCAAAGAGGATAGAGCTTGTAATGCTTCATTGCTCCATAGGGATATCTCCACATGTGTGTATGTATGTATGTATGTGTGAAAGGTGTCAGGTATGTCGAGGAGCACAAACTCATCACACAGCTTAGTGCTCACTTTTTAGACTGCTCCTGCTCACACTTTCCACTATCACTGCCTCCAGTTCTTCCAAAAACAATTCCACGCTAACCATGACGTATCAGTGCCTTTTACTTGAACTTAGAGTCTTTTTGTCGTTCAGCAGCTAGTGTTGTGACATTAGAGGAGTCTCTGATGTCAAATAAAAAAAACATAAAAATACTACATGTCCATCTATTTCTTGTACGGGGTCAGGATTCTTTTACTAGAATGAATAATTTGCACATAACTTCAGATTCAGATGCTTTTATTCAAAGACCACTCTTACTGTAGAAATCTGGTGGGATGTGTGCACAGGCTTGTCTTAGTTTTATTTCTTTGCATCTGGCCCTAGCATGAAGGGGCCAGAAGGTTTGGCTGGAGAGGCGCCGGCTGATGTCAGCTGGCCAGTGGGCACATGATCCAGTCGCTTCCGATTGCCATCACAGCCTGGTTTTGGCTCTTTTTGACACGCTTAGTTTCCTGTTTCTGTCTCCTACTCCCATTATTCCTTAATAACAACAGTCTCTTTGTTTGCATGTGCATTCTGACATTTACACTGCATTGTTTACCACTCCTTTTACAGTTGCCGAACCAATTATTACTGCAGTAATACCAAATTCTTACGTTACACAGCGAGCTTTTAATGCATGATGTACAGGTGGTTCACAGTTTCAATTTCACACAAGCCAAAGCCTATTTGCTTCCAGTGGAGCTTGTTCCTCCCTGCATGGGCATCACATGGACCATCTATTCTACCTCAATTAGCAACAGATGCCTCCTTACACAGCGCTAACCCTAATTGTACGTGATGAGCAAAACTAATCGCCCTAGTGCTGCCTGACCTTCTACAGCTGTGAGGTAGAAGCCTTTTCCCAGAGCCCCCATACCCCGTCCAAGCACACACACATACACATGCTCCCACCCAATATTTGAAACTGAGGTTGGCTGGGGGCATTGGGAATGGTTAGGCTAGCTTTGGTGACCGCAAATTAGCTGCTGTAATTGCATATTCCGCCCTGCGCCCATCATTTTTCAGGCCTGTTTGGTGCAGTGAGGAGAGTTTGTTTGTTTTGGTGTCAAGACGATTTAGAATCAAAATGAAGACCTCCGGGCGGCGCACATGTGGAACCCCAGTCCAAAATGGCCGAACCATGGATTTAAAAAGGTTTGCTTTTTTGAGTTGGAGTTGTTCAGCTCACAGAGAAAAGCTGTAACTACAAACTGTGAGCACTTAAAGACTTCATTGGCAAATAAAGTTCAACAAATGTGCTTCCTATTGGAGTTATCTTCAAAAATGAAGTTAATAATTGCACTCAGAGGTGGGACGGGTATCAGTGAAGTTCATAAGGCAGAGGACGGGGGACAGGCTTTATGAAAGTAAATGTTAAAGGCAACTACTTTTTCTCTCTCTATGTCCAGTTTTCTCTGCATTTGTTTCTTCACCTTTCTTCATACCAGATCAGTAGATGTAAATTTGACCTGATTTTCCCTTTTGTTTGAAATGTTAAACTATGAAATCAATCAGTGTATTCTGTGTTAACACACAAAGAAGTAACCGAGAGTGAAACTTTCTAAAAGGTTTTTTTTTTTTTTAATTCTTTACTAAAGACAATGACTTGCAGATGATTTTACTCTCTTCAGAAATGTGCAAGCAAGCAACCAAACAAACATAAATCACATTAATTAGCTTTGCAGCTGTGGCGCTGTCCTGTGGATGCCTCAGTGGCTTCAGCGCGATAAGAAATCCTTATGCCATGGTCTAAATACAAACAGCAAACCGAGATGAAACAACAAAGACCAATTAGTGCTCTGGGTTGATCATTTAGTCACATATTTAGATTAATTACTCTCTTGAGGATCTGAAAATAAACATTTAATTCAATCCTATCTTAATCAAAGATACTAAATTACCTGAGTAAACCATCTTCATTCTTCGTTTTAACAGATTTAATCCTTTATTCCCAATTGTAAACGAAAAGTGCAAGGGACATGTTAGAATAGAGGTGATGGTGTGTTAACGTACAGTAAGTATTTACAATTCTTGCTTTGGTTTGGCTTAAATGACAGGTACCTCAGAAGGAGAATTTCTGTGCTTTAGAGTGACTGGCAGAGCGATTTAATGTAAGTAATGCAATTTATCCAAAAGTTATAGTGCTTTTAATCTGAAAACTGGCTATTCTACAAATCTGTGAGCTCTTTTCATTCTGTAAACGCCCTGTCAAGAGTTTAGCATTTCCAAGGCTAAGTGTTATTCTCAATTCTGACTGTGCTGCATGGGCTGTGTTTCTGCTTAGTGTGCAAGCCAAGTTCTGCAAACCAACATGCTCGACCCATATGTTTTGCTCAAATGTACATTCAAGTTATATACAGTATGTTTCAACTGTGTTACCTACTGCCAGTGAGCATCATAAATTCAACATTTTTATAGCATTGCAGTGGAGATAAATAAGCCTTCAAAAATTTCTAGCTGCTGTTGGCACTCGAGTGACATTCAGGAATGACAATATAGTTGCAAGATGATTTTTGGTAAGCCAGCGCCAAACACCAAAGACATCACTGTTTATCACTGAAGCTGTTGCCAAAAACACAAGAATAAACAGGAATTTCATTTATCACATTGAGAAAGCAAGTACCACCCACATGATGTTTTTTATTTTCAAGAACTGAAGTTGTTTGAACTTTCTCTGAGTCTGACCAGGAGGTGGGTGTAGCTACGACATTAGCCCTTAACTTTAGTGCCCTGATTTTGACTTTTGACTACCGCAGTACAATGTGGCTTTGGTTTTTAAAAGCCTCTGAAAAAAAAAAAAAAAAGTGTGAATTGCTGTTAATGGTGCTGTTGTGGACTGTTTCACTCGTGCCATGGGAATCATTCACCCAGACGGACCGCTACAAGTCAAGGCTCGTATGTTACCGCACGTCTCTGGAGCTAAATGAAGCCTGGGCACTGCATGTTCATGACCGCGTCCACTGGCCAACAGTTAAACACCACATGACCACCGGTGGCTAGAACCCCAACCACTGTGTCCATGGAAAAATCTAAGTGGTCAGAGTTTTCCTTTTTCATCATGCTATGCAGAGAAATGTAGTGTTTTGAAAAGACGACGATGTCAATAACAGAGCTGAAATGTACTGTGCTTAGAGTAATGTTTATTGTGGCCAATTAAAACAGCACAACATACATTTTCAGGATTTCTACAAACTAAAGGATAACGCTATAGCTGCAACATTACAATACTGATGGAGCTTAATGTGTATCTTACATATAAGATGTTTTTTGGCTTTGTAGTAGTCTCAGGAGCCCCGAATGCTGACAGTGAAATGTTACATCAACTTCAATGCCATACAGTGTGTTTGTTGATGAGTGTATTGTCTTCTAACCAGCTTACCATTTAATCAGGCACTAGACATAAAGTGCTGCTCATAACCATAATTAATACAGGCCTTAATGATGTTGAGTGTAGCAAAGCTTATAACAAACTTTGTATAATTCATGACCTCTGTATCGTCATTCCTCATCTGTGTTTCCAGCTCATGTTCCCTCCAGTCTCTGTTTCTTCTTATGGGAAAGTTATTGTTGTTGTTATTGTCTAAGCTCAAGAGTGAATGCTTTTATACGCTCATATTATTATTGTTTTAAGTGTAACTAAAGGGATATTAAACATGTTTCACGGCCAAGATGAGCTTACAGACAATGAATTAGTGAAAGTTTTAAATGACTGGTTCAAAACAAGAAGGATAATCATGGACCAGTTTTTTCATCTTAAAAGTCCAAAGTAAATGTTGATGTAAGCCAGTGAAAATTCAAAGTGATCCCATTATAGCACTGATGGTTGTAAAATATTTCTAAAAGTTGCTCACGATGGTGCCAGTGGTGGTGCCTGTGCTCTAAAAATGTCAGTCACGCTGAAGAGGTTAACCCCCTCGTTAAGTGGGGGCTGATGGAATATTACATATATAGGCTGGCTCTATCTGATCCCAGCTCAACACGTTGTAAGACCATCCCATTCCAATCTCGCCTCTCACTGTCACCTCATTAAAAATACAAAGAGGCTAAAGGAGGTCCAGTCCGTGAGCAATCTCTGTTAAAGCTGGCACTGAATGTGGCGGCGTTAATGTCATTTAATGCTGTTTCATCTGAAAAGCCACATTAGAGTCAGATTTAGTAATCTGGGTTTGCCCATGCTTGTCTCTATGATGTCATTATGCTAAACTGACCTTTATAGCCAGATTAGGAGCAGTGGAAGGAATAGAAAAAGGCTTTGGGAAGGGAATTAACAAGAAATGAAAAATGGTGGATTTGGTTGATGGGTATTCAGTCACCAGTTCCACCAACTACAGTAAGTCTCATTGGCTTTAATCAAAATGAGACTGGAAAAAAAAACTTGTTTTTGGTTTGTTTTTATCATGTGTTTAAAGTTATGTTCAGGAAGAGCTCATTCTATGTAAACATCTCTTGTTACTGATGTTCAGTCCTCTTCATCCTTTCATGCTGAAGGTGTCCCATGTTTTTACTCAATAAATGTCAAATGACAAACCAAACTAAAAATGTTTTTTTATGTTTGGTTTGTCGCAAGATATGTATTTTTGCTTTAATGCAATGACTGGTCGGGGACAAAGGAGTAATAAAAGCATTCTTTATAATGAATCATTTGAAATCTACATTAAAGACCTGCAACCTTTAATGGACACATTTCAGTCGCCTGGTCAGGTCTTAAAACATATCAGCTCTAAAAGATACACCTGACACTTACCCAAGCACTTTCAAATGCAGCTCATGTCAGCCCTGGGTCTCCATCTGCTGACACAATGAGCGTTCACTGTAGAGGACATAGCCATCTTCTGCTTCCTTATCGTGCCGTTATCGTAATGTCATGTCATCATTATAATTATTATTGTATTACATTCTCAGACGGAGAAGTAATTGATGGGTCAGCTAAACTTGTCTCTAAGGGGAGCGTGTTGCCTTGTTAGTGATCCCTGAGAAACTGCTCAGTGAGCATGTTTGCCATGTGTTTGTGTGTAACTGAGGTGTGACTGAAGAGGCAACAGAAAATCAAGAAGACTGCAGCAACACCTTTGAATGAATCTGTAAAAGATCGCTAATGTTCAAAATCAGAAAACAGAATTATAGCCCCTGAGGCAGCATGTTTTGGAGGGGTGAGTGGACCTAAAAATATCTGTGAAATATCTGTCTGTGTAAGCTGAATAGTAATGTTCATACAAGTGCCACATGATGTGTTTTTCTAGTCTAATCAAGCTAATCTATGAAATTAATTCAAAGCTATATATTTAACCATAACTTTAATATAGTTGGGTTGCTAAATGACCATGGCAAATAAACTGTTGGTTGTTTTGGTGCTTTGCTTTTATAGATTACAGGGACATCACTCTTTAGTGATGGCAATGTTGCAATGTAGACAATGAATGCAGTGAATTTAATCCACATTCACTCTAAACCTGGTCTAACATTCAAAAATATAAATGATTGAATGATACATTTATGTTTTGACGTTTTGCTTTTCAGGTATATGTTGAAAAACTGGTGAACAGAAAACGTCAGCATGGACAGCTGACAGGTAAAAATGTGTCATGCAGAAGCTTTGTTAAAGACAACACTACACAGTTTATTTAGCCATTTCAAACCAAGATGTTTTTGTCATTCTTTCTAAAAATAGTAGACAGTCTATGAAATAAAACTCTTTTGTGCCTGATATCTTGTCAGTGCCATCATGTTGCAGCAAAGATCAGAGTGACATGGGGGTGTGACAACAGGGGGTGTGACAGTTACAGGGACGGGAACACTCCCATGCTCACTGCTCATGCACTATTCCATCATTAGCCAATGAAGCCCTCATAAAAGTGAGTTATGTGCCACGAGAGGGGAGGTTCCATATGGCACAAGTGATCCAGAAAAGCAACGTGTCGCAAAAGACCCCTAGAGCCCAACAAGTCAGCTTTTATAGGGGCCTCCCTCCCCATCATTAATTGATTTTAATAACAGGCTGCAAGGGGCAGAATGCTTTCATTCATTGGGCTGATGGGGCTTTTCCCAGGTCTCTGAGTGAACACTGCAGCACTTAGAGCTGTTTGTTTCAGTTGCCTCTAGAGTGTGTTGCTCTCAGACCAACTGGGTTTCTCATGTCCTGGACGCTCACTCGCTCACTCACTCATACAGTCGTTCATTTACCAGCTCAATAATGTTCTCACTCAATCACTTGTCTAGTCATTTATACATCCATTTATTCATCCCTCCTGACCATGAGCTTAGTTACCAGAGACTGTCAGGCTTTTAAAACAAGGCCACGATAACATGATCTGTATCTTGGTTGTCAGTGTCAGATTAAAACCCTGTCGATGTTTAGGCCAATCACAAATACGTATGAACTTAATGTCGACCTTTCCTCAGTAGGTAAAGAAAGTAGCCAAAGTAAAACGTCTTGGTATATGTGGCTAAATATACTGTAAAGGCCTTATGATGAAACAAGTGATAAATAGTTACATACAAAAGCAATTTCTAACAAACAGCAAAACATATGATGATAAGGAACATACGTTAGCCCAAACATATCTGTGGTTGGAAGTGCCAACATTTTTATTCTTTGTTTTGAAGGGAAAAAAAATACACAATGATGCTCATACCTTGTGTTTCTAAAAACAAGTGTCCTCTTGGTCTGTTTGTGGGTGATATAGGTGCTTCTTTCACCCAGTCTGGCTCCTGTCACATCTCTGTCTCAGTCATTTCACACTGAAAGTAAAAAAGCCTAATTTTGCATATTTTGACTCTGCTTTGATTGTTCAGCAGTCTGAGTGCTCAGAGGTAGGGGCCATGTGTGTGTGATGGGGAGGGGACAGGGGAGGAGGCTGGCCCTGTCATAACTGCAAAATACACCCATTACTCCTGCGCAGGAGAATTACTGCTGATGGAAATGGGATTTTCAAAGATATATGGAATGTAATTATTATTACATATATGCATAGCCTTTTTATTCTGAATAGAAGCTTTTGAATGATAGTTTTCATTGCAAGGGCTTGTACAACTGTGCTGCTGTGTGTTTGTGAAATTTTTGGACTTTTGATTTGAGCAATATAACAATAGCTGTGTGATGGAACAAAGATACATTTAGAACGAAAAAACAAAAAACAAAAGAAAACATAGGTTTATGGAGACTTAACTACTGAGAGCTGTGAGTCAAAGAGCATAATTAATAATAATAATGCAGCAATAATTTAGTCAATACCACCCATGTGAAATACCAGATTAGCATGTACATTTATTCTTTCAGCACTTTTCACTTTTTTTTTGGTAGCTATTCATAAAAACTGTGCAGCTGCACCACTGCATGCAGCACGACAGCAGAAACATAAGGATGTATGTATGGTTTACAGTAAGGAGTACTTTAGGCGAGGGGCCTATCCAGGAGGTTTTCTTTGGAAGGAACCCGGGTGTGAAAATATGGCCTCCCCGTCTGGTCTGAGAGGCTATGTAAACAGTGTTTTGAGTCTGGCCTAAGCTGCAATGGACCAACCCTCTCCAAACAGAAACCATGAGTCAGCCTCAGGAAGCGGTCCATGTTCCTTTAAGAATAATCAGCCAAATTCAGTCTGGAAAATTTGGATTTGAGTGAGAAGGAGGTACAGAGAAACAGGCTAGAGCATCGAAATTTGACTGCTGTTCTTTCAGTTACCCAGAATCAATACAAATTTTACATCCTTATATTTCTTTTATGCATCATTTTCCAAGTAGAAGTGGACTGTATAAGTGTCTTCTTGTTGGTTGTGTGAGAGACTTTTAAGGCATGAGTTCATCTGAGCGGTGCAGTGAGGAAGACTTTTCCCTCATCTCCGGTCTGCGTGAGTGGAGAGGCATGGGCCTCACACTCCACTAAGGAATATTTATCTTTCCAGTTGGTTAGATGGATTAAATGACCATCCAGCAGAGAAGGGAGGAGGAAAAGAGGAGAAAAAGGGTTTGAGGGAAACAGAGAGGCGTTTTGGAAGTCAGTATAGGAATAAAAGGCCAGACAGAGAGCAGCAAGAGGGATGCTGTACGGTCTTTAATGTCTTCCACTCAGAAGAAAATAAAACAATAAGAATGACTTTGCAAGTCACATTTACCCCCAGCTGGGACGGGGGTGATGGAGGTTCACTTTGCGTTGGAGGCAAGACATGTACAAACACAATACATAGACATGAATGTGTGCACAAAATAACACCCAAACTCACAGAGCTAATTAACTTCCTGACACATTCACAGAAATTCATTCCACAGACAGAACACATATGTTCATGCAAATGTAATGGGAAACTGTTAAATGTCAAATATCTTAGGAAAATGGGAACATTTCTTTCCCATTTTTGTCAAAGCAATGTGAATTAAAATTTTACCCATTTTACCAAAGCCCACCTGCAGCCCCTGTTACTACTACTCTAACAGTGACTCATAATAATTGATTTAATAGTTGATATTAAATGATCATAATGCAGTTTGTAAGCTATGCCTGAAACGGAGTGAAAATAATCCAAATAACAAACAACAAAAACTCAAAAATGGAAAATCTATTTAAATCGTCATTGTCACCTTCATGTTCTGGTTAAAAAAAGAACATCAACATCATCAATAGCAGTGGTTTCTTTATTCTCTCAAAATATTAACTTTACAACTGCCACACTGGGCATTACATATAATCAGCCGACTGATAGAAGCACATAAACCACAAATAAAAGAGTGTAATAACATCAAAGACGTGCCCTGTGAAATGTGATACCGGGGTATTCAGAAAGGAATGTTGAATGGGTGGCAGCTCTGTGTGTGTGATTGTGGTTATGCACGGCGTAATCTAAGTCTGAAGCTGAAGTCATGGAAATTTTCCCTCTATAAAAGTGAAGCATGACAATGGATTTGGAGCATCAAGGCCCATGGGATTATGGGGATCACATAAATCCCCCTGTGCCATAATTTTAGCAAACCACATCAAGCTCGGTGTTAAGGGTTAATAATCCAGTTCTCCACCTCTTTCTACTCCTTTTGCACCCAACCTCAAATCCCAAACATTAACATGTGTATCCAGATGTTCCAAGTATAAAGAAATACACAGTATAACATACACAGATTTGTGCATAAATCACAATGATTGGTCTCATTCCTCTTCACTCCTCAACACTGTAGGTGCCCTATGTCATGCTGCACAGTTGTAAGAGCAATGCATATTTTCAATAAATTTTAAATAAAATCTAGCAACCTATCAGTCGTGTTTCTGATGGGAGTCTAATAAGCCACTTTAATGCCCCTTTTATGCAACCACAAACCATTTTCACAACAAGGCAAGAGGAATAAATACAGAGCAAATGGCTCTAGGTGAAATGAAAACCAAAATCACAAATTTCAACACAATGTATTTGTATTACATGTGTACCTAATATTTCAGTTGTATGGCACCACTGCCATAATGTTAAATTGTGGGATAAAGATGGGACCACTCCATACACTGCTACACTGCACCATTTAGAAAGAAGTGAGACATAGGATTAGCCCACAACAAACTGGTAGCATGAAAAGGGGTGATATTTAACATAGTATCCCTGAACAGTTATTATTAACATAATATATATATAATGTAATACAACATTATCCATCTCGTTAATTTTTTCCCCTCTCAATGTGCCCATTGCCTATACATTGCCTCACTCTAGGACTTATATTTTTTACCTCATCATGCCCAATGGCGAAAGCAGTGATTTGTCAACGTTGAACACCAAAGGCCTTCATTAGTGTCAGAAAATAGAAGTGACCACATGCTGCTTTATTAAGCCTTGGTATGAGAACAGGATGGCTTACGAAACCCAAAGAGCCACCTATACAAACATACTAATGACATGCACAGAGGCAGACTGTGTTCTCTGCTCTGTCTTGTTCCCGCTGCGTCTGACATCATGGCAGCTTGTCATAGAGCCAGTGTAACAACCCCCTTAAACCTCCCATCCACCTTAACACTCCCTCCCCACAGCCTCACCCCGTCCTCAACACTGCATCATCAGGAGCTCTGAGGTGTACGAGTCGAGGATCTTGTCTCGGGAGCTTGAAATCGATCGATGCGCTACAACAAGCTCGACTTCTCTCCACCTCCACCACTTCTTCCTAACGGTGTGTCTGTGCATTTACTGCTCGTGTGTGTTGGACTCGGCCTTCTATCTCTCAGTCTGTGTCCACTTTAACATCTGTAGTAGCAGTAATCAACAGTTTACACACATCCACACAGCAGTCTCTTGTAGCTGTTTGGAGAGAGGAGCGTGCCATGAGGAGAGCTCGGCCCCGTTCCTCTATTAGCCCGCTGTCAGAGGGAAGGCAGGGATAATATATAAGCCAACAGGATTAGGAGGCAACAAAGCATCAGGCTGAAGAAATCCCTCCCAGCCTTGGGGTCCGACTCTAGCCTTCCACACTTCCAGCCGCTGTAGAGGCTAACAAACAAGCTGCTGATGTTACGCTGTCATCTAGTACCATAACATTCACTCCTAAATAAATGATGTATGACCAGTTGCAAAACAATTCTGTTGATTCATGTGTTTAAATACTAACCAGCATCATCTTAAACATCATTATTTTGAACTAATTCGATCAAACAACAACTCTTATGGTGGAATTTTTTTCATTCTTTCTTATGTTGTAGCACTACTGTTTCTCATTTTCAAATGTATATTGACATTTTTTTCCGCTTTTTTCTTTTCGAATATCTGTCTTTTGGCTGTCTGATTGAAGAAGAAAGTGATGAAATCTATACAAGCAGACAATTCAGAGCAATATATCTGTGGTAAAAACACCAGTGTTCATATGTATTGCATTGTATTTGTAACCGTTGTTACTAAATTGTTATCATTTATGAATCAGAGATTTGCAGAAACAGACATGTGTTTGATCCTGGAAGGTGTGGTGAATGATCGACTGTATATCTTCCACAGAAGAGGTCGAACACAGTACCGTTGACAGCCATGATTATAGCTTGTGAATTTATACCGGCAAGAATCACTTGGGTTTGTCAGTCTAACCTGCTTTGACCAAGAAGAGTATATCTTGTCCCACATTACCATTTCAAAGAGGCTGCATGCACCTATATCCTGAGTTTGATGGCTGCCTAACCACGCTCGCTATATATGCAGTCACGCTGGAAGTAAATCTGAGTGATTAATCAGGTCTGAAGCTAAAACATAATAATAACCCCCTTTATATTAATGTGCGGCTCATGGCTTGAACAGCTCAGTGGAAAGGCCATTAGTCACCAGCTCCCTGCAAAGCCACAATTAAGCAGTCGCATATTACTCTGTCTCTTCTTCTCTGCCTCTGTTTCCAACTTTAATCACAGTTCTGTCTCCTTCATTATGTATTCTGCTCCTGGGCAATCATGTCTTCAGGCGTTGACTTCGACAAGCCGATCATTTTATTTTCCTATTTGTTAACCTATGTGTTAACAGAGCTTCCGTTCATTATCCGTGAGCTAGGGCTAGAAATAGATTAAGAAATCAATTATTAAGCGCCTAAACAGCAAGTAAACACGCCACTTTTGAGTTAGTTTTGAAAGGACATCATTTCATTTATGAATGTAGTATTTTCAAACATTGTTGAAGTACATGTTGTACTTTATCGCCCACTTTTCTTTTAACGGAGTGAGTGGGTGTATTAAAAGGGAAAGTGACAGATTTTATAATTGTTATAGAAATCTTATTTCAATTCAAGAGCTTATACTATTTTTTTATGCGAGGGATACTTTAAAAGGCTGTCATGCATACCAACCACAGCCATTTCCACCCTCCCGCTCCTCCTCTTTTTTTTGTGATATCCTCTAATTTTGCCTGCGCCTCTGCAAATTTGTCGCAGCGCGTGGGCCCGTTTGATTTCATTAAACAGAATATTTAAGCATAAAAATTGTTTAATCGTCTCATGTCATTAGGAGATGGATTTCATTTTGCATACATTTGCATACTTCCCCCTCGAATTAAAGCCTGGCAAACATGCAAATGCAGGGCCCAGGTTATGGCGGAGGTGTTTATTGTCATCACTTGAGGCAGCTCTACACAGTGGCGCCTCCGCAGAACAGGGGTGACGGAAACATCTGGACGCCTGGGGGTTGGAATGGAGGAGAGGGTGGAGAATGAAGGTGTGGAATAGTCTACCACACAAAAAAACAACAATCCAGTTTGTATATGTCTTTCGAAAAGGCCAATGAATATCCATCATGGCTCTATATTAACTGCTGTAATTACCACTGCGATCCCTTTGGATATTCTGTACGTATAAAGTGAGCCGATGAAGACGTAAAACACAGCACTGTTCCTTCAGCTGTAGCTTATGCATGTGTTTTTATCAGCTGTTCTGCTGCTATTGTCCACATGGCTAAGCACCGCTGCTAATGAGGCAGTAATTAGCAACCGTGTAACGCTTCTTCACCCGTGCTTAAGTCCTTCTTCATTTTTTTCCCCCCTCCCTCCCCGCACTAGTTCTTTTTTTATGCTGCAATTTCAGGCATCACAGCCGATTTGTACCAACACAATAAAATGTAAAGGAAAAAAACAAAACAAAACAAAATAAGGCGGCAAGTTAGTGAGTAAGAGCAACATAAGACGTCTTTAAATACATTGTTTATGTGCATGAGCAATGAACTAAATGAGTAACTTAAAACAGGTTAACATTGCAGTTAAAAGATGTAAATTTCTTCACTACAAAAATCAAAACAGTTGTCTTTGCCTTGATCGCTTCAGTAAATGTAAGCAGAGCACATTTCATCTTTCATAATAACTCATGTTTAACAAGAGCCTGAGGTGAAGACACTTATCCACTTCCTGAATGTGGTCTGTTGTTCACAGTCCTTTATGTATCATACATTAGTCAGAGATGCAAAAGAATTGTTTACACCAGAGTGGCTCATATTTGGTTTAAATGTCCAAAATGACAATTATTGATGAGATATAAAAGTATAGCAGTTGTATAATAGTTACAGTGGGTCATATTACCTAATGCAGTTATAGGGTTTAGCGCCTCCTGGTTTAAATTATTCAAATTACAAAAAGAATTGGGGTAAAATATAAGATCAGAAGGTGTTATTGTCATTATGCAATGTCACTCAACGAAATTAGTTGAGGTGTGTAGTTGATGCATTAACATTAAAAAAACAACATACAAGACACACACATTAATTAAAAACATAACGTGCAAAAATATTTAAAATTATTTACCATTTGTATTCTGTACTCCTTAACTGCTTACGAGGAGTGTAGTCACATATTACCTATAAAAAATATATGGTTTTTTTTTGCCTCCTATAGGCTGAAAGTTGTATGAATGTGTGTGTCTATGAGGCAGACTGCTGCTCCCTAACACTGCTCTGGCATGTTACTGTAAAAAACCTTTACGATGAGAAAAATGCCCCAGTGATAGACTCTTGTTTGTATCTGCTGCATTAGCTTGTTGTGGTGAGTTAGCGTGCTACAGACAGCCGCCATCAGACCTGAGGTCTGGGTGAGAGGCTGGGCCTTGTAGTGACTTTGCGAAGTGGCAGAGACCGGATGATGCTCAGCCCCAATGGCAGCAACTAGGGTAATAAATCACGGGCAGTGGCAGTCAGATAAAACGCTGCTCTGAAGCTGATTGGGAGGAGAAACTATTGTGACGAGTGTGCGGTGGTGAGGAGGCACTGACGACCTGTGTGAATAAGGGTCAGCGCCGCGTAGAGGCAGACCCAAACAGCTCCCTGCGTCTTAATTTACCCTGAAAAGCCATTACAGCCACTCGACTGGCTTCTTTTTGACCCGCCCCTCCTCTGAGCTCCTCTCACTCGCACAGGAACAGTCCTTTAGCAGGACCTTGATGGCCCTTAAGCGCAAACTCTGAAATGAGCTCTCCTCTCTGAAGAGAAGCTGCAGACTCTCAGGAGCTGGTGGCCCCTCTGCTGGTCATTCTGCTCGACAACTTTACTGTAAGCTATACTTTACATCAGAAGGGCACAAACATTCAAGGGCCACAGTGACGGAAATAAATAAATAAAAGTTAGTAAAATCAATACCAAAATTCAATGTTAGTAACAGACTGAGAAACTCGCAAAAATAAGGTTGGATTTAATTCCTCTTTATTGCCATTGCGTGTGTTTGTAGGATATGGTCTGGAAATATGGATTTAAATTACAGTAATCAACTTTGAGTTATTCCACATAAATTTACTGAAATCCTAGACTGTACACTGCATGAAAACTAAAGCAAACCAAAGTATGGCTCTTCTGGCAGAAATTATTAAACAACTTATGAGTCAGAGGAAAGACTGGAGCCAGCACAAATAGAGTTTTGGACTAAGCATGCTCCTCTGCTGGAGAATAACAGTGAAGACATACAAAATAAAGAAATACAAGTAGTAAAATAAAAATGAAGGCCATCCTTTTTATCTACTATTAAGTTGTAACTAGCAACATATCATCTTATTGCTGTAAACAGAATAATCAAATCAAATGATCTTCCTAATAATCAATGGAATGTGTGACTAAAAACATCTGAATGTATTGAGGAAACAAAATGTTGCAGAAGGTAATTATCCCAAACTATTCATACAACACATAATTTGTACATTTTGTGGCTGACAGTGTGGTGACAAAGGCCAATATGTGAAATGGTGCCTTTCCTGAGTGACACCTGTCAGTGACTTTCCATCAGCTGCCCACATCCCACCAACACCATTTTGCTTCACCCTTTTTTTGTATTTTATCGCTCATGTTTCTTTCACTTTGTGTCACCACTCCTGTCCTTGTTTTTTTTTTTTTCCTATAGATCTTTTAAAAACTCTCCTCCCACATCCTCTTCTCTTCACTCCTTATCCTTCCTATTCGCCGTCTAATGATTAGATAGCCTCGCTGTTTGTGCTCCGGCTCCCAGTGGACAGTTGCGCTGTGAGAGTGTGGACGCTGTGTGTGTTTGTGAGCATTGCATTTTCTATTAGAACAAAACATGCCTGTGGGGCCAGCACACGTCAACTGGAAATGCAATCTGGGCCTCTGAGCTGACACCCAGGGTGGCGTATTGAGGTGTGGCGCAGGGGGACCAGGGGCTGCTGTTGTGTGTTGGGACTGCAGTGTGAATGTTATCGCTCTCCGGAGATCCCCTGTTGGCTCCAAGGGCCCTCACCCTCTTTCAGTCTTGGACACCTTCGGGAAGAATATACTCCCATCCTGCAGCATTTCGGCGTGTAGTCTTTCTGTTCATTGTACCACTTATCATGTTGAGCTGATCTTTCTGAGAAACTTGATTCACCATTTTACATTTTATATACATCAAGCACATTAGTGTTCTCAACTCGAGTTAAGATTTTGTCTATCATAACTTTTTGAATAACTGACAACTTGAAAATCAAGCAGTCAGGTGTTCAGTTTGTTGATCTGACTAATTGCACAAACACTTTTGTCAAAGAATAAAAACGACAGACAGAGATGAAAACCAATCAAAAGGAGGAGAAGACGGGACGAGTTGAGACAAGATCCAATCAGAACTCTCGTCACATGAAAAGAGAACAGCTTTTGTTAACGCTGGGGACCTCAATACCATCCTGTAATAGGTTACGAGTAGTTTCATTTCATTTAGGTAGAAATTATACTTCCAAAAAACACTGAAAATGCATTACTCTTTATATTATAGTGACTAAATCTATTGAAGATATAGTTCACTAGGTTATTATAACATTTAGCCGACCAAAACCAGACTAAAACTGATAAAGATTCAATGACTAAACTAAGACTAAAACTAAATTAACACTGGTAAGATGAAACAGATTTTTTTTTTCATTTGAATTTCTTTGTGGCTTCATAAATGGAGATATTAAACAAATTCATTGCACATGTTTAGTTGGCCCGATCAGAAAAATAAAGGCTTAATTAATAATAATTCATAATAATTAGTGTTGGCTATTAGGGACATGCTCACTTCCTCACTCTTCACACTTCCTCATTCTGGGGCATCTGTAGAAAACACATTCCCAGTGGCCTGCAAGAATTACGCCCTGTAGCCTTTTCTGTTCATCATACCACATGCCATGCTAAAAAGGGGCTTTTATTGATCATCCCTTGCTTGTGTGACAACGCTTTAGGATAGAAGCGAAGTGGAAATGTGTAGGAGGAGGAACGAGAAGGACAGACGGAGGAAACATATATAGGTGCTGGGTCTCGGCAGGGCTGGTGTGAATGCAGATTGGGAGTTCCTGGACATGCATAATTCACCACAGGGGAGATAGAAAAGGAGGTGGGTAGGAAGAAAGGGAATAGGAAAGGTAGGTGAGATAGAGAGGGACAGGATGAGGGTGAGAGGAGGGGGTTAGGAAAGAGGGAGGAAGGAGAAAGAGGAAAATGAGCAGTGCGTCTCAGGCAGCGTCAGCGTCTACAGTGAGGAGGTAATTAGGGAGCTGTCACTTGTTCCTGTCAGGCACCACTCCCGCTGAAACATCGAGCGTGCCCGTGTGTGTGTGTGTGTGTCTTAGGTTGTACTTGTGGGGGAGGGCTGTGCTTGTGTTGAACTGTATGTGTGTGTTTGTGAATGCATGCCGGGTTGCATGTGTATATAAATTGCGCGGAAGAAAGTGGGGAGGGTGCGGAGTTGAATTCAAATGAGACACAAGAAGGAAAACAGAATAAACTAACTCAGTGCAAGGGAATTGTGATAATAGTGGATAAAAATGATTCAGAAATACACGGTTTTAGAAGAGAGGAAGGCTATCTGCGCAGGAGAGTGATAAGCATAGATTCCCTGATAAATGATATTTGTGGCACTGCTAACCCAGGTTTCCTGTAAGAGGCACATGCCACATCAGGATAAAACCCCCATTGCAACAGCCGAGTGATTTATTGAGGTAAACATATTCATATGCATGCATTATTGACACAGGACCCACAACCATCTAGTCAGCAGCCAATGTCTGCTGTCAACCTTCTGCATGTTGATTGTCTCAAGTCAAAATAACAATACGCTAATGTTTAAACAATCTACTTGTCATATCAATGTGGGCAATGAGAACATTTCTGACAGTTTCTTAAGGCAGGAAGTGGAGACATGCAGCAGTAGGTACACGTGCAGTCAGTCAGCCAGGCGACATGATGCATGGGTATTTAAAGCTGTGAATGCCTTTATAATCTGCAGCCCCTCAGGAGACAGTAGCTCGCCATATGAGTGAATCAGTGTGGGCCTGTCGGTGGAGTTTTTTACTGTGACACCGGCACTCATACCACTCACTGGGTGTTCCAATTAAAACCCACCCCTGCCAGGAGTGCAACAGCTCTCCAACAATACCCCACTCTCCCACACGTACACACAGACGGACGTGCGCGCTCACAGTGCACGTATACACATGCCGCTGACAGACCACAAACACGGTTGGGCTGACGATGATGGATGGTGTGCGTAACCTGGCTGGTGATATAGACTAAACAGCTCCGGCCTTCATCAGGGGTTTATCCTCAGGCAGGTGGTGGTCTCTGGCCTTACAGGTGCTTTAACAGTGGTGCGCAGGGTTACCTCACCAGCAAATGTCCACAGTATTAGTAAAACTGAATGTCTAATGCATAATTATGGTGGGATTTAACCAAACAGTGGACAGTGAGGTCAGCTGCTAACCAGGAGTCCCATTTAGAGTAAGGCTTTGCTCCAAGATACATCACAAAGTACAGAGTTGTAGCATTTTTACTTTGGACACTTTGAAATCAGCTAACCACAAAGAACCACTGTGGTTTGCGTTTTGTTCTAGTCATGCTTTAAAAAGTTTAAAAGTAGTTTTCAAGCCTGCTTCACTCTCAACTTTCTCTGGCTCACTAATATGACTTTATATGAATGACATGCCCATATATTCTTCTAGTGTCACTTTTGTATGTCTGAAAAACAGCCCACTACTAATGTGTTACTAATTGGCTGAAGACCCATCAGAATTGCAGTTGCAGAAACACAGTGAAAACAAGTTCATGAGTCAAAAGAACACAGGGATTTTGTGGTACACTGAGCTGAACAAAATAACCACAATAACATCAATTTGTAAGAACTTCTATGCATCGCTCTTCTGACTTGCCAATTTAGTGTAAACAAGTTATATTGTGGAGCAATGTCACAGAGTGAGATGCCATTTTCCCCGGGCTGGCCCATAAAAGACTCATTAGGGCACTTCAGACGTATTTGCACTGCAAGGGGCTGCCATTAAACACATCACAAGGCCTAATAAATGCATTATTTAAAAGCTGTGCTCCAATTACTAATTGATTAGAGTGGAGCGCCTCATCAATAACGCAGAAGCGGCCCCTTCAAATCAAAATACACATGATTTATACATGAAAGGCTTTAAAAGGGATAAGTTCTCTGCTAATAAGTCATAAATGTTTTAAACACCCAAATTTTTTTACTCATAATTAAAAAAAAAATGTTGAGTGGCTGTCAGATCTGGTGTGGTGTACGTAGCTGTGTGTGTGTGTGTGTGTGTGTGTGAGTAAGACAGTGGTTTAGAGTTACTGACTACAGAGTGACTACAGACGCATGTATCCCACCAGGAATTGATATCAGTGAGGCAAACACATGATATTGCCTAACTCTTCAGTCAAACACTGAGTTTAGCAGCGGACTTTAAAATAAATCTAAATGAAATTAATATAATTGGCTTTGCTTTTAAACCTTATTAAACATTTGCCCCATAGGCAGAGTTTCCTTCTCTCAAATGTAAAGGTTCAATTACCACACTAATACAATATTAATGACAGAATTATTTCAATTAATTTGCGGGCATAGCTGTGTGTTGTACAACTGAACTATACAGTACAAAGAGTCTATAACATAACTTGATAAATCTGTGATAATATATGGTTGTTAATAAATGTTATTAACAACATCATCATCTTTTATCTCTTAAAGCTTACAAAGAGATTAGCATGCACACGTTGCACCAGGAGAGTCTGATGATCAAAAAACACATTTTCCAAAGTGACAGTGCCTTTCTCTGGCTGCTGCTTTACTGGTGATCATAGTAAGTCTACATATACATGGAGAATTAGTGCACTCACACTCTGAATGGTAAAATAACAAAAGCATAATCAAAGGCCCAGTGCTCATATGGATGGACCCAAGGACAGCCCAGAAAGCAGAAGGAATCCTCACTACATCAAACAGAATGATATGTCACCGATGCAATTCTTACATGGGTCCTGGCTTATTGAATCATTTATGGTTGCTATTGTTAGATTCTGTTCGTTACCAAATACATGGGCTAAATGAACGGCCTGACACACCTTACATCTAGGTTCCTCTGGGTATGTGTCATCACTGATCAAATGAACAGCTTATGTGCACAAGTACTGTCTTGTCTGCTGAATCATAAGGTAATCAGTGGCAGTTACCGTGTGTAAAACCTTTAAATAAAAAGGAATAATTGCCTGCTTAAACCCACACTGTATCAGCCCTTTTACTGTTTACTGTTAACAAGTGTACGACGCAGCACCATCCACACTGACAATAATTATCTCTGGATGATATGTGGCACTGAAGCAATCATGTCAGTAATGGAGTAAAGTAATTAATGGTCAGGATGTAGAAGATGAGTGTGTCATGACAAGAGTGATGGTGGTAGAGGTTGCTAAAAGTATCTGTGAAGTTTGACTCTGGAGATTTACATGCAGCCGGTGCTCTGGATCGGCGTCTAGCTGAGCGCGCCATGCCACAGGGGGTTGTCACTTTGCGATGAAGAGACAGGTCCATGCCTACCATGAAAACTCCCACCAGCCACTGCGGCACCCCATGGAAGCTCATGCTAATCGCAAATGCTGGCTTTGCCCCCCCACTGTCAGCTCAGTGAGCTGGCTCCACATCACCAGGGAGCACCACACGCAGCTCGACGCAGGGACACAGCAGAGAAGGAGGATGATTCCACACACTCGCAGTGCAGGACAGCATTGCGTGTGGTATGGATTCTCGGCTTTATGCAGATGCATGCACGCCCACGTCTGCACACATTTCATGATGACACTAATGTGTGATAGTCGGCTACTTTAAATATAGGCATATCGTTTATCTGTTAATGAGTAGAAGGCGATGAGCCTGTTGAATATGGTAATTTGCTGCTGTATTAGGCTTAACAATCTATCGTAAAACTGCGAGCGCGTCTGAAAATGGGTGTGTGTTCTAAGTGTATATTTACTGAAGGCCTTGTGACTGATGCAGTGGTTTGTCTGTGCCCCATGTCTTCTTCATTTACAGGGGGCCTTCTCACTCGCTGGTATTATTTGATTGTTAAGGACAAGTTTGTTCACAATTTGACCTCAGATGAAAGAGTAACAATGGGTTTGTTTTTATAGAATGGTAGGAGTATAACTACTTTTACAATTCAGCAAGCTTCTTTCTGTTGATAGTTTTATTTATCATGAGCCAAAGCAGATAATTCCCTTTTTATTTAGATTTACCCGTATCATCAAGCTGTATTAGTCTTTTCATTGTTTAAAGGGGTGCAGTTCTCCCTTTAGTAAAGATTGTCTTGGTTGATATACTTGAGTAAGTGTAGTGTCCTTGTCACTGCGTGGTTCATATAGATGAGAAGTGACAGGGGTCGGGATGTGAGGAGGTGTCTGTCTTATGCAGCTGTGCCTATGACCTCATGTTCTCATAATAAGGGGTAAGGACTCTGCTTTGTCACTCCTAGGTCAGGTGACAGCATAGGACGAGTCGACAGCAGTGAATCTAAACAGCTGTTTAGCAGAGAGGGTGGGAGACATACAATTACTGTAATGTACACAAACATACACACACACACAGACAGTGTGATGCTTTCTCAATCAACCGCCCAACACTGCTGCTGCTTCCTCTGGTCTCCCCTTATACCACTCCTAATTCCTCTTCATATTCCATTCAAGCACATTTTAAAGCAAAGCCCAGAAAATGGAGAGACGCCAAGCAGCCAAAAAGAGCATTACTCATCAGGGTCATGCTCCACTGCGCAAAACACAACCCCTCATACATCATCATAACTGCCACCCAATGACAATTACAATTGAGATGGCAAGAACTAAGAGAGAGCTCTTTAATTTAACATCCAATTATTACAAGTTATCACCTCTTGATCAATGTAATATAACAGACAATCAATGTTGCATGTGACACTTTGGAAAAGGCCCTGTGCTGGAATGAGGAGAGGAGTGAGGGTGACAAGGTGGGTACAAGTTTCCTTTTCTTGAGTTTACCCTCAATCGAACTATGCATTACAGTAAGGAGAGATTCTAAGGAGCTGCCTGGCTGATTGTACAAATGTGGAAACATTGTGTGTGGAGATAAGTCATAGTAGACAGTAGATGCTACATTGGAAGGCAGAAGTTGAATAACTCACAAAAAACATTAACTCCTATTCATAAATTCATCCTAAAATACAGATTGTCTTGTTTTTATTTGTTTTTGAGGCACATAAACGATCATTCTGATGTAACTTTTAAAACTTTAAAGTTACATCGATGACAGACTCCATTGACGGTGGATATTGTGGTTGGGGTTAACCAGACTTTCTATTTGTTTTGAATCTGTAGGATCTAGCTTCATGTGTATATCTATGTGAATAACTTTGTCATTGCAGTTTTTCATGCTTCCTCAAATTCTGCAGGAGCGCAAACATGCGTTAAATGCAATCAGAAATGGTCATCTAGCTGAGAAAACTAATACAAAATAAAACAAGAAAAGACTGTTTTTTTAAATGCAAGAGAAATTATCAATAATTTAATTTTACTAACAGACATACCAACTCTACTACTGCACTATTACTGTACTGTCTTGGTCCTGTGCTGTCACAGATTTTGAACAGTGACCTGGCTGCGCTTTATATATAATAAAATATTCATAGTGTAACACAGACATGCTGCTATATGAAAATATAGAAAGAAATAATTTAAAAATAAAGCATAACACTTGTAAAACAAACAGGCAATTTTCCCTTGTGAAATCTTACTTTTGTAGATTCACTTAGAAAATGGACAACACAACATCTAGAATATTGATTTTGAGGTCCCATGACAATAAACTGATATGACCTGGAGCCACTTTGTGCTATCACTAGAGATTAAGCAATGAAAGAGCAGCCTTAGCCAATAAACAACACTCAACGACTCTGTCTTTATATTTGCCAGACATAAATGCATTAAAGGTATGTACAGTTGCTCTGGATTAGACCTAAAGGTTTGATATTAAAGATTTGAATGCTCTTAATTACAGTGACTAATGAGGCAAATTCAAATGATGATGTTGATGATTCTCAAGATGGCAATAATCATAAAGATGGGGGGGGTATTATGGGTTTTATTATTGTTTCAAAGGAATGGGACAGAAGCCAAAAAATCTGCCAAAGTTTATCCGCTGGCTTTAATGATGGGATGTGAATTTGTCTAAGCCTCTTTAAACGTAAACTAAAACAAACACACTTGACACATTGAGGCAAAGTAAGTAAAACCCATTTAGTCATTAAGTAAATCTGCATATCAGCATTAACTACTATTAGAAGAGGGAATTAGTGTAGAATATACAAATTCTGTGTGATCAGAGGTGGAGTAATAATCAAAATAGACCTTAAAGCCTTTAAATCCTAAATGTATATGCTAATTAATCTGGATTAATATATAATTTATGTAAATGATGCAGTTGTGTTATGATTGTGTCTATTGTTTTGGCTCCCTGACTGAACCTGGGTCTGTAAATGTTTGCAGTCTTTTTTCCAATCTCGTCCCCTAAAATTTTTCTTTCCTTCCTTCCTACTTCTTGATGTTATCTTCTCCCAGCTCTGCTCTCGGCGCCCAGTGGCAGCTTCGTTTAGCATTTCAATCGGCCACTAAAAATAACCATCTTTTCTTTTATTCACACTGGCTTTGCTTTAATGCAGCCACTCTGCGCGGGCAGACGGGAGGTCAATCCATTATCTCACCACTACCATCCGAGCTGCTGTGTGCCAAACACTCATACAAACCTCAGCACCTCACTGCTGCGATGTAAGCCTCACATTCGTCGTTTTTTTTTTTTCCTCCTCCTCGTTTTCCTCTATAAACATAATGAAATCACAAGGTTTTAAGTTCTCCCCCTAAAGAGTTTATTAACACACCATTTAACATCACCCTTAATGCTTTACTGTGTAAGAAAAATGAATATAATACTTGGTTACCCAGGAATTTAAGTGTGCCACATCCAATTATGGTTTAAAGTAATAATTTCCTTTCTGTTCATTTAACCAATAATTACAATGCACATTATTTATGCCATGTAATCAGCTATCCATTATACTTATTGGAAAGATAAATGCTATTAGTGCCTTGGCATGCGCTGCCTCCTATGCTTTAATTTCCATATGGCTTAGGCACTTTATTTTCTATCGGCAATAATGTGATTCTTCCACTGAAAGGATGAAAGATCAATATCCTCTCAGGCCTGTGAGTTAAGAGGAGAAGCAAGAAAAATAAGACCATCCACTTCATCCCAATTGATATATGTCACAGTAAGATGGTGTAGATGATAATGAAATTGTTGAAAATGTACAATTTATGTGGTGATGAGTTAGCTTCTATGAGGTTTCTACCACATTCCCCACAGGCCATTGTCAAACTAAAGCCATTAGCACATTCTGTGGGTAGCATTAACCTTTCTGCAAAGGCTTACCAATATCTCATCACAGCACTAGTCCTGCTGCCCCGTGCGCTCATACGCTGCTCCTTTATGGGCTTGGCCATTTCTAAGGCATTTAAAACATATATGTGCATTAGAAAAATGTTCATTGGTAAAGTCCATCATCTGCTGCGTTTTCTGACAATTTCCATGAGTTACAACCATCTGTCTGTCGTTTGGCTGTTCCTCTGGGACCAGGAGGGGACTGGGTGCTTTCTGCTCAAAGACCTAAGGCTTTTCTCCAGCAATCATTGGGGAGTCATTGTCTCAAAGAGCATGTTACTTTACATGTATGGGTCAGAGGCTCCGAGGACCGTGGACACTCACTGGAACAAAGAAAAAAATAAAAAAGTATTTGGTAGTGGTTGTGTGCAGTACTCATGACATGGTAAAATTACTCCAGATGTTTTTCCAACTAAACCTCATATGCAGCATTATTTTACAATAATATAGATATATAAAAAAAAAATATGAGATTGCCTTAAAAACATCTATTCCTTGTCAGTGTCACCAAAAAGAAAAAGCAAAGATTAGTCTCCAGTCTTATTTTTTGACCTGAAATATGCCTAGACACATCACTTCATAGTGTTACTTTATCAGTGATTCAAATAAACACAAGCTTTCATCCGGCATTAACTCCTGCTGATTTTGTGTGTGCTGTATGTGGGAGTAGTTATGTGCCTTTAAGAAGAACATTTAAGTTGGTGTGTGTGCCAGCGGCTGCCTCTGTGTCGTGTTTGTGTGTGAGTCAGGAGGTTGATTGTTGTGGTGGTGGTGATCGTGGCTGCAGGGCTCCTAATGAAGGTGTGCGTAATAAAATCAGTGCACTGGGGTCCTCGCGCGTGCCCCGCCTCCCTCAAACTCCATCTGATTGAAAATGGAACAGCTGTGATGATTTAATTTACATGTTAATAACCAACGGGCCTCCAGAAAATCGTCCAATAAACGCCTTTTTATTACCGCCTACCGACGCAGGGGAATGAGCATGAGAGGGAGACGGTGCGACTGTGGGGGGCGGAAGCGAGGGGTACAGGGGAGAAAAGGTGACTGTAATTAATTGTTTTAAGCGATTCTATTAAAACAAAAATTATCTGGTGAGATGTGTGTGGAATGAACATGGACTGGTTGGCAGACACTGTGGCGAGTGTATGTTGGCGAGTGGGGGTGGGATGATCGTGTTCAGTGTTGTGTGGGTAGGGGTGGTGTTGCTCTCGACTGTCTGTCCTTCACAAGATGTGAATTTATTTTTTTTAGTCTGGATTTTTTATTATATCATGCCAATCTGATTTCATCCTGTTGCCATGGTTGAGACAGTATTAACTTGTCGGACTGGATGAGATATGCACTCGCGTCATTTTCACAGCAGGGTGCATATTTTCTGACATTTGCCTGATGTTACAACTAAATTTAAGTTGAAATAGTTTAACTGGTTGGTATTACTATAATACAGCGGATCACAATCCTCATCATTGACCTGGTTGTATCCAATGCTGTTGTTTTTTTTTTTTATTATTGGAAAACTCAAACAAAATATTCATTAAGTTGTGGGTTTTACAGATCATGCAATAAGCTTTTCCTCAGTGGGAATAAATTCTTGACCACTGAAAGTACAGATTTAAAGTGTGGCAAAATGATTCTTTCTGTCATTAGCTTTTGTTGGTCTCTTGGGTATTGCTATAACATTACCAAGGCTAAAGTGCCAACAGAAATTTGAGATTTGTTTGTCTGTTATTCTCAGTGATTTAAACCGTCAGACCTCCCTTCTTCTTCTTTTTTTTCAAAACCACCCAGGGAAAGGAGAATTCCTTCCCAACCGCGGAGAATTGAAAAGGAGAAACAAGGGTTGAGCCGGGGCTCCCTGCGCTCATCTTTCCCACCCCTTTTTATTCTCCCCATCTTTTCTCCCCCTGCTTCTCCGCCCTCCAGCCCCACACCCCACAATCCCCCTAGTGTCCCAGTCCTCAGAGAGGTGGCCCTGCCATCGTGGCCATTCAAGTCATTGTCAGCAAAAGCCACATGGTCGCGTCTCTCGGCTTCTCTGGGGACATGGGGGGCCACAGAGACAGGGCCCTCACTGGGTGGGAACAGTAATTAAAGAATAGAAGCAAAAATATAAAGAGAAAGAACAAAAGGCAAATGAACAAAAGGAATAACAGATTTGGCTTGGAGGGAGAAAGGAGCAGGCTTGTGGTCCGTGGAGGCCATTAGGGAATATTCCCAGGCAGGGTACAGTTGTGCAGCACAACAGTTCAGTGGTGGGATCCATTAATGATCCAAATACCTCCAAGCTCTTTGACTATCGCTCACGTAGAGCGCTGCAGGGTACAATATGTATGCAAAGAGTTGCATCATGTGTTGTGTTGTATTGTAAAGTAACTCTGAATTTCATCCCACTGTCAGGAGCATCCTTGTCACTTCTTTGATCAGCGGCTGTTCATTTTATTGACTTGGCTTACTGCTGGTGTGTGACATTAGAAAACACAGGTTGGCTGGGGTCCTCCAAGCCCTCTGAGGTTTGACACAGTTAGAGCTGTAATGCATCGTGTGCCCTAAGGCCTTGTCATGCCAAGAAGGAAAGCCAACCCACAAACAACACCTAGAGCTGTTTACCTTTCAATCCTTAAAGCAAAGAGATCTGACTTTGACATTGCAGAAAGGCAGAGAAGCACAACCAAATTTATGCTAATAGAATATTGTTTAGAGGGATTTAAAAACATTCCCCTGCTATGTTGTGTTCACAGCTGGGACTGCCACGGGGAGAGCGATACAGACGAGATAGTGAAGAAGAAGAAAAATGCAGTGATAGCGTCAAGAGAAGGAGGGAAACAGAGAGATCAAGCCTACGTGTCGCACATTCCAATATGGATTGCAGAAAAGTTCTGGGGTGGTTCCCAAGAAGAGTTAACTTCGGAGAGGTAAAAGGTCACTGTATCTGGACAATGACGCCAACTCAGCGTCTATTGACGGGGAGGGGCCAGGGGCATTGTGGGAAGGGCACAGGGTGGCTCTCGCTGCCAGTCATGGTTGTGTTGTATTTGCATGGGCTGCCAATCACTTCAGAAAGGAATGCTCTTAGGTCAAAAAGGTCAGGCAGGCGGAGTCAGGCCGAGAGTGAACACAACAAGCCTTGACGCATCAGGATGATGGGCTCGAGTGTGAGTGTGCGTTTGGGGGGTTGCTCATCTGAACTGTCACCAATAAAACCCTGACAGAGTACAAAACTGTTTTCTTATCCAAAAAAACCAAAAAAACAATGCAGCTGATCTTAATGCCTTGATATTGCTCATCCAGGCATCTCATAAAATATCGAAAGTCGTTCAGAATTCAACTTTTAGCCCTGAAGCAGCTCCCTCTTTCAAAGTTTACCCTAACCTCACCCTACCCTCACCCTAACCAGCCTCACCCTTTGCTCTGACTGCGAGCCTTTCTGTGAAATGGAAGGAGGAAGAAAGCAAATTGTTTGTGCCGTGGGCCCTGACAGGAGGCAACAGCGCCCCAGTATTAGCTAAGGATAAAAGTAATGGGATTTGTAGTGGTGAGGCAATGTGTGTCGCAAGGTGCTGTTGATGGGTGATACGGGTGAATCGCTGCCTTTAAAAGCCGATAAGTATCTGTGTGGGAGAGGGGACAGAGAGCAGGCTGCATGCAACAGAGCCAGCCTCGATAAATACCAGGTTTCTCTGTCTGCTCTCTGTCTGTCACATGTTAGCAACCTGTCCAAAAAAAAAAAAGCGCCTGTGCATCACTTTTTACAATAATTCAAGATCAATAATTTAGTACAAGATTTATATTTGTAGATATGTTCTGATAGTCCTGATAGATTTACATAATGACCTTAAAATTAACTTAGAATGTTGGTCTTCTAAATATATTTCATCACCTTATTTATTTTTTTTATATCTGTCTTTTGAAAATGCAATAAACAGCATGATACATTCACAGCCGACCCCTACTAAGCACTGCCACTTCCAGTCTCCATGACCCTTAATGTGTTTTACACAGTAGCCCTCCCACGCCTTAAAGACTTTCATATTACTCTTCAGACGGGACTAATGTAACTGAATCTGCTGTAAGGGAAGGTGCTGAGATGCTGTCAAGCCAGGCAATTATCACAGATATAAAAGTTGTGTTTCGAGTCCTGTGACTGCACTTGTGTCACTGCTGGCAGGCCTCAGAGTGCAACACAGCAGTCATGGATTGGAAGTACTGCTCCAATGGATATGGTTTTGTTTTTTTTTATGTAAGAGGATGTTCAATTTTTAAGGTTCATCTATCATGCTTTAATGGTAAAAAGACACAATGATTCCAGAAATAATGAACATCAGTTGACAATAAATAAGAGAACTGCAGATGAACATTTACTGAAGTCTAATCAAACATCTTAATGCCATGTGTTTATTTTCTCAACACACCAGAGGAGCATGAGGCAGAAGAGTGGATCATGCTACTGCCCTGTTTCTGTGTCGGCCACAAACTGGAAAGATTGGTTGCTTTGCTACAAAATGTCATCCTTTTTAAATTAAAGCTACAAAAAAGAACCCTGAACCCGTGCACTTGAAAAATATACAGACATGTTATCCTTTGCATTTAAAAATACACATACTATCAGTGAATGTTTGGAAAAAGAGGTGAGGGAGGAAAAAGTGGAAGGGGCAGACTCTCACATATTGACTCAGCGGGCGCTACGCCACGCAATTAGTTCAAACTACGAAGACAGCAAAAGGCGGGGGAGAGTGAGATAACCCAAAAAATAAAAAGCTGTCTGTGGAAAATTTGGAGCACTTCCCAAAATACACAAACTTTCCCGACGAGCACATTTCTTAGGTATGCTGTAATCTCATATGGCTGGCCTTTTCTGAGCCCCTCCGTGAGACTCCTCTGCGCTCAGCTTTCCAAGCCCCCCAGCCCCTAGACCTCACCAGTCTACTCCAGAGTCTGGCCCAGTCTCCAGCCCCCAGCCAGTGCCTCCACAAAATCCCCTTCCAAAACCCACTGTCCACACATGGCAATCATTAGGCAACTCTCTTAAAGAGCAACATTATACCACCAATTGCAGCCTTGCATGAAATTTTGATCACTTAAACCCATCTTAAAGAGGCAGCACCACTTTTTTGCAACACAACCACCTTTTCCTTCTCTCCATGAATGGTAATACACTCACCTCTCACCAGTAAACCCCACCCGCATTGTACCAGCCCAACAAAGCCAAATGAGGCTTGTAGCCACTTATGAGAAGCAGCGCCATTAAGGGACACCCTTTAAATAAACCTCCTGAAGGAAAACTCAATGCTTTACTGGATAGTTAAACTATTTTCTGCTGCATTTATTGCTCATGCCTGAAAAACAAACAAAGAAGAGTCATTTCTAGTGCAGAGCAGCCACATTTCACACAAATGATTCTCTATAAGACTAATTACAGCTCTAAGGATTAAGTCTTGCTGGCTTACTGTATTTTGTAATGTTGTGGAAAGAATAGCTAACACAGCCATGAGCAAAATAATACAACCGGGAGAGGGGAGTAAATCAGGTCTAACAAGGAAGGTGAAGAGAAACTAGAGCCAAAACCCTGCTGAGCTCACTCGTAAACAATGATTAAGGCGCTTCAAGTGGTGGCATGCCTACTCCTCGCCACTCACCTCACACCACTGGCTAATTAGCCGGGGCTTTGCTTTTACTGCTGGCTTTAGTGTCATAAAATTAACACATTTTGCAAAACAGGAGAAGCAGGCTCACACTGTGGTAAGGGTTTAACAAGCTTCTCCTGGGTGAACACTTTGTTTCGCATTGAGGAAAGAGCAGTGTCTCTACAGGCCAATAACTGCCATTTACATGGGAGGGAAGGGAGGGAAAGGAGGAAAGATGCAAAGGAAAGGAAGGTAGGGTGAAGTGGGGGATTAGGACTTCATGTGGAGTCGTTTATCCCGAAGAGCAGAGGGAGGAGAGATAAAGCTCTGTGGGGCCCATCGTGGCCCCTCAGACAGACCCAGTGCCAGGGGAACAGCTTACCCTGTCTTGTGCCCAGCAGATGAATAGGATTTAAGCAAAAGTAGATTTGACTGAACTCTTCCCTTTCCATTCATCTGCCCAGAAAAAAGTTTCTCCACTCTGAGCCAAAGCACAGACAATGCTGGACTTCTGCAGAAGAGCTATTTAGTGTTCATAAAAAAACTTTATGATCCATGAAGAATGAGCATTCTGTGATTCTTTTACACAAACAGACTTGGCTTAAATAATGTGTGTTGTGATTTCAGTCTAAAAATATCTGCACTCAAATAATTTGCATTTAAAGTCTAATTATCCCACTAAAGATGCCTTAGAGTTACACAAAGAGAATATCTTTTCAATTACAATAACAATTTTCACATTATGGGTCTTCAAAAATACAACACACATAGGGATTGAATATACTGACATTTAATCACAACATTACAACATGCAGCACAGTTTCTCTGGCAATGGGCTTATCCCACTGTAACCTGTTTGCAGAGGATTGCAGCACAGCTCTCTTTCATATCAGATATTCAGTCCGTACTTGGCCTATTCGATTTCCCCCTTTTTCCTGTGTGGCTGCATATTAAGAGGCACAACGTCGTTTGGAATGCTGGTTTCTATTTTTGAAATGTTCTGAAACGATGTTTGCATACATTTGCATAGCCAAGTGCAAATTGAGCCATGAATATGCAAATGCAGTGCTGATGTCTGTGGCAGCCTACACTCTGCCAGGTTTATAGAAGAATTCACACACATGTGCACACACAAATGTGCGTTTATGTACTTCCACATGCAGATTTTCTCTCACTCCTTCTGTATACGCATGAATGGGGAGGGCTAGTCGAATAAAACATGATTCTAAAATTACTCATTTGCTTCTATTGCCTTAGTTGGTATTTTCAAGGCGCTGTTCTCTATTGATGTGCTGGCCTGCACGCTTTCCATTGCCTCATTAAGGCGTGAGATGGACTTGCATAAAGGTCTTCAAGCTGACACCAGATGCCAGCTATTCTCAGTGTAGCCGGCAACTTAAAATAAAATCTGACTTTGTTTACTGTATCTGCGGTCACTCACTCTACCAGCCCCTCACTCGCCCTCGTTTTTTGACCCCAGTGACTTTAAAATCATTAAACACAGTTTTAAATATATTTGTTCTGAATATATAGTCTGTATTTTAGACTAATTTGCAGCTGTTGTTGTTAGAGCATGTATTAATGGATCATACCAAAGACATAGGGCATACTATAAGTCATCTTTACCCTGCATGTTAGACCTGACTAACAGGAATAATAGCAAGGTTCATTTTTGAAATCTGACAACCTTTTTTCAACAGCTTAGTTAGTTTATTGAGCCTTGAGACTGAAGCTGTACATTTAATCTTAGGGCCCTTATGCCATTAGGCTTTCTATTTCGAACCCAAATAGTTGTGTGCATTAAGTCGGTGTGTAAGCCTAATGAATAATTTGTTTCCCGCTGAGTTGGATTTTCAATAGCCCTCTGATTAGAGGTGGCCCAGCATTTGTAATCCTCCGTCCAGCCTTTAATAGATGAAGTTGCAGTTCCTGGCTGATTGGCACCATGTCCACACACAGTGTTAGTGGATATGGGGCAGCACAACAATTTAATTAGGAGAAAAGAAAACAACAAATCTTTTAATTAACCCAATTAAGGACAAAGATGATCAGCCCAAGAAACAATAGGACCTGTGTTTCTGGCAACCCTTGCCTTTACTCATGCTCTAAGGCTCCTAAAACATCACTGAGGTTTTTCTTATGATTCCTTTGCCTCCATTTCAGATCTCAGTGGGGATCCCAAACAAAGCCGGTGCAATCTGCACATGTACTCCAGAGAAATTATGCTAATGAACAGAAAACAACAAAAAAAAAAGAACCTTATCATGAAGCCCCATTCCCCTGAGCCCCAGATTAAAAACTCATTCATTTGTTAAATATTTGACACATCTATGCTTGAGCTTTGAGCTTAGGGATTTGCTCAGTACTTCATATCAACTTGTGTGGGAGAAAATGCCCCCCTCTGATACTGGCACAGACAACCTGGCACATTTACAGAAGCCCAGACAAATACATGTAAATGAACACAAATTCCATTCTGAGCTCCCTGGTGTAGACAATACTTTGTTTATACAGTGGCCATATTTCTATAGGGGGCTTACAGGCTCATTACAAAAGTCCATAACATGATTTGAATCGTATTATTCCAACATAAATCTTAAAGGTGGATAGGCATTTTGTGTTATTGTGTAAAAAAAATCAATATTATGAGATTTTCATTGGAGTTGTAGTTTGACGAGTGAGAGTAAAACAAAGATGGAGGCCACTTTAATGACCCACAGCTTTTATTTTGTGGCTTTGAAATACATACATTACATGGCAGCAGCTATAACTGAAATTTCATTAAAAAGAGGCATAGTTTTTGGGTATTGTTTTCTAAATTGTGCATACCGCTCCTTGAAACTTGTGGAAATGCCCTGAGAACTAGCAACAGTTGCTTGTAAGTTTGCTAAACCCTGATAAAGAAGTGTGCATTAAGGAGCAATGAGGGAAAACACGAGGCATGTATTACAGAAGGGCACAAAGATATTATGCCTACCCCAAAATAATTCACACGGGACAAAGCAGCTTTACGGCTTCATTCCTGGTTAAAAATAAGAGAAGGGGTTAGCTTTCTGCAGGGGAATCAGGGGACGAGAGGGAGGGCATAATTAGATGATCACAAACTGTACCAGCGGCTCAGTTTTCACTCTGTGGTCCAAATTACAAACCATCATATTTTTAAAGTCATGCTGACATTCTTTTGTCCCCGGCAGCTGCCAAGAACAACCGAGGCTAGGCTTGTCTTGGCATCGGATCAAAAAGAAGGACCCCGCTCCAGTCGCACAGCAACTGAAAACATTTACACAGCTGGGATCCTCAAACCCTGAGGCTGCCCTGCCCTAACGCAAGGACCTGCACCGGGGCAAGGGGATCTAGTCAAAAGATGGAGGGGGTGGACCAGGTGCTTCTGTGTAATTCACTAGTTCCACGGATAGAGTCGAGGATAATCACCAACACTATGAGCTCACCGCTGTGTCCCCCTTGTGTGAAAAGTCATGTTTCGAGGAGTGTCAAGGGGATCAAAAAGACAGGTGTCCCCCAAAATGGCAAGTTTGAATCAAAAAAGTTTCTGAAGACACAGTATTAATGCAAAAGATCAGTATTATTGCATCTTTATGAACAATTCCCCGGTAAAACTACAGGACCTGATTTAAAATAGAAATGAAGAAGAAAAAATAGAAAATCCTATGATCTGTTTTGTAATTCAGGAAGTGTTTTGCTTTGCTGGTCTATGATTAGATATTTATGTTAAATTGAAATCAAGACTCTGCAGTGGTTTGTGTTCGATAACGCGTTCACCATATTGTACGGAATATGTCCATAGACGTAATGGAAGTAACAGACGAGCTCGACTTTTTTTTGTGTGCATACATTCATATTTATACCAGATGTTTGCATCAATGCCATTGTAAGCCAACTCCTTGACGGATTGTTTTTTGCACGTTGGAAAATAATCAGTATGAAATATAGTATTACTTTACTCTGGCACGCCTCCCTGGTCAACAGTTCAAGACAGGAGGTGGATGCACATATAGTACACCTGTTAAGATCAACACTTCGAGACAAAGTTAAACAGAGAAAGTTCCAGCAACACAAGATTTGGCCCTCCTCGTCTACGAGTCTTGAATCCAGTCCAGGTGAGAGGAGCAGGGGGGATGGAAGGGCTTATGAAAAGCATCTGGCAAAGAAAGGTAGTGTTAAAGTGACGGTAGCAGAGGGGGAAGGAGCAGGATGAATTCAAGGTTGTGTTGACCCTCGCGACCTCATCCCAGTAACTCGGAAAACCCCAGAGGAACAATGACATCACACGCTCATTCCGAGACAAGGAATCAAAGGAGGGTTGTGAGGGACAGTCGCTCACACACACACACACACACCAAACTACTAAAACTGATGCATGTTTTGTGTTTGAGCAATCATTTAACACTATGGAAACTAGAGAAGAAGAAGTGGGTGGGACTTTTGCGGAACTAGAACCAGATTTCGTTCTCAGCTCTATTTGCCAGCCATTATTTTCTGATAATCTTCCTGAATTGAGTCCTGCAGTGCAATGAAATAACATGAGCTTTCACTGTAACTGTACCCTTTTGCTTTCACCTGAACACCAATGCAATGTGTCCACTATTATTTAGTAAGAGCATACTTTGAAGGGAAAATACATGTCTTCAGTGTCAGTCCCGCAGTTATTGAGACGTACAAGTAGAGGTGCCAAATGCTGCTGTATAGTAGAGTTAAAATGATCCATCCATGTCTGTTTTGAGGAATTACTATAGGTGAGCGGCCGTAACAACTGTCAATAAGATTTTGTTCTTTATGGGCAATGCCTCATAAATTTACAACCTACTGCTGTATTGTAATTTTATTGGTTTCACCCACACCTTAAGTAGAGATGGGATTCACCTAAATGACTGCTGAAAATGGCAACATGCTAATTGTAGCGACTATCTGATTGGTGTAATAGTGCTTTACAAGTTATGTGGTGGGTAATAAAGTGACAGTGCGTTTAGCTCCAAATCATGCGGAAGACGCACGCTGAGCTGTCTAATGTTGGCAGAAAGGACTGCTCAATTAGGGAGCAGATTTAAGATGAGAGACTTGATTCCCCAGCCCAATTAATTAGCCCGAGAAGAGAGGCGAGGCAGCCATAGAGCAGAGCAGAGATTTAGCCAGGAAGTGCCCACAAGGGACCCGCTCTCGTGCTCCTACCTCCTTACCCTTACTCTTCTCCACGCTCCATTTGCCCCCCATCTCTTGCTTACTCTTTTATTCTTACAGCATGCTCCTGTGACTCCTAGTTCACCTCATGCCCTTTGACTGTCATTAACTAGTCCTGGAAACTAGTATAATAGGCAGCTTTTGATTGTAAAACCACTGCAGCACTAATAATTAATGAGTATGACAACAATGTTCTTGTTTATTTAAATGTTGGAGGTACCTTTGGACAGCTAATCAAAATAACACACGTCTAGTGCATAATATAGATATATACAATATTTCTCAATTTATGCACACCTTAGTATTCTTGTAAAATATTTATATAATACATATTTTTACTCTGAGCTGTGGCTAATAGCAGAGTAGGTGAAAGTGCTTCTGTTGACAAAGGGCTCCACAGTCAGTAATTCCTCATTGTCATTTAAAGCATACATGTCAAACTCAAGGCCCGGGGGCTAAATGCGTCCTTTCGCAATGTTTTATTAGGCCTTCCAATACATTTGGGGGAATTTGAACATTAATCAGAGACAAAAAGCATTATTCTATTCTGAAGATATGCAACAGGGCGACAAATTCACAAAATGACGCTTAAGAGAGGTAGCCATTTTAAAGGAGAAAATGGGGCTTAAAACAAGGGGAAATTAGCACAAATGAAAGGGAATTCACAAAATAATGTGTGAAAATGAGGCATAAAAGAGAAAAAAACTAATGTTAAAAACACACTGATGTGATAAAGACTGAAATGAAGATGAAACCTTACAGTCAAACACTTTAACATTTAATAAAACATACACGTATAATCAAAGTGTCACAATTTTCGTCCCCTGAAAGGATTCTTATTTATTATTGCGGCCCCTTAACACTTTCACTTTGACACCACTGATTTAAAGCATATTTTCACAAATATACTATAAAATGTCATGAATATCTTCTCTGGGACCGCATCCAACTCAAAGTAATTAATAGTTCAGGTAAATCTAACTGAAGATGTAAAGATGTATGTTTATATAAAAAATATAAAGCAAGTGTAAAGAAAGTGTTTTATATTAGTTTTGATGACTCCTGACCGGCTGCATGCTTCAACAATACATTTAAAACATATTATTTGTGCCTTGGAGAAACATCTGCAGCATACATATTTATTATGGGACATAGCCAATACCTGAGATGGTTTGTCAATAGGCAAAGGCTGTGAATATATTGTGTCTGGACCCATGACCCCGCCTGAGTGAATGTCAGATAACTTACACTATTACTGCCACAGCCCACTGGCCATCTATCAAAACAGTCAATATCACAGGCTCGTCCCAAAACTCAAAAATTACCCTGGTTAGAGGCAGGAAAATAAAAAGCAATCAATGTGTGGTCTGAGAGGAAGGGCTAGTCCGCACAGTGCTGGATGAATTTTTGATGCCTCCGCTGCTCCGGCTCCAGACTATCAATTACGAGATAAACAGGGCCTAAGTGATTGTTGTCATGGTGCACAGGGCCGCCATCCAATTAGGCCTTGCATTGACTAATGTGTTAATATCTTACATAATTGGTGTTTGGGGCTATTTTTTTCCTCTCTTTCTCAAATGCCACACCGACTTTTGCACCGTTAATGCAATCCTCTCTGGGCAGAGTAATGTACATGGGATATAGAGAAAGATGAGTGCATATTAAAAGCCATGGGTGTACATAAATACTAAAATGACTCCATATTCTTTTAGATGTCTAAATTGGAAGAGTAAATGTCTATCTGCTTGGATTTTTACGGTGTGTCTCACTTTGTGTCTCTTGCAGCCAAAGTTTACTGTACAGCCAATCACACGCAAGAATGAATGGACGGAACCATTCACGGGGCAGTAGGCGGGACTTGGCATGGACCGGTTTACAGTGAATGCATTTTGATTGATGATAGAGAGATGTCAGTTCATGTGACAGCATCTGAGGCATGCAAATATATGTAGTAATACAACTGATGCTACATATTTATGATAGCATGCCGGTCTACCAATTATGTGCTCCCTGTAATTGTTTTTTGTTTTTTGTTTTTTTTTGGAAGATAAAAGTCTAGAGAAAGGCATGTGGAGGTGGAAAGTAAAAAAAAAATACAGAAGGAATATTTGTAAAGGATAAGGGGTGAGTAAGAAAAATAAAAGCAAGGCAGTGAAGGAGTGCTAGCCAGGGATGAGACGGCTGCCTGGAAAGACGATTAGTATTCATGTGGCGTGGAGCTCCAGAGAGGATTAATGGACTCTGATGCCTAATATCCTGGAGAACAATTAATTTGCCCACAGTTTTGTCATGGTTGAAAGTCAAATGCTGGAACAGATCGATGCGCACAGCCGCCAGTGAAATCGTGGCAGCCCCTTCTGCCGGGTGCAGAATTTTAATTTCATCATCATCATTTTCCCCGGCTGCCACCCTCGACGAAGCTGTCCCTGACATGGCTGAGAGGGCCGCCTCATCCCGACAGACAGTGCGCACCAACTCATACAAAGCACAGCGAACACACAAGCAAGTTCACGTTTAATGTACGAGCATCTACAGAGAGTGAGGACTTCCGCACGAGCAAAAAGTGGAGGGACAAATCCTCACTTTTCTCACATTTCCATATAACTTTGTATGTTTTTGACATTTGCATCATTCTATTTCCAGTATCTTCTACACATTAACTACATTGCTCCTTTATATCTTTTTTTCCCCAAAACAATATTATTTACAATTTGAATCATTTTGATTCTGTAATGATTTCAAACCTATATACAAAAACAAAAAACAAAACATTGAATTTAGTTTAAATTTGTGTGTGATAAACTATACTTGTGTACTGTATATTCACAGTCTCCGGTTTAGTTTTGCTCAGGCCTTGGGGACAAACTGTCACAGGTCTCTAAAGGTAAATAATAAATAGTCTCACTTTGGATCATGCTTGTGTTCTTCTTCGAGACTTTGGACATGATTGCTTTGAAGAAACACAATTATTATTTCATGATTAGGCTAATTTACTTTGTATGTACATGCTGTAAAAAGTTTATATAGAAACCACTGCTAATTGACATCTACACCATGGATGTAAACCACATAAAGTCTTAGAGTAATGAAAAATAAAGGAGCCCTAATGATTGCATAGAATAATACATATGTAGGAGAGTGATCTAAAAGGTTTCACTAAGAGTGGGCCTATAGTAACATCAATAAGACAATCACATGTCGACTTCACCAGAGGCAGCACAGCACTGATGGCCACGCGTCGCTGCGCCATCGTCAGAGGTGGTAAATATTTCATCAGGGATGCAGATGTGTCAATTAAAGATATGTGGAGACACAGCCAGATCCCTCATCCGTTCTCTGCTTTATTTGTGTTTTAGCTCCTGTTCCTTATAGCTCAAGGATATTCTCATTAGCACATTAATGCAACACAAATTAGAAGGACACCAGAGACGTTTACCAAGCCATGAGGGAAAAAAAGCAAGATGTGCTTTTAAAGAATGACTTCTTCAGGGATTCTGTGCGCACGCCTCATCTGACCACTGCAGTCAGTCATATGCAAACAACACCAATAAGCTGTCACAATCTAAATACAAAAGTGGTTTTATTTTTCTGATAACACATGGGAGTCATTCCCACTGATCACACTGCGCTCCTCATGACCAGCCCCTCTGTAAAGAGCATTATCTTACAGTCTTGCCTTCAGTGTCATGGTTTTGTTCTCATTACCCACTGTGGGGGAGAAAAACGTAGACATGGTACTATGAATTATTAAAGGAACCGGCGCTAATTTATTTAATGAATTAAGAGGAGTCCAGTGGGGGGTATTTCAATAATGGAGCACTGTTAGTAGTGTTTTAATAAGGATGGCACACACTGATTGGGTAATTACATCTCAGCTCTCCCCATGCTGCTTCACTCTGGGCCAGAGAGGAGGAAGCAGTGTGACAGTGGAGAAGTTGTCTGCCGTCCACATTTATCATAAAACACACATCAGGACATGGAGCCCTACTCACTGGCCTCCCATTAGAGATTGAATTGGGTTGTGCCTCACAGCAGTCACAGGAAAAGAGGTGGTGGATAAATGGATCCAGTCCACTATCAATCATCACACCAATATTTACCTATAGCGTATGCCATTCTTTACATCTGTTATTGTACCTCAAATGTGGACTGCATTTTTACAGAATTGAAGATCTATTAATACAGCTCAACAATATAGGCTATAACAATTAAATGAAGGGTAGTACAATACGTCTATCTCTGATCAGGAGTGATCCTCTGGGAGAGACTAAATCATAAGCTCTATAGCCACTAAAAGGTAATGTCAGATAACAAATCTTTATGGTCACTATGGCGCAACAGCACCCAATAAAGAAGCTCATATTGGGTTATTGCTTTACATGTAAAAATAATTATACCTGCTGATTTATGTACAGTCATAAGTCATGTATCATGCTGTGGATTTAGTCTTTTAGTATTTTAACAGTATATGCCTTAACATTATTTGTCATGGTTTTAGTTTTCTACTTTATTTTGAAACATTTTATAGGTTAGTTAATTCAGTGGTAATGGTTAAAGTTTTACAAAGTGATGCTTATGTGTGGTTTTCTCTTTTAACAGTTTCAAATGACCACCAGAATGATTTACCATTATTTAAGCTTGACCTTATGAATGACTGCAGTAAGTAAGGAAATGACTACGACTATTTTCCTATACACAAACTATTTGGGCCAAAAGTGTCCAGTCTTGAGTCCAAACCTGATCAATCCCTTTCAGCACTTTATTTTGATCGCTTCTGCCATTTAAACCAAAAAAGCAAGAAGGGGCCATAAGGAAAGGTAAATTGAAAGAGGGAGAAAAATTGTCATTCCTCAGCAAAAATGTCAGGCTTGGTTATGAATTTTTTAGAAAGCAATAAAGCCCACAAGCCGAGGCTGGCTTTTGTCTCACCATTCAACACATTCAATAGCTTCCAGTGCAGATGTACAGAAGGAGAAAGAGGAGAGAAAGAGGAGAGAAAGAGGAAGACAGGCAGAGGAGGCAGAGGCACATGAAGGATGGAGAGAAGCGAGAGAGGCTGTCTATAATGGGGGGCTTCATTGGTCTAAGCTGGGCCTGTAATAGGACTGGATCCCGATCAATAGAGACGCTCCTCAGGCCATTCGTAGGCGTAATGACTTTAGGTTTCTCAATAATTAAGATATTGTCACTGTGCTGACTGCAGGGTCAGCCAATCATTAACCCCATGTTAAATATGCCTTTGTTTTAATTGCTTTCCCGTAACTCCTCCAGATACGCAGGGATGAAAATTAAAGGGACAGCAGCCCCCTTTCTTCAGCACACGTGTCAGACCGCAGCCTGAGGTGTCATTGTATCTGTATGTACCTGTTTTCTGAATATAACCTTCCTATTAGACGGCTCTATTTTTAGTGTTCGTATTTTGAGGCCTATTTTTAAAATCCTCCTTTGTGCTGTAGCATCTTTGCTGTCTTTAGATAAAGGTTTACTTCTGAAGGTATAACATGAGAGGACCCAGCCTATTTTACTGTCTTTTGAACACTGACGGAATTGAACAAATTCTTATGGAAGCAGCATCTGATTTTCATTTGGCTGTTTCAAAGGCAATGTAACTTACACATATTGTCTTTCGGCACAATGAATGTGGAGCCAATCGAGGTAAAATAGGGGTGCTCATCTCTTGCCTCACACCGGTGCAGACTACTCAGACGGTAATATTCCCACCTCACTTCCCCCATCCCGGCAATCACTCGCAGCCATTCCCGCCCCAGCTGGGTGATGAGAAACAATGAATTTATATCCGACGTGCTGCCATTCTTCTCTCTCTTCTACATAGAGTAGCGTGCATCCCTCTCTCCCCTGTGCCACCTTGCTATTGGCTGTTGGTAAATGGACTAAAGCACCACTCAATAGGCCGATGCACTCCGTCAAGGCGAGGGGGCTTGACCTTTCTTGGTGTGGGGAAACGCAATTCATATCGGCCCCAGACCAGCTGCCCGCTAAACGAACATCTCATCCAATTTCCAGACGCTTGCAACACAAAAAAACAGGAGCGGGGGGGTGGGATTGTGTTGTGGGGGTTGAGGGTTTGTGGGCAGGAAAGTCCTGATGGATTTTAGATTGGTTTCTCAATTTCTCTTCACTCAGAGGAGGCGGGGGGAGACATGAGACAAAGAGGAAAAACAAACACCAAACGCACAACTAAACAGTCCAAATAAGAGTTTGCTTAAGCCGGCCCCTTGATTTGGTGATTATTTCCTGTATTTACCTGATTATGTAAAGTTGTAAAATGAGTTTATATGATGTCACTTGATATATCTAGCTGCTTGTTTTCTTTTTAACCAAATCATCAACAGCCAACAGACTATTAATGACAGACCACCGGGATAGACGTTACTGTGGAGACGGCATTCCCCCAGGACCTACTCGTGACAAACACACAAACAAGAAGAACATCAACACAGAAATGCACACCTAGCGCTTACAACTACACACACACACACACACACACACAAAATAAATGAATGCCGAGCGCACACTCCAAACACGACCAGCGCTTCAGCAAAAGGTGTGTGCCATGGTTCATTCAACGCTTGGGTCCTTCTAAAGCACTGTCATTTGTTAAACGAAAGAAGTTGGTGCACACAGCAAGAAGGCAGAGTAAATTAAATATAGGATTTGTCATCATATACCTATGCGACAAGTCCATTTGGGATGCAAGGCAAGCAAATTGTCTGAGAGAGTAATGAAGAACAAGGGTATATTTCCACGGATGTGAAAAGAAACTATGATGTCAGCGCCACTTAAAGCTTTCACCTATGCCTATACATTAGACTTCATTAATTAAGTCACTTCCTCTTTTATTATACTGCATATTTTATGTACTCATTTAAACATACGTGGTTGACTACATATTTTGGTCTTTTCCACTTTGCCATTTGAGTAAATATTTGACGCATAATACATTATTTATCACCTACTAGCTTCATTTACCGAGTGGAAATAATAAGGTATACGTTTCAATTTTGTTATGGCTGATCTACATTTTGCCAGGCGCTCCAGGCAATGTCACAGACCTCGCCGGTTCAGTTTGAGATGGCTCTAGCAAAGACGCCTGTACTAAAGCACGAAGACAATGCACTTGTGTGTACAACAGCACATAAACACTGATGCATAAACAAGCACACAGACACGGGCAGGCAAAAAGAAGTAAACAATTCCCACTTTTGAGAGCTCGAGTTGTGCCTTGGGCAACAAACCAATCATAGCTATGCTGTATGAGCATGTTTTTTGGATAAACAACTGGTATTGGTAATTTGGCACAGCTCCCTTGGACATGGCAATGTGTAAGCAGTATGTTTCTAAACAGTGAGTGTACAAAATGAGGCACACAACAGCACCGGTTGGAGGCAGGGACAGTGCGCCTCAGGTCTCTGGGGTGTGTTACTTTTCCCTAAAGCCCTCTGTCTGTCTGCCTGTGTCTGCATGGCACTGCTAGGCCTGGCCCAATTAAACCTATTTAGAGAGCCTTCAGCCTTGTGCTCACTAGGGACTTGTCATCCTAGCACTCTCAGACATGTGACTTCCTGCCTGTAACAAAGCGGCTCATGTGGTGTGATGTAACCATTCAGCATTATAACAAAGTATAGATTTTTTTCATGTTCACACTGAATATTAGTTTTCTTTGTTTCAGTGCCAATGATATCACCTACGTATCACAGTGACTATCCATAGCCCTGTCATTGTTGGTGGTAATGACGGGTGGGCTGTAGGTTGGCTACATGCACGAAGATCAGATTTCCTTCACCCCACAAAAGCAAACACAGCTAGTCGGCAGTATGTGCCGTGCATCCCTGGAGTCCAAGTACCGCTCTGAAACCAATTTAGCAGTCCAGGCTGGATGGAGTGATCCCCTCCTCCTCTTCTTCTATCCATTCCTCTTCCTTCTGTCTCTCCTTAAACAGTACTCATTGGTAGATTCAGAGACAGAGTTTGAGGGAAGAAAAAGAGAAGGGAGGTGGGAAAAAGAGAGGCCAGAGTTCTCTTCTTTCTGAAATCATGCTCTGGATCAGTCTGGAGAGGCGTGTTTGGATTGGCATGGCGGCTGGCAGACGACAGAGAGAGGTGGAGCTGGAGAGAGTTATAAATAAACATTTCAACAAGGGCTAGGGAGAAGTGTCGGCAGGCCTCAGGCCACAGACCATCCCTTGGCTCATTGGCGCCCCTCCAGGTCACATTACATGAGTACTACACTGTACCACTGTGCGTGCGTGAGTGAGTGTGTCCTAGGGATATGTAGGGTGTGTTGTTAAAGCAGCAACAGAATGAAGGCCTCAGTATAGTATGCTGACCACAATACACTGAGGAAATTAGCATATTATTTCATAAAGACAAAATGTTCCATTCATACTTCACCCAATGTAGAAGATCCCTTCTGATAGAATCTTTGTGTAAACTTTAGAGTAATGTGTGAAAAAGTATTAGTCAGCTGAAGTCAAAAGAATGTAAATATCACCAGAGTGCAAAATGTAAAATTTTTATTATTTAATTATTATGCTTTTTTATTAAGTTCACATTAGACATTAGAAGTCCCAGTATCAGGGCTTTGTCAGCTACATGTATTTGTGTATAAATATAAAATAACTGGTTCAAGTGTTGTAACCTTTTACACACATTAACTTAAGCAACATTATGTTACTTTGTCTGCACTGTGACTATGCAAGTGGGATTATTCTTCCTTTTTCGTGTTTTTTGAGAACCATCAAAATTATATGGAGTTATATATTGAATATTTTTTTCAGTATTTAGTGGTAAAAGCAAAGACAGCAGTGCTTTGAACAGTACTCTATGATTCTCAAATCATGGATGAAATAAAATTGCTGCAGTCTTGCCAAGCAACTGGCACTTGGAGAGAAACCACAGGAGTAAAACACAATACAATCCAGTCCTGGGAACCAGACCAGACACCCAGCACTTTGGCCTCCTCCAGCCAGGGTTAATGCCTTTGGAGATGGGCTCTGGACTAAGAAAGCCTTGGCAGCAATGCCAAGAGTCTGCACCAGTTATGAGCTCTGAAAGCCAAAAATGGATATTAGTGCAAGGTGTGGCCTTAGGAAAGGTTACAAGAATGTTATGCAGTGAGTGTGTATTTGTAGTTGATGCTGGAAAGATGTAGTAATTTTCACTTGTGGGAGTCCGTGTGCAATGACACAGTGTGCTTTCTAACTTTTGCGTGCAGAATTCTTTGTCCAGTATAAACTTAGCTTCCCAGATGGTTTTCCACCCAATCAGGCCTGAGCGCTCTCCCAAGTTTCCCAGTGTTCCTCTCAGGTTCATGGTTGATGGGCCACATCCCACAGTTGCGCTATAGCAGAAGAGACAGTTTGGTTTTACGGTTACTTACTGCAGGCAGTCTTTTATGGCTGTATTTTGGCAATGATGATTGGGACTTTTGGCACAAACTCTTCACATCTGTGCGCCTTAGAACTGTTCTAAGATCTTCTTTTCATCTATTTTTAACAAACATATACTATGGGTATTAATGTAATAATGTTTTTTGTTAGTCCAAAGGTCATTGTCCTCTGTTTAAAGTTGATTTTGTGACAGCAAACTCAAGGCAAACTTTAGGACTTTCTTTAAGCATTATACCTTCCATGAAGACAATAAAACTCCATATTTAAAAGACTAAAACAAAGAGTACAATTAGAGGACATGGTGGATCCAGCTGCAATTCAAATTAAGATGAAAGGAGAAAACAGAAGGGAAGGAGCTCTAAAAGAGGACTCAAAGGGGAAATGTAGACCGCAAAATGCTATGAAGTCAGGGCAAGCCTATCTCTTTTGAGTCGATTGTGGTTTTGCTCCACAGTTTACTATAAAAACCTGACAGTGTCCACAGGGGCTAGTTAGCAGATCCAAATGATATAACTAGAGATGGGTGGCTTTACCACAGTGTGGGCCAGGGGTTAAGTCACTCATAAACACTTTGAGGCGGGGCTGTGGGCGCTGAAAGGTTGACCATACACCAGTGAAAGTTAACAGACAATGGACATGAGCCAGCTTACAGAAATATGTGGTTTGATAACACATTTGTTTTACACAAAAACACAGTTTAAAAACCTGAAATATTTATGATCTAGGCCCATTTACACACACACACACACACAGAGTCACCCACATATGTTATTTTTACATGTGTTTTTCTCCTTTTTATTCCTGCATTGATAAAGGAAAGGAAAAAGCAATGCAATACTATTACCATTTCCTGTTTCTGTGGAGACAGGGGTCTTCAGGGAGAGCGCCGTGAAGAGTCCTGGCGGCCAGCAGCCTCTGATGGGCCAACACACACTGTGGTATTGGAGAAAAATAATGAAAGCTGCCTGCAGAGAAACCATTTTTAAATAATCTCAGCACAAACCTAGGAGCACTCCACTAGCACCTAATAAGAAATTAACTTTAAATCAGATAAAGACTCCAAATAATCAGAGCAAAATGTAATTCTCTAACTGCAGCTGCAATTCTTTTAGAGATATTTTTCCATTAAATATTACTACTTTTTCTTTTTTTTTTTTGTACTTGTGGATGTAACTAGTCTTTGCTTTAGGCGTCTCATCTCCACAACAGTAAAGCAACTGTTTCTAATTAAATTTTAGTATCATTTTCAGAATAGTCCTTACTGAGAAGCATTTTAACTCTGGCTGTAAACACTCATAATATTACTCCACCAGTTCAGAGCCAAAGGAAAAGTAGAAACATGCCGATAGCACATGGTAAGGTCAAATCAATGGCCACCAGGTACTGAGTATTTAGGGCAGAGCTAAAGTTAAAACAAAATGTATTATTATTTTGCAGATTTTTTTGGTTAATGTAAAAATCTATGTAGCATGATTACAAAAAGATGAGTTCATAAATATTGCAGAAGAAAAAGCAAATGTTGGGGACCCCTGAACACTGGCCCACCCGGTAGGGGATCCCCTTTCTCCCCCAACAGAGCTGCCCAGCACAGGCTCCACAGCTGCCATGGTGCTGCTCTCCTGACAGGCTTCGGCTCTGGGGCCTAAAGAAAACAAACTGGGCCTGATTGTAAAAATAGAGCTGCAGGGCCCTCCTAGTGCCCGTCGCTTATCTCACACAAGGCCAGCTTTGTGTAGAAATGGGGGTTTGGTGTGGGCCCACAAACACCCCACCAGGTGGAGACTTCCAGGGCCAACGAGTGGTCCGTCACCCCCCTCTGCCCTCACGCACCTCCATTCAGACCGTTGTGTGTATTTTGAAAGGGGAGCATCAGGAAATTGATCCACAGGCCCCACACTGGTCTGTGGCTAAAAGCAATTCCTCAACAGTTGGAGATAATAAGACTTCCTAGACACAAACCACAGAGTATCATGTGAGCACATCATGTCAAGGACTATTACAAAAATAAAGCTATATACATTAAAACGACACACGGATTTGATTTGTCTTAACTGAAAGCTAATAGCAGAGGACAGTGTGTAGAACAATATGAGGCTTTATTCACATATTAACATACATAGGCAGTTCTGGTGATATCGAGAAAGAATTGAGAATGACAAGATACACTGGAGGATACATTGGACTAAAGTTATTTGTTTCATAAGATGCCAAATGTCAGTACTGTTATAAGACAACATAGAAGATGTGTTATTTGACTTATGTGTAATAACATCAGCAGCTCTGACAGACTGGACCAATAAGAATATGCTGACCTGATGAGCTTGTTTATGATGACTGGCCCAAATTTATGTCCATTATTTTTTATTTCTGAAGACGCTGATCTGGTGTATCTTTCTAATGTAGATAAACAGCCGCAGAATAAACGTAGCAAACATAACCTATTCACACAATAAAATGATTCTTGTCCTGATACATCATCAAAAATGTTTTATACAAACATGGAAAATGCATAATAAATACACAATTATGTCATGGTATAAGTTATTTGTTCATGTTGGACTGCTAACTTAACATTGCATTGCTTTTCCTTGCAATTAAAACAATAATGTATAGTATAGATGCAAAATGCTTTGTTTTCTGAGCAATCTTGGGATATTAGGATAATTGAATAATTTCAAGTGTATTGCTTTGACATGATTTTAAATAGATAGCTACCAGGTCCAAGTCAGATGAAAAATGTACTTGTTAACTGATTCAGTCTAATAGCAGTGATTTTGCTCAGTTAGCAGCTGTATACACAGTGCACTTCCACCATTTGGACTAGTTTAACTGCACAAGTGGGGGAGGTATAAGGCAAAGATGAAGATGTAGTCTTCTTATATCTACGGTTTGTTTTGCCACCCAGGTCCTGAGAACAAAATCAAATGATGAAATTTGTCCAAACACATAGAAAGAAGTAATATCTTCCATATGGAACAAAATGCTGAACTGGAGAGCCTTGTTTGAGCTGCATGCTGTTGCACCAACCATATTCAGTTGGAATTCATTAGGAAAGTGGGGCTACATTTTTCTTATGGAAACCAAAAGAAATGTGGATGAGGCTGTATTTTCCAAGGCCCTTGAGAGTGTGTAAGTGAGCTGAGACACTTGGGCAGGCGTCTGGATGAGCCTGGGTTTGGATCAGGACGCTGCATCTGGGGCACATGTGCCGTCAACAGGGACAGAAATTGAGGATACAAAGCCAAAACTTCTTTCTTATGGGTTTTCTTCTTTGTCAAAAACTACTTTCACTGCGCCACAAATCTGTACCTTTTTAACGTTGCATACTTTCTCACTAAGTCACACAGCTGAAAAATTACTTATAATCAAATGTGTTTATGAAACGATACTGCTGACACTCTAAACTGATCTCTACAAGGAGCAGATTTACTGTGGTTGTGTGTACTTTGTGGTGCGGAGGGAACACAAACCAGTCACAGACACACAATCCTACAGAGGACAAAACAAGAGAGGAGATGTAAACAAAAGCCTGTGGATGTTGTGGCTCAGCCTGCTCCCACTGCAGACCATTGGCAGGATTCTGTCTAGCCCTCCATTAGCAGCATCAGCAGGCCCGGGGCGGCCGGCAGGAGTGTGACCAGAGATTATTGTCCTGTATGCTTGTTTGGGTTAAGGCTTTAGATGGGGAAATGGGATTAGGATAGGCCCGACTGGAGAGACACACACTAATGGGAAGCAGAGGAGCACTTGCCTGATCCTCCTCCACTTGCAGAGAGCAACCCTGTTATTCCACCTGATTGGATTAGCCCCCTGTTAAATGTGCTGTGATAAGGGGGGACCACTGCTGAGACGCTCCTCGGTGCTGCTGCTCAGATACTGTACAACGAGCAGTCAGACACAACCACGCCGCTTCAAATGTTTAGAAGCCCAGTTTTTTTCATCATCTGGTAACTCCATCTGTGACTGGCCTTTACCATAAACCAGAGTGTTATATCCATCCACGACCTACTGTAACTACGTCGCATCCCAGAGATTTTTTATGCATGCAAATGTAGACTCAAACTTGCTAATTACAGCCACTCCACCAATCAGACAGTAATTACTGGTATCCTGCCTGCCTTTCCTTCCAATGGCTGAGCAGCTAATTTGAGCCGTGGTTTAAACAGCTGGAAAAAAGCATCCTGTGGCAAAACTGGTGGCCTGTGTTTGAACGTCTGTGAGTGTCTGTGCTACTATTTACGTATGGTACTTTTATAGTTAGCGACGTTATTGCATTAGACAGAAAGAAAAAATGTCTGCACACATTTTTGGCACGTATAATTTTACTGTATTTTACACCAACTCAGTATTACTTTAAATCTTCCTGATGAAAGTGTGGCATGTCAAATACAGTCACGCAATACCTTTGGAAACTTGAGAACACTGTATTGAGTCCTTGGTGTCATATACTGTCCCCTGGCTGTACAGTCGCTGCTTTGGAGTAGTGCAACTCTAGGTGTAATCACTTAGACCAAAGCCACCACATGTCAGGCTGACAGCCACTTAAGGAATTAACCAATGGTTTACAAATCACTGATGGCAATTAACTAAATTGTTGCTTAAGCGTAGCACATACAGAATCTCTAATGGCAAACGAGGTATGGGTTTGTTTGCTAAATTGAACAGTCCTTTGTCATTTTTAAGGAAGATTTTGTGTGACAATAAGAAATAAAAAGAATTTGATTTAGATAAAGTTGGCATTGTGGCTGTAGAGTTTGTTGCAATTTTAAAGTAATCATAAAGATATCTTCAAATCGACATTAAACACAAATGCATAACCCATTTTTTATAGGCTTCTTCAATAGATCGTCAGCCGACATTTGATCTCAAGTTTGCTAATCATGGGTTTTTGTGATGTAATCACATGACTGTAATACAGTTTCATGAGACGAAAATTTCATAGAAGAACAAAATGTCATAGTCAAAAGAAAGCAATGGAAAAAAAAAATTCATCCATTTATTTAGTTAAGATGACAGGACTTTGTTCACTAGAGAGAGACCATGTAAAGCCTTTAGCATTGTTTCTACTAGGGCGGCACAGTTTGCATTGGGTCAGTAGGAAGTTTGTATTTCCAAACTTTCCAAAAACTTTCCAAAAAAAACCTTTTGCCTTTGGTCCCATGAGTGTCCGTTTTCAAAATGGTGGAGTGACACTCAGTAGTTTGTTGATAGATTCATAATCCTCACTCAAAACAAAAAGTAAAAAGAAGAAAAACACACATATTCCATAAAAAAATCACACTAAATGTTGGAGTTGAATAGTGAGCCCCTAAATGTAAGAAACTGCTGGTTTGGTTTCTCTCTATTAATCTATTTCACATTAGAAACCTAGTGTGTATTGTCTATCTTGTCGTTGGGATAATTAGCATGTGTTTTCATATTGCATGTGTGCATTATTTTCTTGTGAGAGATAGTGTTTGTGCTCGTGCATATCTCTGAGTTTTCTCATCCAAAGTAAGTCGTGAAACATAATTGCTTGCACATGTGGAGGATTTTCAAGTGTTTGGAATAAAGATGGTTTCAAGAAAAGGCAAAAATGTATGAAGAAAAAAAACCGAGTAGTATATAGCAACAAACCGACAGCCTTCTCTTTACTGAAACCAACGTGTTTCTCTCTCTCTCTGTCTCTCGGCTCATAGGAATAAAGGTCAGAGGTCACTGGGGGAAGATTTCTGTGATTGGATACAGGCCTGTTCTATCAAAGTCTTGCACATAGTGAAGCTAAAGTGCGTAATATGACACTCCCCTGAGTCTGATCAAAGAAATGAAAACTCCATCAACAGCATCTACCTTATATGTATATGTAAATGTAAATAAAAAGCAAGAAAAAAAGGCATCCTCGTAGCCAAAGCCCCCCTCACCCCTCCTTCCACCCCTCTAAAACGAAAGATAAAACGTTCCAGAGACAGAGAACCAAGCACAATTTCAAAGATGTATCAGAGGGTAAAGATGGAAAAGTGCTTTTAATCTTGTGTAACTCTATAGGGCTCTAAATGGGAAGAGCTTCAGAGAAAAAAATCCTTTAAAGAGGACATATAATCCTAATTAAAACACAGAACAGAGCTACCACTTGATCTAAGAGACTTCAGCCTAGGCTCAACCATCTTCTGGTTTAGGTTCTTTTATTGTTGTTGATGTCATTCTAATGATATAATGGACACGGGCTAAAGAAGTAAATCAGCCGTTCATTATCCCTACAGAGCTCTAATGAATACCTACACTTCATGCAAATGTCCATTTCAAGCATAAGGAACATCTAAAGTGAAAATTGACATGTACAAGTATGTTTGACAAACTCTGAAACAGAATAAGAATCAAATGTCAGTAAAGAACTGTTAAATAAAATTGACACAGGACATAAAGATTGCCTATTTTTTTCTACACTGTGTACGGTCTCCCCTCTGTCCCAATAGCCCTTCTCACCCTAATTCCCCCTGCACCTCCCTTCCCCTCCATTGATCAGGGTAATTGAGAACAGCCACGTACCCCCACTTCTCTGCCGTGCTCTCCTGCCGCCCCTCCCCGGCCTCATGAAAGCTCAGACATCTGGTCCGCATACACCCCAAAGTCTTCATTCCCTCAGTCAGTCACCTCCAAACCGCTTAGTCCTGCCGCGGAAGAATCCGGCACATTCCCAAGAAATATGAGTGGTTGGAGAACTAGAACATGGAAAAAAATCATTCAGCAGAGAAGTGAATATGAAGCCACACACACACATTGTGAAGATTAGAGATAAATAGATTATGTGCAGTATTTTCAGCTTAATTACAGCAGTTACAGTTGCACAAGTGCTTAAAATTAGAGTGTGGGGACCTCTGCTCCACTTGCCCATTGTGCAAGTAACCACATAAAGAGTACAAAATAGTGTTAATAGCTTTTTTATTGTTGATATAAATATGTTATAGGTACATGTCAGGCAAAATAATTGAATTCTATAAAGAAAATGTTACACCCTAAAATTTCCCAAAAGTGACTTTGCTTTTGGATTATCCACAAGCACTTATAACTGCCACAGTCGTGTTATTTATTTATTTATTTTTAAATGTGTGGGGCTGTGACAGAAAAAATACTGACAGTTATCTTTGCTGTCTGTTTGTCTTCAATGATTTGTTACTGAAGGAAATGAACGTGTGATTCAGCACTCAATCCAAAATCATACAACATAACTTTTACTTTTACTATTTATAAACCACCAATGTTGAGATATGGATGTAGTCTTAGTCATAGTTTTGGTCATGTGATATACTCTAGGGATGTAGTCCAGCATGTTTAACCTGTATTTACCAAACTATTTACAATCCAGCTGTACTGATTTTTTTTGTCATTTCCACTCTATGTACTTCAACAAACTCCTCCTTTGAGCTTTAAGCCCAGCAACTTCAAAATCAGCCCACATGATCTTCACAAATATCTCATTAAAAGTTGTCTACATTATTTTTCCAATCTTGAACTATGTGAGCATGGCACTGCGACCAATTTCCATGACTGGACAAAAACAAAATGGCTGTATTGACATAATAATATTCTTTATTATGTGGAAAAGTGTGAAGGAAAAAAAGTCCTAACAAGCTTCTTCTCATTCAGCCTCCATCTTGTTCTGAACCGTGGTCTGCTTTGTAACCCTATGTCTGATGCATGTATTTCACAGTTGCAATGGGTGATAAGGCCTGTTATCACTGCTTGCAGTTTTGATTTGGATTTGTAGCTTACACAATAATATTCACAATAGTGCAGCTAAAAAGTATTATACTATTGTTGTGAAGACAAAATAAGTTATTCATCGTACCTCCCTGTACTGCTTACAGTGTTTGAGCAAACCTCTTTCCCTTCTGTCTGCAATGGATGACAGTAAGGTAGGGAAAGAAGTCTGGAACTGTAAGTTTTATGAACGCATGTGTGAGCATGTGTGTGTAGCATCCATGCTCCAGCGGCGGCAGTGGTGGTGGTGTAAGTTACGTGTTGCAGATAGAGATCAGGCAGGGACAGATTTAATTAACAGATATCTTTCCTTAATGTAGATTCTTTTGGCTCCCTCAGATACATCCCTTGTGCTTATCCAACCAGAAATAACTTATCTTGCCTCTGCACTAGTCCTAATGTATTTCTTGCAGCGTTTAAGGGAAGAGGGGGATTCTAGTGAGAAAGTCCACCTTTGTGTTTACTCACAGCAAACGGCAAAAGATGAGATTAGTGCTCAGAGAATTGTCACTAATATCTGCTCCATGTTTAACACACACAGACATTTCTGCCCGGTGCAGCTTTCACACATTGTCTTGCGTGTGCGAGTGTTAATTTGCTCGCCATAAACTAAAGCTAATAGAGATTTGCCCTTTTAATATCTTTCAAGGTGACCAGATTACTGACATCAATTAAAGCAGGTCCCACTGGCTGGACGCCCAAAGCACACACTCACTCTGAGAGGAAAAGAAGCCATCGTCATCCGATAAATCAGACTCAGCAAGCAGAGTGCTGGAGAGAGAAAAGCAAGTCAAAGTGAGTATTACAGGAAAAGCAATACAAGACAAGGAGAGATGAAACTTAAGTGCTCATGTAGAACAGGATCCATTATTATTTCACTTATGGACAGATGTTTTCATGTGAAGAATGCAGTCTTCAAACATTTTGAGCCGTAACAGTTACTTTATATAATGGATCACTGCTCCAAGACAAAATGAACAACTTTTTACATACATATTCAGTGATAAATAATATCACTGCCTTTTGAAAGTGGCACACACTCTCAACTCACTGCCACCAGTGGGAGAAAAGAAGAACTGCATTTAGTATTATTGTAGCAACAGGCCATGAGAAAGTAAGCCATAAGAAAATAAGCAAAATGGGATGTAGTAAAATATAGTGTTTAATATTGTGGTAACTCCAAAACCCCAAGAAGCCATGTTTCTTACTTTGATTTTAGAGGAGCCTTATCAGAAACCTGCTAAATTCAATCTGTAATGTCATGTTACTTATGCAAAATACCTTTTAACGTTCATGAGACAATCTTTGTGTGTCTAATAAGTAATCACCAACTTGTTTAAAGATGGTGCCGAGCTCGTGCTCCAAATATCATTGTGAGGTTACTTCTGAAAAACATGTCCATTTGTGAAAGATGGCTCTGCTTCAGTTTTATGTATGATAATAAGTATGCATGACTTGCAACAATTAATAAAATGAATTATGCAGAATGCCCATTAAGACATGCACACACACAGACACACGCACACACACAATGAATCTATCATTAAATGGGCTAAAATACAATCCAATGACACATAGCACTCTGTTTAAAAGCATACTTTGAGGCGGGAAGAGGAACTTTAATTAACCTGGGTTGCAGATAGGAGGAAAGAAGCAGTTATCTTGTGGCCTCTGGCATGGCGCCTGTCCAGCAACGAGAGGTGAAATATATTCTTATAGATCTGAAGTCAGTGCCATGCAATATTCTCCCTTCACACTCACACATTAACCTTGCAGGTGTGAACACGGACAAAGATTAGGACAGATGATAGCAAGACGGGATACAAGCGATAAAGTGACGGATGAGTACACAGGACGGAGAGGAAAAGGGGGAATAAATTACCCTAATATTTAACTGCAGACAACAGCCACTAAAACGGCCAAAGACCTAATAAACATTTCAATACAGCCTTCAGAGGAATCCCTTCACACAAGGATTATATATAGTGTATATGATGCAATTGACAAAGTTAACAATTTTAGTTCTTTCTTGTCAGATTTAACTGAAACTTGACTCCTGAAATTCATTTCAAAATCCACCACCTTTCCCCTTGGTTTATCCTGTCAGATTCCCCCACCCTCCCTTAGCCCCCTCTATTCCTGACCCCCCTCCTTCAGTGACTCTTTAGACCTTGGGTCCAGCTTTCCCAGACGGTGATTTAAAATAACAATTGCATGCATATCAGATTTCAGGCCTCAGAAATACATGTGAGATGAGGTAATGTGATCAGTATGGAGCACCATCCAACCCGCTCTGTTGCACTCTTCCTTGCTACACATGCACTTTTTAAGACTGTTTTGCATGTTTTATTGTATGTTTTCAGATAACAGTTAACCAGAACTTGCTTTGGGTGAAGATGACAATTTAATGTAAACACAACAATATTTACTTTTAAAGATTGTTGTACGAGAAGAACTGTAACACTGTTGACCGAGAGTCGAGCATGGGAATGCTGTCTGTTTTCAATTAGATCCCAAGTTAAAGCTGCATTAAATTCTTACATGGTTTTATTGAGTCAAAATTACAACTCAATTAATACCCCATAAAATGGTCAGAGAGTTAACGACTGAGAGACAGAGCCATATCATTAAAATCAGAAGACGGGGTTGAAGTGCCTGGCTGCACATGGAGGAACACAGGATGCTTGTCGACCCAGCAAGTGCCAGTGAGTAAACACTAATAATAGCTTCCATAAAGCCACTCGTATGGCACTGTGGGCCGGGCCTACAGGGACCATTAAAATGCTGTGGCTCATGGCATCCCTCACAAGATCTGATGTTTTAGTCACTGGTGGATGGCAGGGTAGTGCAGTGATAAGTATAACTTTAAAAAACAAAGAACCAGGAGGACAGATCCGACAAGTAATTAGAGAGAAGAATAAACATGGGCATTATGCAAGAAAAGAAACTACAGGTGAATGCTCTGCAGACACAGAGCAGTTCCTTGATTAGCAGTAACACCAGGAGAACTGTTTTTCTGATTAGCTGGGACTGAGGATATGCATTGTACATATTCTCAGGGATAATCTGTGGACTTCTTGTGCAACTTTGTTACTTACAAACTGAATGACTCCTACACAGTTTCAGGTTCAAGTTGATGGCTGGGCTGACCACACTTTAAAATTTAAAATTCTTCAAAATATATTTACAGATTTTTGTAAAATGCTACATGTAAAAAAATTACCTAATAGAATCTAAAATGTAGAAAGATTTGCAAAGTTACTTGAATACCATGAGCTTTTACTGTCAAGGATGATATTACTGCACTACATGTTACTCTTACTGCAGAGACGGCCTTTCCTCCCACACAGTCATTTTTTCACCTGACTCACATCCCTCCCGTGACAGGTACCTTTCAATTTGCTAATCATTAAGTAGCCATTTTCATTGCAGCCCCCTGTTGCAGGTTGGCCATGCAGAAAAGGCATGGCTGTGTAGGCACGGCTGCTAATGGGACAACAGACTAGGCCTCCCCATTTTGTCAGGTGTAGCTTAGTAGGAGGAGAGCCTCTTATCAGCAAACTGCAGCCGCCATTCCTCCACAAAATGGCTTCTCCTTACAAGCCCCCTGTCTTTTTCTCTTTTTGATTTCCCACTATTCCCACCCACTTATCTAGAACTCCTATCATCTCTTGAACATTTAGGATGACAAAGGAAACCAAAGGTACCTTTTTGTAAAGAACATTAATTGTATTAGCAACTAGCTATTAATCTGCTCTACTTTTGCTAGGTTAAGTAAGGAATTTGCAATAAAAATATTAAAAAAGAAGCATCTGGTTATAGTTTTGAAAGTAAAAGATCTAAGAGACTTTGTCCATCCTAAAGCCTCTTGTTGGATAATGACAGCTGACACCTGGTTAAACTCAGCTCACATACCAGTTTGTGTCAGGATTATCAAAGTCTTTGAGGGATGAAACCTCAAATACTTTCAAAACTGTCCAGATGCCCTTTTTTTAAATCTTTTTTAATGAAGATCTTTTTCAATGAAGAGAACTTCCACAGACAATAAAGAGGACTTTATAATTGTAACTTTTTATTTCTCTTTCTGGAGTTGTATTTACTGAGTAAAAACACACAACTTTTGCCTCAGTCTGCAATCAGCCATTTTTCCAAATATTTCTGTGCATTGCCTTTCATCTTTGGATGTGCGCAATTAAAGTGCAATCTCCTCTCGCTCCCCACCTCAGTCCCATATGTTCTTGAGTGGGGAAGCTGTTGAGAAAGAGAAGTGTTAACCTCCTCTCCAAACCGCAGGCAGAAGGGTTGCATTCCTCCCTCAGTACTCAACGTGCTGTTTATCTGCATCCATGCACTCTGTAACCATGGCAACCCCAACCACATACACTGGCCTCTTCGACTCTGTTTAATTTTTTCCTACTTTTTTGATTTCATCACTGGGCTCCCATGCACACTCTCACTAAGATAAACAGAGATGGAGCCCATATTCAGCCAAGCCTGCATGAGTTTATTTTGAGTCTCCGCCCGGTTAGGTCCATGACGCTGTTTCGCCATCCCTCTCACTTTTCACAGCTTGAAAATTGGAAAACGCTCAGCATTTGTGAAGGAGAGGAGACTGGAGCTGTGGTTTGAGTTGGCTCAGCTCATCTGAGACATAACGCCCCACATAGTTTCAGAGCAGCGTGTTCATTGCATGGCTTGCGACATGTCAAATTCAAATTTGAGACAAATCTAAAAAAGTGTGACCCCTGGGAGCAGTTTATTATATTTCTGTTTACACACAGTCAACACTCTCCATAATATACAAATTTCATCCCTCTTTTTCATACAGTGCACACAAGCAATTAAACACAACCTAGCATTGGAAGAAATGCTGGGTGCCAGTAAGATGAGGCCTAAAACACACAGTAATATACCAGCCTGTAAGATGATACTTTGCTCTCTTAATTAGCACTTCTTTTTCCCATTCAGCTGGCGTTCCAATGGTTGACTATTCCTTTATTAGGCAGGATTCCATCTCCAGCTTTCCAATAGGCACTTAACTCCTGCCTAATAGAGGATTTTCCCACACTTCCTCTGACAAGGCATTCAGCTGAGAAGAGTTAATTTGTTTCTAATGCTTGGCTAATGGAGGATCCTGAAGGCAGCAATTGAGTGCTGGATTTTTAGGGATTGACTTCCTTGCCACATCCTCACAATAGAGACTATGATGAGGATTCTTTTACTTATAAACCACAAATTGCTAAAAATCTGTTTACCTCGAGGAGTAAAGAAGAGTCAGAACGAAGCGACACATATTGTTGCCATTTATTTATTTATTGTTATTCATAGAAGGTGTCAGAGAGGGACTCTTTTTGGACAATCGCAGCCCTGCAGTCACCAGTCAGTTACCATGAGAGTGACAGGCGGTGGCACTATCAGCTGTCCAGCTGCACAACAGGAGTGTCAACAGGAGAGTGCTAAGGGGCAGGTAGAACTGTGGGCTATCTGCAAATAGCACAATGCCTCAAATATGGTTAATTCATTCATTTCTAGCAATTATAATATTATATGGTCTGAACATCACAGCCAAAATAACAACTGCTTTTCAGTGAGATTTGATTCATGAAAATTTCGGTTACTCAATCTATGACCTCATATGTTACATTAAATAAAGTCATAGTATAATGCTAATGGTGAAGCACTAAAACATAAGAAAACTTGTCTCATGCCTGTTTTATAGACGAGCAATAGACAGTATTTCTGCTTCCATCTTATTTGAGTGTGGTGGTCTAGTGACAAGAGATCATCAGCATATTTGGTGAGTACAACACATGTAAGGATGGAAAAGGGAGGAGGCGCCACATTGTGCCTGAGGCTGTGTCAGATCTTCTAAGAAGTCCAAGAGAGAAAGGTTATGAAGACTCGGCTTTAATAGGGCTGCATCAGCTTGGGGACACGCAACATGTATGATCAACATTAAATTATCATGGGAATTACTGGGTATGCTTATGGAGAGATGGCCAGATCAAAAAGAAAATCTGAGATAATAATGATTGTCTTGTTGTCCTAATCCCCTTTTTCCTGCATTCTATGAATACTGGGACATGAGCAGGCTATTGATCCATCCCTTTACTTATATATCTGTACATTGACTGTATGCTTGTCTCACAACCAGGTAAACACAGTGTATGTGCATGAATGCTTGTGTGTCTATACGCCTTTGTGTTTGCTTGTGGCAGCACAAAGACATGAGAGACACAAAAGCCAATTGTGACTTGTGAAGATAATTAGGACTAGTAATGAGATGTGGTGGGTGGAGAGCATTTACCTCACCAATGCTGATGACCAATGCCCTTGAAGTCAGGGGGATAGCAGTAGATACAGCATCATCACACACACACACACACACACACACACACACACACACACACACACACACACACACACACATACTTGTAAATCAAGTCATGTAAGGTCTCAAAATAAAACGGTTCCTGGTGGGGACACAACTTTTCTGAATGGAATAGAGCCACAGGCTTACCTCTTGAATTTTTGTTTAAATCCTCTGACCCCACAAGGATACTTTAGTACCAACATTTCTCAGGTTTTGTTTTTCCAGTTTGTGTCTGGTAATTACAGTGTGGTGGGGACATTGCTATTTTGTAGTACCAGAAACCGCCATCAGGTGTCACTGCCACAAATTAAGTGATTTATGTAAGTAACCTTTTTTTTCATTTTAGGTAAATGAATAATATAGTAAATATAGATTTAATTTGACTCAAAATATTAGCAAATAAAGTGCTTTAATTAACCCTTAAAGAACCAAGCCATTTTTTCATATTTTTTGCCCGCCTGGTCTGTCTGTGTATTAATGCATGTATAATCTTAACCCTTTCAAGCACAGTCAATTAATACACATCTTTGTTTTCAGGACAATCTGGGCTATCAGAATATGTATGCTAAAATTATGTCACATGATGGCATTCAAAGTTATATGACTATATAAACAAACATACAAAATAAACGAAAATTAAATTTTACAGAATTTAAAGCCTCAAAATGGAGGTCCGCTATCGTGATTTACACGTTTTGATCACAAAATGTCATAAATAAGCACATTATGACGGCGTTAACATGGTGGATTTACTGAACGAGTTTCCGGAAAAAAACACGCGCTAAACGGCTGAATTGAAAACTTTCTCTAAAAGGATATAATTGCTCGAGCCCACTGTAGATTGCCGAAAGGGTAAGCTTCTAAACACAATTTTCCCCATTAAGTTCTGTTGTGTAGTTTTAGAGCTATTCAACGAAATACTGATGCTGCGGCGCTGGGGCGCCGGCGCTCCAGCGGAGTTATGAGGGTTAACCATCTTTAAACCATGGTTTAAACAATCTACACAAGTTACAGTGTAAAATAATATTTTAAAACAAGTTTCTTGCATGCTCAGCACAGTTCTATTGTTGTTGTTGTTTGTAATATTCATCTGAAATGAAAAATCTAGATAAACATGACATCCAGAAGTTTGATGCCAATCTTAACTTTGTTTCCCATTTAAATGGGAAAAAATGCTAAATCAACATAGCTTATTGTAAATAATAATAGTTGGCCAATACTAAAGTCAAGCCCTGAAGTGACCTTTGTGCAAAAAACAATCATGTAAACAATGAATAATCTTCCCTGTAGATATGAATATATTTAAATCACCTGATTAAAGAGGAAAAACTCAATTTGCAAAAAAAAAAAAGCCACCACTTATTAAAGTGTCTAAACCAGATATAAAAATGTTCATGTGGTTTTTGAGACCACTTACCACAAAAAAAAAAAAAAGTAATATAAGGCATGAGAAGAGAAAATAAGAACACTCCATCCTGGCCTGAGATGATGCACGATGTCTAAGAAGTGAGACAAACCAAACCTCAGTAAAATCACCACATTACACAGACTAACAGGTACAGGTTTATTTCAGGTGAATCTGGAACAGTGTTTCCCAAACGTTTTACAAAGGACCAAAGGAAGTCCAAAACAAACAAGAACCTGTCCAAAACCAACTATAACCTGCCCAAATCCATCTAAAACTGGGTAAATCCACCTAAAACAGGATTAAATCCATCCAGGACTGGTCCAAAACCAACCAAAACCTGCCAAAACCTATCTAATACCTGTTAAAATCCATGTAAAACCTGTCCAAAACCACCTAGAACCTCTACTCCACACAAAACCAAACAAATATTTTTCAATGTGACCAGGGTGAGGATCTTTATTTTGGCCTGTTCAAGACTTACCTTTTCTATAGTCTTTTTGAACTGTCCCGCTTTAAGGCGTTTATTCGATTTTTTACATAAAATTTAACACCTAGCCAATCCCTGCCTTGAAGGGCCACAGGCGACGTCTCGATGCATTTCAGGCACAGGGCTTTTCCTGGAATCCTTCCTGATTCGATGAAATCTATCAGGCACTTCTCCACAGCTTGTACCTCCTCTGGGCTCCATTTCCTTCTTTTTGCTGGCCCTAAATAAGATGCAGTGATAAGTTAGTTTTAAGTATTCTTCTCAGGTGAGATGACCTATACGTATGGTATTTGTTGGAGCAGTTACAGCAAAACAATACAAAAGACTTTTCTTAAGCAATATACATGAATTAGATGATAAGATTTTAGTCTTTAAGTATTAATCTTAGGCAATTCTGATCTTCTTGGATTGTACTGTGATTAGAAAAGAAGACAGAAAAATGAAACATTTAAACCTATTGTAATGTACACTGTGTACAATGTGCAAGGAATAAGGAGTCTGTGGAGGTTCTCAGTCATCCAGGACATCTTCAAGCAAAGGTTTCTGTCAATTCTAGAATTGACAAAGTCCCTTGGATGAGGGATGAAATGTCTTCACCTCAAAACCTATGTCCAGCTGCCTTGACAGAAACCTTTGCTTAAGGAATAAGGAGTGAGACAAACTACGTCCACATTCCTACTGCTTAAATTCTCTAAATTTGAATTTGCAATTCACATTTTTCATAGAAACTACAAACTACCTTTCAATGAGCCAGGAATGTTGGTGGAGGACTCTTGATCATCTAGAGCGTTTTTTTTCCCCCCAGCTTCTTTCTCTGTGAACAAATAGCTGTCTTTTAGCGTTACTCAACACAATGAATGAACATCATATCAGTATGCTAGTTTCTGATAGTAGCGCTGTGGTTACCACTTGTCATTGATTTAAAGTAGTTTGTTGACTGTCAATAGTCATGAAAAACCGATACAATGGACAAGTCCTGGAATAGACAGCAAACTGTCGACAACCTGCCTTTACACTGCCATCAAGAATGTAAAGGCGGTCATGACCTTAGTGCTTGAATGCTCACGGCCCTTTAAGAGCTCAGAGTGAAAATGCACCCTCATGGTTTACTGTGCATGCATAATACTGTTCTGTCTGATGTATCAAGGAATCACACAAAACTAGAGATGCACTGATCAGATACTTGGACCGTAAACTAGTCCTGATATAGACAAAGAAGCCGATCAGATACCAGTCACTGGAGTAAAAAAAGTATTGTATTAAATATATTGGTCGGATCTACTCTGTATAACTTTGTGTGGCACTACATGTCAGGACTTCGAAATGCGTGAGTCAAATCAGCGGTGTGGAGGTTTACTCTTATTTAAAACTACTCAATTGTTACAGAGTACAGAGCACACCATACAGCCACTGTAGCTCTCTAACGCTAAAACAGCAGAGAGCACGCTCTGACAAGCAGAGCAGGGTCGTTTTGTCGGTTTAGCTTACGTTTTTGTTGCATAATCATAAATTTAAAAAATATGTAATTAACCCTCTCCTTAATTGAATGAATATGCTGATACCTGCAAACAGTCAAAGAACCTGGACCTTTACTGAATAAGCTGGATTGGTGCATCCCTATACAAAACCAAACAAATATTTTTCAATGTTTAAATTGATTGAAAATATGTTCAAATCCAACTAAAACCTGTCCAAAACCAACTATAACCTGCCCAAATCCATCTAAAACTGGGTAAATCCACCTAAAACAGGATTAAATCCATCTAGGACTGGTCCAAAACCTGCCAAAACCTATCTAATACCTGTTAAAATCCATGTAAAACCTGTCCAAAACCACCTAGAACCTCTCCTCCACACAAAACCAAACAAATATTTTTCAATGTGACCAATTACCTGGGTGAGGATCTTTATTTTGGCCTGCTTCAGAAGTGCGTTTTCTTTTCATCCGTGGTTTGTCTATGGACATAATTGGTTTAGGTTTAGTTATAATCAACACAGTCATTTAGGATTCATTTGCAATATCCCCTCTTGATTGCTGCCCATATACCGCAAGATGTTGAAGATGTAGGTGAAGATGCAGAGATCCGATCCTCATCTTCGCTTTCCGATGCATCACTGTCTTCAACTATTTTCTCTGAAAAGCATCAAGAATCAGCATACATGAGTAAAGTGTGAGCTCAAACCTCAGTAAAATCACCACATTACACAGACTAACATGTACAGGTTTATTTAAGGTGAATCTGAAACAGTGTTTCCCAAACTTTTTACAAGGGACCAAAGGGAAGTCCAAAACAAACAAGAACCTGTCCAAAACCAAATAGAACCTGTCTAAATCCATCAAAAACATGTTTAAATTGATTGAAAATATGTTCAAATCCAACTAAAACCTGTCCAAAACCAACTATAACCTGCCCAAATCCATCTAAAACTGGGTAAATCCACCTAAAACAGGATTAAATCCATCTAGGACTGGTCCAAAACCTGCCAAAACCTATCTAATACCTGTTAAAATCCATGTAAAACCTGTCCAAAACCACCTAGAACCTCTCCTCCACACAAAACCAAACAAATATTTTTCAATGTGACCAATTACCTGGGTGAGGATCTTTATTTTGGCCTGCTTCAGAAGTGCGTTTTCTTTTCATCCGTGGTTTGTCTATGGACATAATTGGTTTAGGTTTAGTTATAATCAACACAGTCATTTAGGATTCATTTGCAATATCCCCTCTTGATTGCTGCCCATATACCGCAAGATGTTGAAGATGTAGGTGAAGATGCAGAGATCCGATCCTCATCTTCGCTTTCCGATGCATCACTGTCTTCAACTATTTTCTCTGAAAAGCATCAAGAATCAGCATACATGAGTAAAGTGTGAGCTCAAACCTCAGTAAAATCACCACATTACACAGGGTTGCTACAGTGGACAGCTATTTAAAAGCTGTTTTCTTCTAAGTGCATGAGGCTTGATGTCAATTGTAGTAACTTTGCTATCAAGCCTCTTGCACTTAGAAGAAAACAGCTTTTAAATAGCTGTCCACTGTAGTGACCACTAAGCATGAAAGGGTTACAGTCATTCTAGAACAGTGGTGTCAAACTCAAAGTGGTGAGGGGCCACAATAGTTAATAAGAATCCTTTCAGGGGCCGAAGATGGTGACATTTGGAAGCTTTTATAAAAATTTGGTTGTGAGATTTCATCTTCATTTAAGTCTTTTAACATTAATTTCCTCCTTTTATAGAAACTGTTTGTAGTTTGCAGGTTTTTGTTGGACTTGAACAGGTTTAAGTCAGATTTGAACTGGTTTGAGATAGATTTGAAGTGGTTTTAATTGGATTTGAACAGGTTTTAGTTGAATTTGAACAGTTTTTTGTTGAATATGAACAGGTTTTAGTTGAATTTGAACAGGTTTTATTTATCTTTGTAGCAAAAATAAAATCTATTAAAACCTAGTGCCAAAAATATCACTTTCCAAATGTGTTGAAGGGCCACATAAAACACTGCAAAGGGTCGCATTTGGCCCCGGCCTTGAGTTTGACATGTGTGTTCTAGAACAATGTTTCACAAACGTTTTTTCAGGGACCCATATTTCGTTTCTTTTTTAAAGTGCACTTTGAATTATTTTTTGCATAGTGTTATTTGTGATTATAACCAATTCATAAATCCATCTAAAACATGCTTAAAGCTACCTAAAATGTCACTTACCATGTGGATCAATGTTGATTTCATCCAGACTCCTTCCTTTGAACTCTGATAGATTTCCTCGTTCCAGGGCCATCAGAACTTTGCTTATTTTGGCAAGCTGTAATGTGCTTTCTGGAAGTCTGTAGTATTGACGGTGTACACGTATGTCATGGCCAAGAAAGTCGGCTAGATCGTCCATCTCATTGTCCTTCAAGTTCAGGACCTTCGACATTGTGGCCATGTGCTTTCTTAGCTTCGTAGACGATAATGCCCCGGGGTTGTTTGCCCCACAACTTTGGGCAATATGACGGATGACATCAGAACCTCTGAAGTGAGTGAGCGCTTGGGGCCTTGCAAACATAAATTGATTTTCATCCAACACACCAGAGGTCTGCCGAGTGTTGACAAGTAATTCCATTGAGGCCAGCATATCAGGCGTGAGAAGAATTGGGACTTTGCGTCCACGTTTGCCTCTTATCTCAATTCGTTGAAAGTGCTTACAAAGCTTCTTTTCCATCTCTGTTAAAGCATGTTCTACATCTGGGTTATGCGAGGAAGTGTCTCTCAGAATAAAGGCATTTAGCAACATTTTGGAAACTTCTCCCTCCCGTCTTCGATTAAAGAGTATCACATCGCAAAGGGTTATTTTTGCAAGTTCTCCCCAGTGCTTTTTGCATGGATCTTCATTAAGGTTTGTCTGCAGCTTTTCTCTTTCCAGGTCAAGAAACTGGTGCATTTTTCTAACATCCTCAGCCAGGGGAAGAAGTTGCGGAGCATTCCACTTAGCTTCACTCAAGTTTCGAAGGGCCTGGGATGATATGCACTCATTCCATTTTGTGTCACATAACTGTTTAAATACGCGAGCATTGTGAATGACATCAACACTTCCAGAGATCATTCCTTCACATTCTACGATATTGGCAATTTTCTTTAGGTTATAGCCGGATTTTAGAGCTAAAGATGGTGTCTTAAAGGTGTTTGTATCCTGATTTAAGCCAGCAACATTTCTAACAGCTTCGATTACATATGGAAAATTAGCTGGTACAAAGAAATCTGACAATATCTTTAAGTTGCCATTTTTTTGCCCTTGGAGAACTAGCCCCAGTCTCACGCATCTTTTGTCGAATATATTCGTGTTTTGTAGTATCGTGCCCATGTTTATTAAAGAGATGCTCCCCTAGCTTAATTATGTATTTCTTGCGAACAGCATCTGTAATCTCATCGTCACGCATGTCTTGCAATAATTTCCAAAAGTTTGCACTTACACTGTCTGGAACAGGCTCTGCATATTTACAAAGAGCTTGGACTCTAGACGTTCCTGGTTTTAAACCTTTAACTTCTCTGCTCAAGGAGCATCTCTTCATGTGTCTCCAAATTGTCTTTCTTTTGAAGTAACCTTTACAATTAACACAGTGGACATAATCACCAGCTTTCACTTGCCCACTTGGTAGTTTTCATGTACAACTGTGCCCTTCCCCTCTTTAATAACTTTGTTGTTATGTGCACGGTTGCCTTGATTTAAAATCAGTGTGAGTTGAATTCTCCTTTCTTTTGAACCTTTAGGACAAGAGAAGGCCTTTTCCACTTCTGGCCTGTCCATATGCATTGATCGCAAATGACGAGACATTTTACTGACAGATTTTGAACAATAGAAACAGTGGAACTTCTTGTTGTAGAATCTGCCACCATCTTTTTTTTTCTGCAATGGCATCACTGTTACTTCTGATGTGTCTGGTAATTCTAAAGCATTGTGTGTTTTGTGTTGTGTAGTTAAGGATTCATGCTGCTTCTTCTTCTGTGGCTGGGTTTTCATCAACTTTCTTTTTGTGGTTTTCTTCAGATGGACAGGTGATTCCTCAGAGGTGTCACTTCCTGTGGTCTCAGAAGCTGTTTCAGGGACATAATCATCTTCGCTGTTTTCGGAACTTGATGGGAGGTCTTCAATTCCAAGCATTTGTCTGTTAAGCTTAAAAAAGAGATTTCCTTTAGTTTGTAATCAGAATAGAAACAAGAAAACATGCAAAAGGAAAAATGCTTATGGGAAAAAAGTGTGTGGTACCCATTACAAATGATTAGTGTATTATTGTGTCCCTGTGCCCTCATTTATAAAGCATTTTATTTGAGCTCTGCAGGGTCATCTTGCTTTGTTTAGTGGGTGTTCATAACCAGAAGGAGGAAGC